>OY744526.1:130904531-130919531 GCA_963556195.1 Sepiola atlantica | reverse complement strand
GTAACCGATAAGTACTTATACACCGAAAAAAGAAAATAGAAATGTCAGTAAAAAAAAACGTTCGGAAAACGGGGTATGGAAAAAATGTACGTATAACTATTTATAACAATAAAACAATGTAAACATCATAGCCATTAATTAGTCAATATTATTGGAAATTGCTTGGTATTGTTTTGTAATGATATTATTATTAGCAATATTTTCGAAAAATGAATAAGCATCGCATCAAACTCATATATATATATATATATATATATAAGTGGTACTGTGGAACTGACTGGATTCGAACTTGGAACACCCAGATATTCAGTCCGTGTCGATATCCACTTAACCACCGTTATCTTCCAGGTAGTTAAGTAAGAATATTAACACTTATAATAGTAAATATAAACAAACTAAAATTAATAACTAATGAACTCATGATAAAAAATAATTACTATGAAATGAATAATATAATTAAAAGTTACAATGCAATTATGAAAATATCTTATTGAACAAATATCAAAACATAAACAGAGTTTCATCATCCCGCATCACTCTGAATATATATTATTTAAAAAGAAAACATATAGGAACTAAAAAGTAAAGCATGCCCATATTATATTAAATAGGTCTTCATTAAAAAAGTAACAAAATACAATCACAAAGTGGAATTTTGTTGACTATTCCTTGAAAGTTCGCTACCTATTGTTAAGTACAAATGGTTAACTTGTACATACATATCTTAATTTTTTTAAAAAACATATTTCACCCCAAACAAAGAATATCGCCACTGTAGACGTAAGGTGCTACAACAATTGTGGAGTAACTTTTGAGTCATGCACTAAGTTTTTAAATTCTCAGCGGGATGTCTGTTTGCATTAGTGATACACCCTTGCATGTCGGTACAGTTGAAGAAGCAAAACACAGAGAGAGAGAGTTCCAGGGGCCGGAAGCAAGTATAACAAAACCTGCTGGAGTAGAATGGCTCTCCAGCATCTGGCGACCTCAACAGTGAAGGCATGTGACCTAGCTGATTGTCGGGTTTTCCTAGTGTATTTGCGTCGAGGGAGAACCAGAGCAGCTCGTTAATCGGAACACACTCAATTGAAGTATTTGTAAAACAAGAACAAGGATGCTACGTTGCGGCGATGGGACAGGGGTAAAAGCTTGGTGGACAGTGAGTGGCCTATTAAGTTGGCGACTCTTTTTTAGACCTTGTCAAAGAACGGCAACTAGTAGATTATGCACCAACCTAGATGTGCCACAAATACTCTATACATGGGCGCATGATGGCTTCGTAGGGATACAGGATAATGCCATGTGTGAAGAGTTTACTAGCACGGTAGATTGATCCCACCTTCTTTGCAGAAGCCTTGTCAATGTCTCCAATGTATTGGTTTCAATCCATGTTACCTGTGAATGTAAGGCCGAGTAGTTTGAACGTTGAACTCTCAGGTAGGGTGTTATTTGCCACTGAAATCGGTGGTTGAAGATGTTTCTTGTAGTTATTGTAGGAAAGGAGCATTATCATTGCACCATTAACACTTACCAACGATTTCTGCATCGAATCCACTACAACCTGGATGTCATTTTATAAGTATTCAGCCATTGCTTCACATATATGTGCGTTGGTTTTTCCTACATGGCGAGTGTTCAGCCTAATGTCGTTAGCAAGTATACATATCTAAGACTGTAATCACGGAGGTCATTTATGAACGTCAAGAACAATAAAGATCCCTGGGGTACATATGCATTCATGTAATGTTGATTAGATGAACGGCCATCGAGGCCAACCTGGATCGTTTGGTTAGGAAAGATCTAATTATATTATATATTCGTCTAGTAATACCATACACCTTAATGTTTAGGAGACGCTCTTTATGCGATACCTTGGCAAAGGCCTTGGATATAAGAGGCGCTATTGCCCTAGCGTAACTTGCCTCATCCAGTTTATGATATATGCGTTCTGAGATGACAGTTACGATATCTGTAGTGGATTCCGCTTGTCTAAATTTCTACGGGCGGTCAGAAAAAAGTTTGGCAGTAACTAGGTGCCGGACTATAGTTATATTTACTTAAGATTTAAAGATTTTAGCAATGATCAGGAGTAGGCTGGTTGGGCGATAGTTCTGACTATCTGTTCTATCTCCAGAATTCTTTAAGACTGGTCTTACAGAGACAATTTTCCAGCTATATAGAGAGCAATATTCAGCAAGGAATTTGTTGTAGAGTTCGGAGAGTGCAGGTGCCAGTTCAGCACAGCATTTTATATTACTATTACCGGTATATGCTCAGGCCGACAAGCTTTGGAGATGTCGAGGTGTTTTATGATGACTCTGACCTGAGAAAGGGTGCTGATCAAGTGTTAAAGTATGGCTTTTGTTTGCTATGAAAATTAAGGGAGATGGCTGTTTTCTGGGTCAAAAGAAGAGTTTTAGGCGAAATGCTCGACAAGTAGCCCATCATTATCAGCTGCAGTGCAAACGATATCATTGTGTTTTTTTTATATTTGATTGACCATTCTTCACCACACAATTATAGATTTTTCGAAAACTGCTTGTTTCTTTGACTGAATGCGTTTTTTGTGTTATCTCTGTATGCCTTCTCTTTTCATTACCTAACCTGCCTTACACTTCATTATTGATTTTATAAATGTCTGTCCATTCGCTGTTGACTAAGGCGGACGAACTGTCGGAATGTTTGCTGCCTCTCAGCAATGGCAGCTGACTATTTCGAGGTAAACCATTGAGGGGAGTGGGGTATACTGAAGACTTTCCGCATTGAGTCATATATTTTCATGCATGAGTTGACCCATTCTGTTAACTGATTTGCACACTGATCAACATGGAGTGAGAAGGTTTCAGTCGACGGAGCGTCGCTGATGTTATCCCTGATGGACTCAAAGTTAGCCTGCTTGTATAACCTCTTTTTATCAACGGCTCATCAGCTTTTGAACGAGTATTTAGGTTAACAGCAATCATAACTAAAATGTGATCAGCGTTCCCGAGCGGGCTATGATCTCAAGTCATATAAGCTTGTCGTTGTTGTTGGTTTTAAGTCCTCGGATGTTAGTGAATGCGAACAGTTAACTGTAGATTAAACTATGTATAGCATGTATAATCAGGAATGAAGTTGAACATAATAAGCACGCACACTATTCGGTTTTGTTTTATTAAAAAACAGATAATATTTTACTATATAAATATATAATAAATTACAGAAACAAAGTATATTTGTAAAATATGGAATAGTAATAAATATAAAGTGATTATTTATATCAGTAGAACTGTTTAATCATACTATTCAAATATATATGTATTGATATACAGTTAATACATTTTCTCTTGTGGTTATTTTCTTGTGGTTATTTTCTCACACTCTCGACGAGTGTGAGAAAATAACCACATGATTCATAAGATACTTACTCCAGCTAATTACCTCAAGCGAGTGTCAAGACTTGTATAATTATAAAAAATAAAAATTACTTAGGGATCCCTATCAGATACTCTCACAAACATATGCAGTGAAGATTGTTAATAAAAGTGTTTCCGCTAACATTTGTGTCCTACTTTGCGCCGGGAAATAAATAACATCAGATACTGTATACACTCATCACCATAATTGTTGTATTTCATTATACTAATTATTTCATTCAAGATTCATAAATCCAATAATAAACGCTCACTTTTATTTCTTAATAATTCCAGAATATCAGAGTAGATATAGTTATATATATATATAATTCGCAGTTGCTTACAACTATGAAAAAACCACTTCAGGTTACTATATACATAAAACTGTTTAGGCTTATAACTTAATACAAACAACATATAAGCTTAAACCAAACAGTAGTATGTGGTTCGAAGTCATAACATTTCTCATCCGAATCTTTTTATAGCACGCTTGTAATAAGTCACACACAACACGAGTCCATTTTTCAATGTTGGCCATCTATAATAATCGAGTAATGTTTGAACATGGCTAAACCTCAGAAAGTATTATTATGCATATTATTTTTCTTTACTATGCAGTGTTTCATTTGAAATTATTGAATGTATGTATATCTATATGTATATACATATACATATATATATATATATATATATATTTATGAAGATTTTATTTTACGTGATACACAATTGACTTAGCATATAGTATTTAATTTTCATTCGAACATTTTCTTATTAATAACACATCTCCTCTCTACGTGTGGCCGTCTATCTCTCTCAATCGCTCTCTCTCGCATATATATATATATATATATATATATAGTCTCGGAAGTTTTTTTAACCTTCAAAATTGAAAAAAAAATGTGTTGAAAGATTTTAGTCTAGTAAGTCAATCAATCTACTGCAACCACTATTTTAGTTAACTTCCAAGATTTTACTCTAATATAAATATATTTTTATATATGTTTTTTATCCAAGGGATCGTCAGTTGTTTACCATGAAAATTGTTTCGGGATTTTAAAAACAAAACAGTATTTCTTTGTCATGGCATCCCAGCAGTGTTGATCAGACACCTCCTCCCTATTTGATTATTATTTTTTAATTTAAAAAGTTTACAAATATTTAATTTTGTTTTGCCTCCAGATTTGTTTTTCTAAAGTATCAAAATATAGTTTCTCCTTACCTGTGTTGTTCCTATCAAAGAGAGTATTTACGATTTTACAGAACATCTATTTCATAGAGTTAGATGATTTCATTATTTTAACCACCCCCTTTTTCCCCTTGGTTATTTTCTTTGTCTACAAATGTTTTAAAATTAAAAATATATATTTATAAAAATATTTCAAATATACATATATATATATATATACATTTTTTTTTTAAATTTCATCATGGACTATTTACATATGTTATACATTTTTATAGTAGAGTTTTGGATTTCTTTTATTAATTTTTAAAAATGTATTTCATATAATTTAAAAGTGTCTGGATAGCGTGTTATTGCCTTATTTAATTGTCTAAATATTTTATTTTTATATCCACCTTGTTTAAGCATTATAATTACTAATTAAGTGGCTGGAGGTATAAAATAAATTAACCTTAAAGTAACGCGGGCTATTCCTTGTAGATTCGGACATTATACTCCCATAAAATATATACATAGGACAAGTACTACTTTTATGAGGCATACGAACGTAATGAAAGGGAAAATAATTTCTTTTATCAAACATTTTATAAATAAATCTACCAATCTCAATTGTTATATCTAAATCTAGAAAGGTAGCATGTATTCCTGTATGTTTACAATTTAATTTTAATTCCCTAGGATATATTACATGTTTAGTATTTTCAAACTCCGCTCTATCATTTATACAGACAAGGTCATCAATAAACCTCCTGCATCCGTGGTAACTATACGTTCTAGATATATTACATTTTATTAATGATGACATATATATGTATTCATATCTATGTAAATAGAGATTTGCCCAAAAGGGGGCAGGGTCAAAACCCATAGGAATACCTATTGTTAGTATTAGTGTTTTATTTCCTATTTTAAAATAACTTTCTTTAATCAGGTGACTTATAAGTATTTTAAGGCCATTTTTGAACTACTAGTTTTACAGGTTTTAGTCTTACACCAAAAGGCTTTAGATTTTGAAAAATCTATGTATTTACCTTTACCTCCGGCAAAAGCTAAATCTATAATGGTACCTAATTATTTAATAAGTTCATTATGTGGTATTTTAGTATATAAGGTACTAAAATTATATGTAGAAATTGATATTGCCTTTTTACGTGAATTTGTATGATCTAGTTTTTCTTTTATTAGATGTTAATTATTTACTACCCAAAATAGGTTTATATTACAATAACACTTTCTTTTATTATGAAAATTGTTTATCTGAGTAATTAATTATTTAAACACATTTGATATAGCCTTACTCAAGGGTTTAGTAATACACATTTAGGAGGCAACAATAAAACGGGCCCCAACTGGGTTTTTTATGCATTTTAGGTATCCAATACATACATGGAAGTGTATTATTTTTCTCATCTAATTTTAGTCCTAATTTTTCACAAATAATGGTGGTATTTAGAATAATACTTTCTTTTCCACAATTGCTTACTTCATAAGTATCTGATTCTATACCTATAATTCCTACTTCTGACAATAAGCGTTGTATGTAATATTTTTTACATATAACAGCTATATTAGTTGCTGCCTTATCAATAGGAACTATTACAAATTTATTTTGAAGTATTTGAAGGCCCATAATTATTTGTGAATTTCTAAGGAGAGGAATCGTCTTTTTAGGATGTTTAAAGATGTTTAAACGTTCGACCTTTTTATTTACGAATCTGAGTATATTATTTTTCCATGCGTCAAATGGGGAATGTAATATTTTGTGATTTTTTGCGATGGATACACTAAATGTTTCTAATATTTATTTATTTCTTTTATACATTTTGTATAATTTACACATTTAGGTTCTCTGTAGTTTGGACCTTTTGTAAGGAGCTTTCTCAACTTAGGATTTTTTACTATCGCTAAATTACCGGTAAGTACATGCCCTATGTCATTATTACACAAAGGGGAGGACTTTCGCATTCTGGAATATGTTCATCCTTATAATTATTTGTATTTATATTTTCTACTGTTTTTTTATAATTGAAAATTTTATTGCGTATGGTTTGTCCAAGTTTAGATGTTACTATTGGATTTTGTTCCTTCCATTTTAAGTTCAGTGGGTAGTAATTGTAGGACTTCTGGATTATTTAATATTTTTGGCAGATTTATATCATCTAATCCTTGATTTTCATACAGAACTACACAAACATTTCTAGGTGTAATTGTTATATACAACAGGTGGTTTATATAGTTTAGTATCGATTATATCCATTATATATTCATACCATTGAGTTAGTTTTTCTTTTTTGTAAATCATATCCGGTTGTAGTAATATTTTAGAGGCAATACCCTTATGTGCCTTCTTTTTTGTTTGATTTAGAAGTTTTCGAATGTAATTGAAAGAACCGGAAATATTATTAATAATACTATCTTTATTTTTACAAAGAATTCCTCGCATGAAATGGCAGATTCTTTGCTGTTTCTATTTACATATGACCTATCTCTAGTACCCTAGCGAGGTAAAGCTGGATATAATCGCCCTACATTTACTAATTCATCGTGTAAGTTATTTTTCTTTACTTTACTATTTAGACCATAAGGATAAATTACTCGTAATTTCTTAATTGTGTCATCTTCTTTATTTTGACGTATTTTTAGTATGTTGTTATCTACTTCTCCAAAACTATTATATCCGTTATTTTTAAATGTTTCAATAATTTGTATTGAAAAGGACGATTTACAACAGGTTTCTTTAAAATGTTTAATAACATGGAGACATCCTTTAGTGCTAGTTCTATGTGTATTCATGCGTTTATTTAAAGGAAGTACAGGTTCGCTTACGTATTGTAAATTACAATTTTTACATTATAACAACTAAATTAGATTTTGAGACTTACATGACACATCTTCCCCCGAATGATTTACTATTTTATACATTCTGTCTGTAACATTTGATTTATATTCTTTAGATGTTATTAGAATATTACAGGTTTTACATAATGAAGCTCCGCAAAGAGCAACCTTAACACTTATTTCGGCCGGACAAGTCCCATTTGCCATTTCGTACGAAGAAGCTCCTACTTATATGTTACTAGTGACAACGGTTTTACCCTATATATATATATATATATATATATATATATATATATATATATATATATATATATATATATATATTAGTAATTCATGTATCCACGTAACATTTTATAAGGAGATATAAGTTTGTATTAATTTTCAGTATTTACTTCAACAGTGCTCGATACGTAAGTAGAGCGAGGTAGTAAGTTATGAAAATATATGTATGCCAATCAATCTACACAGAGGATCCCGCGTTTCATCCCCCGGGGAATCCTCAGGCTAAAATGCATTTTAGCCTGAAGATTCCCCCCGGCGATGTTACGCGAGAGTCTCTATGTAGCTTGATTGCCATAAGTATATTTTCACAACTTACTCAATATATATATATATATATATATATATATATATATATATATATATATATATATATATATATATATATATATACGTGTGTGTGTGTAATGTTTACAATAAAAAAATGCTGAATTTAATTCTGATTATTTTTATTCAGAAATTTTAACTTTTCCAAAAAATATTTTACCCTAAAATTTAGAACATGTAACTTATCCTTACTATTTTTGGCGGGATATTTTACCATATAATTGAATCCTTTTCATCGAAAAGCAAGTTCCAGGTTGTCTTCAATTTCTGTTCATCAATAACCCTGTAGATAAATGCAGGTGTACCCGGGAGACGAATTCTTGATATTTATTGTGCTTAATTTTCATAACAAACTACCCTGACTACATTGTGTCAGATTCGAAGATATTTGCTGACGACGCAACGCTTTACTCTTGTTACGTAGGTTATACGAACGCGCATATATCTGAGACAATAGTTTACTCATTTTAAAATGACATCATGACTGTCGTGGAATTGATCTGAAATGAAAACTAACATTTAAGTTTATAAAATCAAAGGTGCTTTCAATTCAACGACTTCTTGAAACCTCTTCAGCCACCAATTTTCATGGCCAATAACAGTCTAAGAGTCTAACATTCATTGTATTTGGCCTAATATTCACAGCTTACATGAATTGGAACAAGTACATACCACACATTGTTTAGTTTGCTGCAAATGAATTGGGGTACCGCTAACGTGCTAAATAACTTTTTTTATACCAGCAGTATTATAGCACTCTACAGAGCCACAATTTGTGCATGCATGGAGTGATATTAAACCATATGTGCTGGTGCACCAAGGTCCCGAAAACGTATCTAATCTCATAGCGTCCTCGCTATCTACCAATATCCAGGTGCTGTCTCCCTGCCACAATATTGCATCATTATGTTCGGTTTACAAGCACTTCAATGAGATGTGATCCAATTAACTTGTTACTTTAAGTAAATACACTTGATCAACCCGACAATTAGTTACGTCCCTTAGATTCACTGGGAAAAGAACTGGATGCTGGAGCCATTTCTACTCTATTGGATTATTTCCTCAGGCTGCCGGCCGTTGGGATTCCTTCCCTACTCCCCGTTTCCCAGACTGCACGGATATGACGAAATTTGGTATTTTCTTGCATAATCTACTTGACATTGATTATCTTCTAGATCATTGAGATGTTTATAAGAATGTAATTCATGAATTATATCTGTTAAACTACCCTCTCTCATTCTAATTCTATTAACTTACAATTATGTTTTGAAATGTATCCTAGTAAGTTCATCGTTTTCATTTTAATCATCGACTTTAGTGTCTAAACTGTATTCCTTCAAACAAGCTATCATTTTAAAGCAGGTTCACCAACACCTCTCCACTTTCGCCTCTATATACCTGTCAACTGCACCCCTTCGACCTTCATATATATTCCGTTCGATTATCCTACTAATTTCAATGCTATGTTTATTTTATATATATATATATATATATATATATATATATATATATATATATATATATATATATATATATAAGATGTGGACCATATATACAACGCGTAAAGGGTATCACGTATGTCATATTAGTTTAATAAATATAACATATCGGTGGATGCTTTTCTTTAAACTACTAATACCTACAGACGTTGTTATGGTTTAAAGGTAATTATGTTATATTAGTTACATTTCCCACAACCGTAGTTTGTTACAGTATTTAAAAGAGACTTTAGAGAGCATAATTCAGAGCTAACCTCTCATTTGATAATCTGAATTAATAATGTGTGCATATGAGTTGATACATCTTTATTAGTCACACATGTGCCAGGTTCCCTTGAATTTCAATTTATTTCAACGTCGTCTCAGACAATGTTATGAAGAAGAGATACTCAGTATGTAGATCAACAGTAGAATACATATTAACGGAGTGTGTATGCGGAGATCTCAATGGAACTCACCCACTTATCTCCGCATACACACTACATCCCCACACACACCTCTTCGTTCTCCACTAATCTTAACTTTTCTAACTTACTCTTTCCCTCACATTCTTAACATATCAAGCCGGTCAAACATTCTCACTTTTCAAAATATTTCAAATATTTCACACCTATCACAACAAACACCCCCTCTCCCCCTCACCCATTTCCCCTTTCAATCACTTCTATCGACCTCTCACCTTTCAACACCTTCCACTCTTAAATCCCCTCCTTTTTTAAAATCCTCTATAAAACCGTGACGTTTACCTATCCACCAAAATAACAGAGCCTTACCGTCCTTATATATATGTATATATAGTATACACATATATTTCGCACACTGAAGCTACCCAAAAGTACTTGTGAGGCTAAAATCACAAATTATTGTGAGTGTCTGTTTTTATCAACGTGATAGTTAGCCAAATTTACTAACCAATTATATCCGTGGCTATTTCTTTCTCAGAGGTTAATATTTTCATTTGCCAATGGCTGACCTTCTCCAAAACCAATTTACATATGACCTTTGCTTTACAATCTTGGATTTATTTGTTTGGGTTTAGAGCATCCATTGTGTAAGTTCGCATGTGGCTGATTGGAATAATTTATTTTCTATTGATTATGTTATTATCACGAATTTAATATTTATTTTATTTTTTTCTAATGTTTTATTAACATAGTAATCGTGAAGTTATGTTTATTCTATATTTACAGTAGTTTGATACGGACGTTTATAGAACATTTTTTTAAATTCTAATATACTACAAAGATCTACTAGAAAGTAGGTCATTCTTCGATAGGACTTTTGAAATGTATTGCTTCTGAAAAGTACGTTGGAAAATAGTGCACTCTATACGATTCGCTTCAAATATGCCACACCCATCATGAACAACCTGTTGTTAGAATGATATGATTCGAATGATATATATTAACGGAGTTTCAATGAGTTCGGTTCTCGGTCTGAATCTTTGCGAATTCTATGTGTCAAACATTGAAATGAAAGTACTTAATACCATTAAAAACGCATCTATTTACGTACGCTATGTCGACAATATTCTTTTTTATAGCATATAACAATCAACAAATACACAACCTTCAATACCTTTTAAAAAAATATGTTCTTAAATTCAACATCGAACTGAATGTAAATAAGAAAATTCCATTCCTAGATGTTCTACTTTGCGCTTCTAATTACTCGTTTAACACTTCCACTTATACAAACACGAACAAGCTTAAATTCTAGTATTTTAAATAGTAAGAACGAGTGTCCCTAAAGCTAAAAAATAGATACTATTAAACATCTATTAAACGGTGTCAAATTAATACCCGTATCTAACAAGATACTATTCATTTAATTAATAATATAAAATAATAACTTAGTTTCAAGGAGTTCCCTAATCATATCGTTGATGAACATATACAACATCAACATAAAAACACAACTACCTGAAATCACCAACATCACATAGGCCACCAGTCGTCAGATTTTAAAATGCCTTACGGAAGCGATGTTGTTCTGTGATGCCATCAAGCCAATTTCAAATTGTCAAAAACTTCCTGGAACAATGCGGAAAACGTTCTATACGCGTTTCTGCACCGTCTTTTAAAAATTATCTTTTTTCTCAAGCTTTGTTGTTCATTTGCTTTTGAGACCTGAAGATGATTCGACGAAGAATCGAACACAATCGTGACACCTGTAAAAAATCTGGAACATTTATTATTATTTTTTATTTTAATACGAAAAACACATCAGAAATGTTGATAAACTAAAAATAAGTATAATTAAACAGACTATGTTAGCATTTATGTTAATTTGTTGAATAAATATACACAATATATATATATATATATATATATATGTATATATCTATCTATATACATATATATAGAGAGAGAGACAGAGAGAAAGAGAGAGAGAGAGAGAAAAAGATAGCGAGATATATATAGTTGAATATAATAAAAACGAATTGCCTCCTCTCCTACTATTTTACGACATGAAGTGATCAATATAATGCAAACTATAGTTCATAATGGATTCTCAAACTACGTAATCGGTCAACAAATTCGACTGTTTAAAGATAATTCCCACGATAATAATGATTATAATAATAATAATAATAATAATAATAATAATAATAATTAATCCAATTTTCTATTTAACACAACAGTTAAACTATTTCATCGTAACCAGTTCCATCAGAACTATAAAATAGTTGTACAAGTCTGTTCATGTTTTACAATGACGTAAACCCCACTAACCTTATTATCATTAATAATGATCCCCCCTTCAATTAGAGTGTTGGATAAGACAAACCTTGTTTATAAGTTTGAATGCTCTTTAGGAGACTGTGTCTCTGACAACCAAGACTTAAACATATGCATAGGTTTCACAACCACGACTTTGTCGAGAATATTGACGATGCATTTGTCTGATAGTAGCGACATAGCTCGACATTAACTGACCACAATCCCTGACCCCGATCAGCCTTAAGACAACTCTTAGTAAAAAATACCAAAATCTTAGAATTTAGTACTAACAAACAAAAACTTCATATATTAGAACCATATATATAAAAACCCTAAAAAACATAATTAATAGAATAAACTTTAATATCAGTAATAATCATCTAAAATGTTTATAGCTCTAAATATTATTTCATACTCAGTACATATTTCCCTCTAAAATACTTACACGTGCTCTATAATCGACTAAACTAATTTCCCTGAAGATGAGCCCGGATTAGTCAGAAAGTACCCGGGATACAAATCAAGACTAGGAAAATTAATCAACCAATTTTCCTCCGAAACTAAGATCCTAATTGAGACTATGGAATGGATTTACCCTAGGTTATCTAGACATGATTTGTCTATAATATTCAACAATACTTGCCTGAAAGAGAAGATGATGCCTATGTATATATATATATATATATATATATATATATATAGTAGAGAATGGTAGTTTGCTTGAAGCATTGCTGGGTATAGTAGTAGTAAGTTTTTGAAAGGCTGTGGGCAATGCAATTCCGGGTAAGATGCAAGTTGAAAGGAAAGGAACAAAAACAATAAAAATAAATCGAATACGATATAAGACTTACTATTTATTTTTCCTTTTTTTCCCTTTTTTTTTTTTTTTTTCTTACATAACAGCAAGAGTGTTTTAGCTGTCCGGGTGATTAAAAATCACTATTTGATATTTCGGGAAAAGACATCCCTTTTTCAAAAATAATTAGACCAGAAGAAGAATAATATTTTATTCTTCTCCGACTGTGTAGAGAATAATACAAAACAAAATGGCTGCCAGATATAGACCACAGCAAAAAAAAAAACAGTTTCACAGGGAATATAAATTAAGTTAAGTTTTATTTTAATATTATGTTAAATATATGATTGGTGTTTAGAATATTAGTGTAATGTTGGTTAGGTGTATGGTGTTCGATAAACTGTTATTTTTGATAATATATATATATCATTTTTTTTATTTTATTTTTTTTTTTTTTATATTTGAATATTTACTTTGTTTTATCTTCGTATTTTTATTTTGTCTATCTTTCTATCGTAATTTAAGAATTTTAATATAAATTAAAGTAATTAGTCTCATATTTTAAATATTCTAGATCTATCTACTTATCGATTTCGATTATCATCTATTAAAGAAGTGTTATTAATTACTAATTGTGAGTTTCGTCAAATTAGATTAACGAATTAACTTATTAACTTGATATATTTATTATAAGATAAAGGGGAGTAACTCTGGATTTTTTAAAAATATTTTTTTTATAATTAATTTTTTTTATTTTTTTTATTTATTTTTTTTTTATTTTTTTAAATTTTTTTTTTTTTGGTGGAGATCTGTATAACAATATTAGTATATATATACAACATATATACACAAATGCATATATACATATATATATATATACATATCTATGTATTATTGTTTGTTTAATTGTTTATCTATATATATTCATCAATTTCTTTACATATTTGTTTGTTTGTTTTTTTTTGTTTTTTTTTTTGTTTTTTGTTTTTTTAAATTTTTTTTTTTATTTATTTATTTATTTATTTTTTATTATTATTATTTACTTGTTTAATTTATTTTATGAATTATTTATTTAATATTTGCATGTTATTTGTATACATTCTATATGTGTTTGGATTTATTAATTAATAATGCTAGGTTATGGAGTGACTTATTTTGGTGGGTTAGACGAGTATGCTGAATATGGTTTTTGGTTTGTGGTTGAAAGTGTGTAAGGATGGAAGTTCATATGGGGAGGGGCCTGTTTGATTGTTTGGGTGTATGGTGAGTTTATTATGGGAGGTGAGTAATGAGTGAAGTGGTGGAAACGGACTCTGTTAAGTGTTAGATATGGGGGTTGGTTGGTGGATGGGGGGGTAGATATTATAGAATGAAAGGTGAGTAGAGCTCGTGACGTTGATTGAGTGAGGGGTTTAATCTGGAGATGAGGATTGATTCTGTGATTCTAAGGTCACCGATGTTTCTGACAGACGCTAAGATGGAGACGTGAATATCGCGCTGAGTGTTTGAGCAAATCTCTATGTGTTTGTGGAAAGAGGATATACGGGTATTCAAGTGCTCCTTTATGCGCAAGTGTAGCGGTCTTGTAGTGTTGCCATATGAACTTCCATCCTTACACACTTTCAACCACAAACCAAAAACCATATTCAGCATACTCGTCTAACCCACCAAAATAAGTCACTCCATAACCTAGCATTATTAATTAATAAATCCAAACACATATAGAATGTATACAAATAACATGCAAATATTAAATAAATAATTCATAAAATAAATTAAACAAGTAAATAATAATAATAAAAAAAAAATAAATAAATAAATAAAAAAAAAAAAAAATAAATAAAAAAACAAACAAACAAATATGTAAAGAAATTGATGAATATATATAGATAAACAATTAAACAAACAATAATACATAGATATGTATATATATATATGTATATATGCATTTGTGTATATA
>OY744526.1:130777031-130902031 GCA_963556195.1 Sepiola atlantica | reverse complement strand
CGAATACATATGCACCGATAATAAACAACTTTATATACATACGTTTACTTGTATAGACTGTTATACACGTGACAAGCCGCATACAGAAATCTTCGGCCTAACATTCACAGCTACCATGAATATAATAAGTACATATGGCACGGCAAAGGAAGTTAACTCCCTAATATGTGCTAGAAAACTTATAAAAATTTACAGTAACCCATATTTCTACGACGCAGCCAGTCGCATACGCATGAAGTAATGTTGTCACATCTGGGCTGCTGCACAATGTTCTTGCCCCCCCCCCCTTGAACCAAACACTACCAAGAGTCGCTTATTTAAGAGATCCCCTTTTATCCGGTAAGCTCCAGCCTATGTTTCATCGCCACAATGCGGCCTCCCTATCCATTGTTCACAAGTATATCAATTGAATGCCTACTCGACGTAAATACAGTCTGGTAACCCGTCAATCAAATTAATAACATATATTCACTGCGGAGTTCTCTAGATGGCAGATAGCTTTTTTCTCTAATACCGTATTTCCTAAAACTAATGTGAACAAAAGTATGATACTCCCCAAAACACTTTCACTTTAATTTTCAGTAGTTCCTTACGTCTACAGTGTCAACTTGCCTTGTTTGCGTTAAACTATGTAAAACAAGAAAGAGAGACACACACACGCCTCCGAGTAAAACATTTTTAGAATGAAACATGCATTTTTACAATCTTAAATAATAAAAACAGTGTAAACTCTCTTTGAACATAATCGGTAATAAATGTGAACAAACAAATAGGATGGAAGTAATGGCACAGTAGACGACTACAGAAAAGGCATAACATGTGATACAACTATACTACTGTTTAATTGAGTGATTGTTCAACTTTTTTAAACACCCCTGAATTTTCGGTCTCCCTCAAAATTAATTACAAAACGTAGTCATCATTACAGTAAGCAGTAAAGACAATTGATCTAGGTATATAATGACGTAGATCTAGCAAAACCAATGGATTTACATGACAAAAGCATATATATATATATATATATATATATATATATATATATATATATATATATATATATATATAAATTTTAGTTCAGTAGTATGCGACTATGATTTTATGCGTATGTTTGACCTAATAGTGTGTTCTATCTCACGAGACTCCACGTTAAGTATTACTCAGTAGATTGAAGATTGCATAGCCTTCAGCTCATTTCAACACGTGTGCCCTGCCAGGAGATCAGAAGGTTAGAACTGCAATTAACTTTGTAAATCTCAGGTCGCTGAAATTCTGTCAACCACTCATGCTGTGTTTCCCGTACTTTATCCATATCAGTGATGCCGTCGTATTATCCGAAGTGTTGCTCACCGAGACGCGTAATTCCAGCTTAGGAAGCAAACCTGAACATACTTTTAAAATTCTAGCAAAGTGGTACGCTGATTGAACAGAAGTCATTTGGGACCACATTGCTTATCGACACCTCTAGGATATATAATAACATTTTGAATCAGTTTATATATATATATATATATATATATATACATATATATATATATATATATATATATATATATATATATATATATATATATATATATATATAAACATATATGTATATATGCATATATATATATATATATATATGTATATGTATATATATATATATATATATATATATATATATATATATATATATATATATATATATATATATATATATATATAAGTTGTGACCTAAAAGCGAACTTTTACGAAAGGTAAACCTATTGTAAAAAGTATACAGCTCAATATCCAGGATAGAGGAGATAGATATGTACAAAGATGAAAAGCAATTAGAATAGCAAAATTCATATCGTAGTTCTATTGCTCAGAGCAAAGTATATTCCGCAAAAAGGCAATTTATATTATAGAAATTTAACTTGAATAAATTGCCTTTTTGCGGAATATACCTTGCTCTGAGCAACTGAATAGAAATACGATTTGAATTTGCTTTTCTAATTGCTTTTCATCCTTCTCTCTCTCTATATATATATATATATCTATATATATATATATATATATATATATGTATATATATATATACATATATATACATATATATATATATATATATACACATATATATATATAAATATATATATATGTACATATGTATACACACATATATATATACACATATATATATATATATAGCTACATACATATATGTATATATATATATATATTTATATGTATATATATATGGATATATATATATATATATATATATATATATACATACATATATGTATATATATATATTTATATGTATATATATATGAATATATATATATATATATATATATATATAAAGAGGTGTACTAAAAGCGAACTTTTAGGAAAGGTAAAACCCTATTATGAAGAGTATACAGCTCAATATCCAGGATAGAGCAGGTAGAAATGAAGGAGAATGGAAAGGAATTAGAGAAAGCAAAAGCCAAATCAAAATTCAATTCAAAAGTTCAAAGCAAGGTATATTCCGCAAAAAGGCAATTTATTCAAGTTAAATTTTCCTTAAGCCAGGCTTTTCAAAGATCAAAATCTTATCATCAGAGGAAGTCGCTGGGATAGATAAGTTAGCATTGGCCAAGAATTAAAATTTGAAAAAATGAAATAAAATAAAAGTTGTAGGGAAAGAAACGTAGGGCAAAACTGTGCCAGGGTGCAAGCAAATGTCCGATTGCCAAAAAGTCCGGTGTCGAAGTGTCCAGCAGAGAGAATACGATGTAGATATGTAAGTCGTTGGAGGCACGAGAAGTAATGAGAGAAGTTTCAAAGTTAAAATCCAAGCAGCCACAACTTCAGGTACGGCGAAAATAGAAAATCCAAAAAGGGTAAGAAGTCCAAAAAGAAGTACATTCGATGATGCAGGCAGGCGTCAGAGGAGGTTAAGATGTAAAATATTCGCCATTAAAGAAACTTCCCGGGCAGAGATGACAAAGGAAAGTGTTTTAAAGTGGAAAAAAGGGGCAGTGAGAATATTTAAAGTCTGTCCAGTTGAGAAAGCCGGCTATAAATGAAGAAAAGCAAAGACAAGGTCACTGACCTGGTAGGTTTGTACTTGATGAGAGAATTGGGGTTTAGTTTTGGACACTTACAGGGTGGGTTGTATAGGGACGATGCCCTGTTTGTGTCTGGGGAGAGATCGAGACAATATAACAACACTATCAAAAACCTGCATAACTTCTTTAAAAACTTTGGTTTGACCATTACAGTGGACTCTTAGAAAAGAATATCCAACTTTCTTGACCTTACATTAGATCTTAACTCGGGAACCTTCAGCCCATACCATAAACCTAACTTAACCCTTTTCTACGTACATAGCCTATCTAACCACCCTAAATCCATCATAAACTCAATAGTCCCCTCAGTATCTAATAGAATCTCTAAGCTATCTGCGAATAAATCTATCTTCGATCAAAATTCTAGCTTTTACAATAATACTTTGTTTAACTCAGGCTTCAATCACAAAATTAAATATAACTGCAACCCCCTTACTCAAGTTAACAAATCTTCAGGCATTATTACTCACAACATGACCACACACAGAAATAAAAAGTTTAACTCATCAGCACCTAAGATAATCAAAACACACTCTAATAAGCACATAGGAACTAAAGATATTGATAATCGGGTAGACCCACATTCGCATAAACAAAGAAAAAAACTTAGAAGAAAGAATAACATTTGGTTTAATCCGCCTTTCAGCAGTAATGTTAAAACCAATATACCTTAAGAATTTTTCCAAATCTTAGACAGATCTTTTAAGCATCCCCACAGATATAGCACTATCCTTAACAAAAATTATATTAAAATATCATACTCTACTATGCCCAATATTGAACAAACTATCATAACCTCTAACAATAGGAAAATCAAATATATCCAACAGCAACCACCCACCACATCCCTCACCACTTGTAACTGCCGTAAACCTAGAGATTGTCCCCTTAACAACAACTGTGTACAGAAGGACGTAATATACGCTTGTACTGTTAAACAATTCCCCCGCTCCACCAATGTTGTGAGTAATCACAGTTCCCATACTCCACCCGAACTCCGGATCTCCCCGCAACCCCAATCCGCTTCTACTCTAAACTCCCGCTTATACAGCCATACCTCTAACCAAGCACCCCCAATAATAAATAGTGCTCATGGGCCAACTCACATTTCCCCCATATCCGCTCCACCCCACTTCTCCAAACAACTTTCCTCGCATAACTTGGATCTCCAAACCCAAATCTCTTCGCATACCATTAGTAATCTCAATGCAACTATAGCACCACCCTTCAAGATACACACATATATTGGGGCGTCCTCTTTCCCCATTAAGACCCGGATCTCTAACCATATATATTCCTTTAAAAATAGCAGCGATAACGGCACAGGCACTTCACTTTTCAATCTAATTAGAAACCTCAATCTCAAAAATACTCCCTATTCACTTCACTGGTCAATACTTAAAAAGTCCAAATCATATACCCCTGGAGCATCCCATTGCCAACTTTGTACTCTGGAAACCTTTATGATAGCTACTGCTACTAAATCTAAAAATATTATTAATTCTAAGAATGAACTTATCTCCAGTTGCAGGCATAAACGTAAATTCAGGTATAGCAACCATAATAATCCCCCAGACACCCCTCCCCCATTTGATTAAATACCCTCCCTTCATCTCGGATTTTCCCTCCTTACATCTCGAAACCCCTTTCCGATAGTTCTAATTCATGTTGTTCTTTAATCTCTACTTATATCTCCCTCATCCCTTCAACCTTCTCTTAACTTAATAAAATTACCCATAAACTTCGTTAGCTTCACATTTCCCTTAGTTTTAACACCTTTCTTCCATTACCCCCTAAATCTTTCCACTTAACCTCCTTAATTGTATAACTTTATTTGGTTTTCCATTTTCTTTCCCGTTTAACTTCTTTTAATGCATTCGTCCGCTTCCCTTCAACACTTCCATTCTTCATTCTTTTCCCTTTCAACGTGATAACTAACCCACTCTATTCATTTTTATCCTAGCCCTTTTATTTACTGTTTGATTAGCCTTATCTACTCCATATCCCATTTGCACACCTCGATATCTAACTCCTTACTGTTTCCACTGTGCACTCTAATTATTCTTCCCCTCCCGTTTTTACTTCTATATAATTCTTCTCACTTTTTTAATAGCCTCGATTATTCCCCCCTTGTTTTACCTCATCTCTCTCAAACTACTCAACCCCCAACCAGCCCTAGCTCTACATCTTTTAACCCCTATAGTATTTACTTTTAACTGCGATCTCCACTCTCCCTCTGGCTTAATCCTTTGTCACTTTTTTAACCTTGTATATCTCTTACTTCTTCCGGCCTTCACTAACCTATTTAACAATTTTCTTAATTAACCTCCATATAACTTTTTTGAATAACATTTCAAAGTTTATATTTTCCCATATCTATTTGAACTAGCATCCCGTAACTACTTATTTACTTCAACCCATAACTTCTTCCACCTTGGAGACTCCCATTCCGGATATCCTTCTAGGTCTTCTTTTCCTTTTTCTTTTTCCTTATTCTAATTTTCATTCTTGAACTCCAATCTTATCTACTTTTCCCTCATTCTATTATTAGTATCTTATTCTTATTATTTTTTAATTTTTTAATTTTTTGATTTTTTATTCTTTCGGTCAATCCTCAATTTTCCCTGCAAGCTTAAGACTTATCTTATTATCTATTTTTCTTTCTTTATTCTTTTATTTTCTTATTTCTACTTTTTATACTATTTTTATCTTTATTTTTTATCTTTACTCTTTTAAATTTTAACTCATTTTCCTAGTCCTACCCTTCATATATATTTTGCCTCATTGTTTATATCTAAGGTCATTTGATTAAACTTATTAACACCGAACTCTGTTCTTATAAATATTCTGATATTTTAACCCCTTATCCTAACATTCGTTAACTTACCCCCACTCCTTTCTTCCCCTTTTCTAGTTGAATCCTAATTCGCGCTAACTTCCAATTTCAACTTTTTGTTTAACCCCCCCCCCCACTTTCACACTCTTAGTTTTATCCGCATTCCTTCACCGCATCGCTCCCTTTCTCCTCCCCCTCCCTTTCCTCGTACCCGTCCCTTTCTTAACCCACACACCACTTACCCGTTTCCTCCCTTGCCCACTGGTCGCATATTATATTCTTGTTTTCACTGTCTTTGCTTTTCTTCATTTATAGCCGGCTTTCTCAACTGGACAGACTTTAAATATTCTCACTGCCCCTTTTTTCCACTTTAAAACACTTTCCTTTGTCATCTCTGCCCGGGAAGTTTCTTTAATGGCGTATATTTTACATCTTAACCTCCTCTGACGCCTGCCTGCATCATCGAATGTACTTCTTTTTGGACTTCTTACCCTTTTTGGATTTTCTATTTTCGCCGTACCTGAAGTTGTGGCTGCTTGGATTTTAACTTTGAAACTTCTCTCATTACTTCTCGTGCCTCTAACGACCTACATATCTACATCGTATTCTCTCTGCTGGACACTTCGACACCGGACTTTTTGGCAATCGGACATTTGCTTGCACCCTGGCACAGTTTTGCCCGACGTTTCTTTCCCTACAACTTTTATTTTATTTCATTTTTTCAAATTTTAATTCTTGGCCAATGCCAACTTATCTATCCTAGCGACTTCCTCTGATGATAAGATTTTGATCTTTGAAAAGCCTGGCTTAAGGAAAATTTAACTTAAATAAATTGCCTTTTTGCGGAATATACCTTGCTTTGAACTTTTGAATTGAATTTTGATTTGGCTTTTGCTTTCTCTAATTCCTTTCCATTCTCCTTCATTATATATATATATATATATATATTAATATGTATATATATATACATACATGGGAATATATATATATATATATATATATGTGAATAAATATATATATACAAGTGTGTACACACACATATATATATATATATATATATATATATATATATACATATATACATATACATATATATATATACATATATACATATATGTACATATATATTTATATTTGTATATAGGAATATATATATATATATATGCATATATGCCAATATATATACTTATATATTAATATATATATATATATATATATATATATATATATATATATATATATATATATATATATATATATATATATTACATATGTATATATATATATGTGTTTGTGGGTGTGTTAATACATACATACACAATGTATATATATATATATATATATATATACAAATATAGGAATGTATATATATATATACATATATGTATATACATATATGTCAATATATATATATATATATAAATATATATATATGTATATATATATATATATATATATATATATATATGTATACATATATATATATATAGAGAGAGAGAGAGAAAGAGAGAGAGAGAGAGGAGAGAGAGAGTCAGAGAGAGAGCAAGAGTAAGGGTGGGCTTTAAATATAGAAATAATATATGAAGCTAGTAGACTAGTAGGAGAAAAAGCTCAATATAGTGACCATAGAAATAATATTAATTACATAATGAATAATACCATGAGGAATTAATCAGATTGTATTCAAGTGAAGAGGGTATTTAGAATGTATGCAAGTTAATAATAACACCATAGAAAAAGTAAAATAACACAAATAGTTCATAAGGCTTATTCGGTGTTTAATATTATAATGCCGAATTGAAGGTTCTTAGGAACTGATAGTAGGTGTGTAGCAAACCATAAATTATTGGTATGACGTATATACGGAAACGATGTTATTGAGTGTAAATATGTAGCAAGAACCGATCTAAAATTAGGGTAAAAAAAAAAGGAATTAGAAAATGAAAAATATCAGGAAGAAAACATAAACAAAAACTTAAATTGGTTTTACGTATAGGAGAGTCAGAGTAATGCCAAAATACGAAGAGAAAGGAGAAAAAGGTTATATAATATAAGTCAATGTCAAAAGATGAAAGGGCCTAAAAGTTGTAAAGTTGGCATATTAAAGAACAACACTTTATCTTGAATAAGTTGAAAGAAAGTTAAAAGGAGACCAATATACAGTTGAAAGAAACAGTCTAAGCGGATAGAAAAGGCTGGTACTATTGTCTGCTTATGCGGTATCGGCTAGACAAGAAAATCAAGTAACTACGGCGAGAGAGGTCTAATATAAAACCAGGGTGAAGTTTCAGGCCTTAGATCAATTTATAGATTCGTAGGCTTACATACACACAAGGATACGTTCACACATACTAGGAGAGGAATAACAACACACACATACGTACATCCACTCGTACACATGCGTACACACAAGACTTTCTACACAAATTCAAATCATATGAACACGCATGCATATTTTTACATCCACTTACACGTTTACACACACATACATATATATTTACATAAACATATATATATATATATATATATATATATATATATATGTAGAAAGATGAAAAGGAATTAGAAAAGCAAAAGTCAAATCTTTTTCAATTCATTTGCTCATAGCAAGGTATTTTCCGAAAAAAGGCAATTTATTCAAGTTAAATTATTCCTTAAGCCATGTTTTTCAAAGATCAAAATCTCATCATCAGACGAAGTCGCTAGGATAGATAAGTTGGCAAAGGCCACCATTTAAAATTTGAGAAAGTAAAACAAAAATTGAAGGGAAAGAAACACAAGGCAAAACTATGCCCGAGTGCAAGCCAATGTCCGATTACATAAAAGTCCGGTGTCAAAATGTCCAGCGGAGAAAGTGAAATATAGATAAGTAGGTCGTTAAAAGGCACTGATGAGAGCAATAAGCTTGAAACGCTAGCGTCTGAAGGTATAAATGATTTAATATTTGTTTATAAATATTATACTATGCCTCTTTAAGAAATAAAAGGTTAGCACTCTCGGGTTAGTTAAAAATAGACTGTCAAAAAGCTCTTATGCAAAGTTCCGAATACGTTCGTCGAACGCTCTCGACAAGTCTTCTATCTGTGCCCGCTTCTAGGTACATATAGATCTTAACTTCCCTAAATTACGTGACAGTTTCCGTGGGCCGAGTGGATATGGCTGACTCTGTGTACTGGGTTCGCGCCTCCCGACCGTCTGACATCGTTACTTCCCTGCACTGATGAGAGCAATACTCTTGAAACGCTAGCGTCTGTAGGTATAAATAATGTAATATTCATTTATAAATATTATACTATGCCCCGTTAAGAAATAAAAGTTGAGCACTCTCGGGGAAGTTAACAATAGACTGTCAAACAGCACTTATGCAAAGTTCCGAATAAGTTCGTCGAACACTCTTGACAAGTCTTCTATCTGTGCCCGCTTATAGGTACATATAGATCTTAATTTCCCTAAATTACGTGACAGTTTCTGTGGGCCGAATGGATATGGCTGGCTCTATGTACTGGATTCTCGCCTCCTGACCGTCTGAAATTCTTACTTCCATGCACTGATGAGAGCAATAACTTGAAACGCAAGCATCTGTAGGTATAAATAATTTAATATTTATTTTTAAATATTATAATGAGTCCCTTTAAGAAATTAAAGTTGAGCACTCTCGGGGAAGTTAACAAAAGACTGTCAAAAAGCTCTTATGCAAAGTTCCGAATACGTTCGTCGAACACTCTGTACTAGTCTTCTATCTGTGCCCGCTTCTAGGTACATATAGATCTTAATTTCCCTAAATTACGTGACAGTTTCCGTGGGCCGAGTGGATATGGCTTACTCTGTGTAATGGGTTCGCGCCACCCGACCGTCTGAAATTGTTTCTTCCCTGCACTGATGAGAGCAATAAGCTTGAAACGCAAACGTCTGTGGGTATAAATAATTTCATATTTATTCATACATATTATACTAAGCCCCTTTAAGAAATTAAAGTTCAGCACTGTCAGGGAAGTTTAAAATATACTGTCAAAAAGCTCTTATGCAAAGTTCAGAATACGTTCGTCGAACACTCTCTACTAGTCTTCTATATATGCCCGCTTCTAGGTACATATAGATCTTAATTTCCCTAAATTACGTGACAGTTTCCGTGGCCCGAGTGAATATGGTTGACTCTATGTACTGGGTCTGCGCCTCCCGACGGTCTGAAATTGTTACTTCCCTGCACAGATGAGTGCAATATGCTTGAAACGCTAGCATATGTAGGTATAACTAATTTAATATTAATTCATGAATATTATACTATGCCCCTTTTAGAAATTAAAGTTGAGCACTTTCGGGGAAGTTTAAAATAGACTGTCAAAAGCTCTTATGCAAAGTTTAGAATACGTTCGTCAAACACTCTCGACTAGTCTTCTATCTGTTCCCGCTTCTAGGTATATATAGATCTTAATTTCCCTAAATTACTGACAGTTTCCGTAGGCCGAATGGATATGGCTGACTCTGTGTACTGGGTTCGCGCCTCCCGACCGTCTGAAATTGTTACTTCCCTGCACTGATGAGAGCAATAAGCTCGGAACGCTAGCGTCTGTAGGTATAAATACTTTAATATTTATTAATGAATATTATATGTGTGTATATATATATATATATATATATATATATATATATATATATATATATATATATATATATTATGAATATATATATATATATATATATATATTTAGATACATAATGCGAGTGTGATATAGATCAACAGGGTATACATCTAGGGGAGCTGAACCGGGTTTATGTGAGTGCTCAATAAAAATATAGAGCAGAAATATACATATAAATGATAATTTATTTAATTTTGACTGCAAAATCATTTTTTTTTCACGAGAGCAGTTTGAGCAGCTTTTGACCATCAGGCTTCGATATAAAGTTGAATTTTTAGGCCTGATGATCGCGAGGTCTCTAAAACTGCTATCGTCAACCTAAATCAATTGTGTAGTTAAAATGAAATGAATTATCATTCATATATATATATATTTATACATATATATATATATATATATATATATATATATATATATATATATATATATATATATATATATATATATACTAAAAGTATAATAAGCGAAGTCAAAATACGAAATACAGAATAAGAAAACAAAAACTACACTATTAAATAAATAGTAATAATAATAACAAAAAATAATACTAGTGAAATACTTACACTGATAAAATAACATAATAATACATTAATAATAATAATAATACTAATCTTTATCATTATGATAACAATAATAATAATAATAGTAATATGGCTAGTATCGATAATACCAATGATAATTTCGATAATGACGCACATGCAAATCTCAACTGTAATCATAATGAGTATTATAATAATAATAGTGATAATGATAGTAATACAAATAATACTTTTAATTATAATAACAACAATGGTAATAATAATAGTAGTAATACTATTAATTACCCCAATTATAATGATAATACTAATAATACATCCACTACTAATAATAATTATAATACTAGTAATACTAGTAGACTAGTATTTGTATATAATATCATAGTAATTATCTTGATATACTATGCAAGTATATCTATTTAAATTTTCTCTAATACCTACATCTAGACAGCAATTTATTTTAGAGTTGATCAAGTTTAATCGTTTAGGAGTCGTGGCTATTAACAATGATTCAGAGTTGCACAGGTTGCATGCTTTGAAGCCTGGTGTGTATGGCTTTGGTGTGTTCGGGATATACCATTTCAGGCAATGTAGGATAGTTTTTAATCAAATATGTTGAACTAGGCAAGTCAAATATGTCTTATTATTACTAATATCACTATTAAAAGCATAATAAATGAGTCGAGATGCGAGGTTTGATTAAATTTGCCAGATCCTATAAGTGTATATCTAAGGATTAGCCATTCTACTTAAGCGAATGTTATTCCTATTATCGGGACGACTGGGTATTTAGATTATAATTGGTCTTAACAATTATAGGAAGGGCGTTGTTATCGTGTTGTGGTGATGGAAATATGCAATTAATAGTTGGTGTAGTATTATGTATAGTTTATACGTGTGACGAATGGTTAGAACTGCTATTACTGGGAGCTCTAGTGATCATTGTTGGATTGTTTCATTCAGTTAATGTGCAAGCATACACCAGATAAGTGTGTATGTAGTTCTTGTTCAGTGGTCATTGACGGGAGTGCTAGCAGTTGCAAGTATATGTTGGGTCAGAATGTGTTTGATCAGATTAGACATACCTAATTTTCTTATTATTGACTGATACAATTGTTTGTACAATATTTGGCATAGTAGATTAGGAGATTATGATATTGATTGTTTATTGAAAAAATCCCTAAGTATGTTTATTTTATCATATTGTCAAAAGGGGGGGGAGGTATACGAAATGTTCGTTTTTTTCTCCTAAGGCGTGTTCGTGTATATATGTGGTTTAGTCTCATCAGATTTCACCGTGTCCTTTCGTTGGTTGCCGTTATTACTATTCCCTATCCTGTGGATGTTATGGCTAAATGTGATATTATGAGTATTTTCCATGTCGGTTTTGGTAATATCTTATTTCATTAGAATATCCATAGTTAAGTGTGGCATTGTTGTAAAACTAAGCATTCTGGTAAAAAATAACCTTGTTAGTAGAGAGCCTAGAAATAATATTTAAGACCGAAAGGACTATTGCATTAATGATTGTCTGCGGGCGATTTGATAATTTGTGCACACAGAAAAAAGGACATTTAGGTTCATGGAAAATATTGTATGATCCGTCATACGGGTTAGCAGTGACATAAAAAATAGAAGATAAATTGTAGTAGAGAAGCCTAAGTTTCTGAAAGAAACATATACAGCTTTAATGGTGTTGATGCACCTTATTGGTCTCTTTTCAGATACAAATAAACCATCATCGCTATGAAGATCGCCTTGCATATATATATATATATATATATATATATATATATATATATATATATATATATATATATATATATATATATATATATATATATATGATTATTAGTATTTACTCTAACATGTACAAAATTTGCATGTCGATGTTATCGATCGACAGTTATTATAAAGTGAGATCTCATCAGGCAGAGTTAGAATCCGATCTTAACCTCATCTTATATTTGGAGAATGAAGTTGAGAGAAAAAGAAAAAGAAAATAAGAAAATTAAAATTTCAAAATTTAGGGAGTCACATTGTTTAGGACCGTTAAACATCAAATAAGTTAAAATCTTAAATCTCAAATAAAAAATCTAAAACTAACAAAACAAATAAATAAATCAAATAAAATAAAGTGGAAACATACATATATGAACAGAGTTGGGTGGAGATTGATAGATAGACAGATAGGATGATAGATAGGTAGACAGATAGAGAAATGAAAACGTCTGTTGATTGACAGGGGGAGAGGGAAAGTAAACATGCCAGTTGCTGTGTCAAAGAAATCGACAGTTATTGTAAACTCGGGCGAACAAGCGTATTTTCAAATCAACTGTAATTTTGTGTATAAGTGTGTATACGTTCGTGCCCCCAGATCAGCCGTAGTTGGCGGTATGGGAATGCAGACGCGTGTAATTGGTGGGGGGGGGGTTAACGGGTTTTTAATCAAATGTGCACCTCATTCAGAATTATTACTGTTTTTTTTTCTAGAGTTTACCAACTTACATTAATAAATTAATAAATCCTACAAATATGTTTGTAAATTATTTTAGTCAAACCAGAATTATTAGTAATAATAATTATAATAATGACAATAATTACAATGATACACACTAATAATAATTTAAATGATATAAAATGATAATAATAATGATAATGATAATAAATTAAAATAACAGTAATATTTGAATTTTATGTAAAAGTACTAAAATGCGGCCATTATTAATTATTAATGATAATAATAATAATAATAATAATAATAATAATAATAATAATAATAATAATAATAATAATAACAATACTAATAATTATAATAATACTAACGACCACAACAACAAAAATAGCGGACAATACTAATTAAGAATTAATAAAAAAGTAATAGTCGGGAAAAATCGAATAATATGAACATAATACTAATATCAACATAATAATAATAAGATTAATAATACAAATATAGAAGTAGGTAGCAGTATAATGGTTGTAAATATGGTGATATTAATCAGTAGTTGCAATAATGCTGATCATATTAAAATGGTAATAATATAAGCAATATCAACAGCAACAATCGCAATAGTAATCCCAATAATCCTAACAATAGTCACAATGATAGTAAAAAATGATAAATAAAACAATACAGATAGTTGTGGTAATTATAATAATAATAATAATAATAATAATAATAATAATAATAATAATAATAATAATAATAATAATAATAATAATAATAATAATGATAATAATAATAATAATAATAATAATAATAATAATAGTAATAATGATAATTATAATAATAATAATAATACGTATCATAATAATAATTAAAATAATAGAATTATAGATGATAGACTTATCATTAATAGTGGTATAAACATTGTTACTAAACACATAATGACAATGGAAGTAAAAGTCAGGTAACGGTTACCATGTCAATATCAACATTATTAATAACAATAATGAAATGGTAATAGTGGCAATGCCATCGCTACAAATAATAATAATTATGATAAGAATAGGAAACAGAACATTAACATTGATGATAATAATAATAATAATCTCGATAAGTGTACATAAATGACAAATAATTAAATGTCAGATAATTAAATTTAAAATAGAAATAATGATAATAATGATCAATAATAATCATCTAAAATAGGAAGCAATAGATGGATAAAAATATAAAAATATAAAAGAGTATTAGAGGGTAAAGAAAAATACAGAAGATGACAATTAATATTAACCATAGTAAATATGATAATAACGATATAAATGAAAATAAAATATATAATAACAGGGAAAGTTTGTTGTGATAATACTAATAATATCAATAATAGTAAACATAATAGCGATAGCTATAAATATGGTAACAATGGGGGGCACGCTAATTTAATAATTGTAATAATGATGATAATGGTCATAAAAATAATAGTATTATTGTAAATAATAATAATAAAAATAATAATATAATTGATTTATGAAACTGATAATAATAATAGTAGAGGTGGTTATTCAAATAATAGATATAATGATGGTTATAAGTAGGGAGTGTAGTAAAACTGTAAAACTATATATATATATATATATATATATATAGCATTATTTCCAAATCTTCACTTCATTGAAGACGTTCGTTTTCACGAACGAAACCGGTCAACTCTCTTGTTTTTGTTTTTCTTTAGTACTTTAATCTGTTTTCCGTTTGCCATTTCTCACAAACACACACACACACACATATATGTATATATATATATATATATATATATATATATATATATATATATATATATATATATGTTTAGTTAGCTGAATTGTTTCCTTCATTCATTTTTTGTTATTTTGTAAAAAGTTCATACTAGAACATTTTGATAATGTATTAAGTATTTATTATTATATTGTGGCAATAAACCCATACTTAAATAAACATATATATGAATCAAAAAACACTACACACATTCCCAATGAAGACAGGCTTAAACTGCACCTACAAAAATGTGTACTATATACAAGACCGCACAACATTCAACGAATCTTATATAGGGGCAACCACAACACTTAATAAAAGCTACATAAACATATTGCAGCGTGTGCACTCATGCAGTGAAAGAACATTAAAATAATTGTCATTTGCAAAACTCTGAATTATCATAACATTCTAACACAAGAAATGAAATCATATAAAATTCAACCCAGAATTTAAAAAATGACAACACAAAACACACAACATGCGGGCCGCACGTACCGACATGTATTTAAACATGTACATGTATAGACTTTAACCCGTATGTACGTGCACGCATGTGCGCATCCACATACATCGAACTAATGGGTGTCAGGCCCGCATGTGTCTGTTGTTAAAACAACTATGACGGAACTCGAAACATTCAAATGTAACAGACACAAGAAGCAGACACTTTTTTTTCGGAAGCTTGTACTAAAACAAAAAAGCCAACTGAACATCACAAGTACAAAAACAATGAAAAGCTAAACAGAAATGAAAACCGTCTGGAACAAAATGAACAACTGAAGTATTACTAAACACAATGTCGAGCTGTGGTTAAAGTAACGGAACTTTCGCGAAATTCGGTTTGGAGTGTAACTCACCATGTCGCTTATTTTCCTGACAAGGATAAACCTTTGCTTCATATTTCAAAAAAGTGTGCCCATCTATACAAAATAGATTGTGAAAATTAAGCAGAATATGAAATCGTTCCCACACTGCTCCGAGAAATAAGCACAACTGAACATACTAAATGCATATACCGTTATTTTACCCGGACAAAACGATTTTTTTCTGTTTTAAGCGGTTAATCATCACCAGAATTATTCAGCCCTGAAATTGAATTTAGCCAGAGAAGATGGCGTAGACAACACAGCGGTCGGGTTAAGTGTTAATAAACAATGTGGCGATTTGAAATTAGCTGCTCTCAGCGCGGATAATTTCAAATGTTGCATTCTCATGACAGAACTTGTATGAAAAAAAAAACGCAGACATCAAACTCAGACTTCTTAACAAGTCAAAAAGTGAACCAAATTCAACATAAAAGAAATTAGCTGAGAACTGTCAGAGATGTCTAAATGTTTAACGAGATTCGAAAGTCATTGGAGACTCGGACATTGCGCACATTAGAAAAGTACATCAGAAATTACATTTCAACTCTCTTTAAGAAACACACGAAAATAAACACTCTTGTGTGAGACCTGTTTTAGGGTACATAATAATAAAAGTAATAATAATAGTTATAATAAAATAATTAAAAAAAAAATAATAATAATATATATATATAATCATGATTATAATAATGATAATAAGAACAATAATAATAATGATAATAATAATAATAACAATGTTGTTGTTTGTTGTTGTAGTATCAGGTAAATTTATAATTGTGTAGAGTAGTTTTGGTAAGGGAAAAATAAATGTAATTGAATATGTTATAATAGTGTGTATTTGTGTAATGTATTTTTTATTTGTTTTGTATGTATTCATATGTTCATTTATTTTTTATCGTAGAATAACTAATTATTATATGTTCTTGTATAAGGTCTGTTTAAACTTAATACTAGACATAATTGAAACTTTAATCACGATGAAGTATGCTATTTTATAAAAATGTGTTTTTGTTTTATACCTAGTAGTGTTAGACGTTGTAAACAACTTGTACAGCCCCGTCTATGTAAGGTGTTCGTGTCAATGATAAGTAGTTTTTACTGATCGTGGATGGCAATTGCGTTTTGTGGTGTGCAGTGATATGGCTTTGTAAGAATTTGCTGCGTGAATAGACATATATATATATATATATATATATATATATATATATATATATATATATATGCGTGTCTGTGCGTTTGTAATATATAGGTGTGTACAATGCAAATGTAATATGCAAAAACGACCTCAGAATTATATAATCACTCAAGTATGACGGAACTGTCTATTTTGCATCCAACACGACATCTACCAACTTATATACAGACGCGTCATTCGAGTACCGTGTTGTACTATTCCATATATTTGTTATGGAGACTGTTAGTTTAAAATAAATTATTGTTAAATATATGTTGATAAAACAAAAACACATTTTTCTGTATATATCGTGTTTACATATCCGGGCTTATAAGTAATGGTTATTGTGTTCTTAAAATTAAAAAAAATGACCTTATTTCTTGAACAATTCCATCATTCATTATGTCCTAGGATAAGTACTTGGACTATATTTAAGTTTTAAATATATAACATGTGTTTATCACATTAAACAATCATACATAACTGTAGGTATACCAGTAAAAATGCTAAAGCTAGCTTCATATATATTATGCGAATTTAAATCTTAGCATTAATAAATGAGGCTGAACATCGCATTAAAAACAAGAATAACGCAGTATTTTTAAATAGTGTACCGTCTAAAAACTATATAATTTATTCACAACAAATGGGTGCACCTACATGCTAAGGACAACCTCGGAGTGTTAATTTTTTATTTTAATGACTAAAAATATACTTTTGTGATGATAGAAATATTCACATGGTAGAGAGCAAGTGCGATGAAACATTCAATTATACTTATAATAACGTTGCCAATTAAACAGCAGTGTTTATTTCACCTTAAACACATTGGGCCAGATAGAGTGACATGTTTGTCTTTGTATGTACTCTCTAGTTAAGTCTTGCAGAAACGCTAAATGATATTAGTACTGTCGGACTATTGTATCCACTGGTTCGCCTATGTTTATACACTAACTAACATGTGTGTGTGTGTGTGTGCATTCTCTTATCAACCAATTACGTTTTGGCATTCAGAATATTGGAAGCAAACGGGTTTCTCTCAGCCATCATGTCATTAATTTGAAAATAATAACCAGCCCGATGACCTAGTATAGTATTGCCTTACTACAGATTCATTATAGCTTAATTCTGGTTCAGCGGCATTTGATCACCAAGGGAAGAGATACCGTTCTTGGCATGCATCTCTTTCGTGTGAATGATATCAACAGGGTGTTTCATTTGAAGAGAATAGTAAGACATCAGTTGGATTTAGCTGATTGAAAGTTTATAAATGTGTGTGGCTGCCAGTTTAAAATGTTGTTTCATTAAATCATGATATTTAATTATGACAATCGAACATCTAATAAAATGATATCATTGTAAAAGTGTAGTGTTTTTAGTCACTTCCGGAAGAAGCTTCTCAAATTAACAAAACATATGATTACATATATAGCATAATAAGTTGTCCAGGTGTATGCATGTATATCTGCTTTATAAAAGTAATAGAAAAAAATAGCTAATAAGTTTGAGTGCTAGAAAAATAAAGGTTCTGATTAAATTAATAACCAGGAACCTATTATTGCTCTAGCAAATGAATATCATATGTATCTTTATCAATCCATCGGAAATAACATATAAGTTATGTCGTCGTCGTCGTCGTCGTCGTCGTCGTCGTCGTCGTCGTCGTCGTCGTCGTCATCATCATCATCATCATCATCATCATCATCAGCAGCAGCAGCAGCAGCAGCAGCAGCAACATCATCATCAGCAGCAGCAGCAGCATCATCATCATCGAGGGGTTATCATCATCAGTAACATTATGATCAGTAGCATTATTATTATTATTACTAATATCACAATAAACATCATATACTAAATATATATTAGACCCTTGTAACAAAACAATGTAATAACATGAGCCTACAGGTGATTTCAGGATGAAAAAAAAACATATAATCAATCGTCTGTGGATAACGAAATATCAAAAGGGTACAGTTCTTAGGTGGCAGACAATATATATATATATATATATATATATATATATATATATATATATATATATATATATATTTGTTTGATTAAACAGGAGTGCCAACTTCTGTTTATTTAGCTTTGGATCGGTTTTTTCTGGTCTTCGTACGACGGATTGTATATTATAAACACCGGAGTATAAGAAATCTGCGTATTGTGTGCGAACGCTTTCGACAGACATCAACTCCTTGTATTATAACATCAAATCTGTCGTGCGAAGACTAGAACAACGAATCAAAAGCTGAATATGCAAAAGTTCGCACTCCTGTAAAATCAAACATGTATAAAATAAATAATGGTGACCAATTATACATATGGTCGTCATAAAGTCGCAATGTTTCGGACCCAGCAACCAAAACTTAATATATACACTTGGTACGTTATATTATATTTTTAATGAAACAGGATCCTTCGAAAATATTAATGAAAGTCAACCAAAATCGTGTAACTGAGTTATATATATATATATATATATATATATATATATATATATATATATATACATTTAAACTCGAATTATATAACACCAACACAATCATTTTTCTAAATGTTCTAATAGAGTTCAGTAAGCTTAGCAATAATCAGAATTCGACATATAAACAGCTACACATAACAACGCCAACCTCTTCAACTATTACAATTAATGGCCACAAAAAATATAACATCTCCCCCATGAAAACCTCGTTCTTCGCGAACATGTTATATCCTAATCTAGACAAATATTTTATTAAAAAAAACAACACAAAACAGCAACTACGATATTAGTAAAAGTATAGTTGATCAATAAATAAAAGTGTATATGTAATCTCCATACACGATAACCACAAAAATAAAACCGATAGCATAAGTGACACTTTCTAAACTAAATTTTGAGAATAGCTTACTCGTCAAAGAATAGTGTAGCATAATTTTGATTAGATACGTCGATGTGTTAATAAACGCGTAAAGAAAGTATACAAAGTGTATACCCAAAGTAAGGATGTAATGGCTACTGGAATAACATTTACATTCATATCAAAGAAACAGTTTCACTAGTTATATAACATAAATCAAGTTACTAAAATAAGAGGCAATACACCATCCTTGTATTATAGAATATTAGATGACAATATATCAGTAAATAATATTTGCAGACCCCGAAAACACACAACTAAGAGTAATTAAAAAAAAAAGAACTGCTTCCATGGAGAGACACTCTTATTACAACACACACTTACTCTATATGACAAAAAAACACGAGCTGTAATCCTAGAGATTTTAATAACCATCACACGTCGTACGACATTGCTACACATCTTATTGCAATGCCAGTTTTTCATATGATTCCTTAGAGAAAATGCATATACAAAGCACCTCCTGATCTGCAGTGTTTGGTTTAATAGAACTAATGTTCTAATATTGCATGTCATACATCCAAGAGTTTGGCCGATGTAACATCTGAGTTTCGGTTGTCTGGACCCGTTCTCCAACCGATATAAGTGTACTATTTGTAATCAGCTCTAAGAAAAAGGTTTTCGGATGGTTGAAGGGTCAATAATCATCGCAGGATATGTTAGGAAGAAAATTACAAAGTACTTAGGTTTTGTACTCGGTCATAGAAAACTAAATGACAGCTAGCTACTACCGTGGATTTAATAAAAAATGGTTGTTCATGATTTCCAATCAAACATGAACATTTTAAAGTTCGAAAAGAATATTCTGAAGAAGGTTAGATAGTATATCGGGAGAATCATTGTGATAATAGCATATAAAGTTGTCCGCTTTATCGCTATGATACAAATACCTGATACTGCTCACCAAAATTCCTGAACGTACTTTCCTGATATTACAATGGGAATTACATACATGTTCGTAAGAGTTAAGTGTTTAATGAATGAATGTACTGTTAAAAAAACAAATATGTAAATATGACAACAATAATTAGAACAAATGTAGATATAACTTTAAGAAAGTACTTAGGTTGAACCACCACGGTAAACACTGCCACTGTTTGCACCACGAATGTATCTGTTTTTAATACGGCTTAGCCGTTGTAATTCTTATTCCGAAAATGCTAATAAGTGGCTAATGTATATAATGACATAAATAACATAAGAGTCACGAGCGTTTTTCTCCGATACACTGCCGTCTTACACGCTAAATATAGTATAGGCTTAGAAGCAAGTTCGTATGAATTGGCTTACCTATTATAACACACATATATAAATATATATATATATATATATATATATAGAGAGAGAGAGAGAGAGAGAGAGAGAAAGAGAGAGAGAGAGAGAGATGATCACCATTTATAGGCGGTTAAAAACACAGATGTGTTGCTGTATTTAAAGGAGTAATACTCAAGAGCGACTGTCTAATAGCCCGAACAAGAATGTAAAAGAAAAAAGGCAAGAATACACGTATAGATCGGTATAACACGAAAAGCGAAAAGAAAAGAAAAAAGTGTGAGTATTGTCTTCCCTCATTCGCCGGGAAATCTGTTGTATTTCAGAATGGCTATATATTTACAAATAAATACACATGGTTTGTCTTATAGATGAGATGATAATTTATTGACTCAATGCTTAAAATGCAATTAAACACTCTCATTTCCAGTTATTATTGGTATATTATTTGGTGTGTTTACAAAAAATGATGTGGCTATACCGGTGGTGCTGTATAAGAAATTATTAGGGTGAGAAGAGAGGTTGGCTTCTTACCGCTGTGTTTGCTGGAACAGCCAAAAACGTTACAATACAAAGCGTTCGTTTTAGGGGCAGCTAAATACTTGTTGTTGGTGTGTGCTAAATACGTGCACTACTTTTAAAGTTAAAACGGAAATAAGCGGCCAGCAGTTTTTGAGATATATCAATGTGGCAACAGAAAATGGATAATATGTTCTTCGTTTCAAAATAATGATGCAGTGTGTACTTTCCATAGTATTTATGAATAAATGAATTCATCAGCTGAATGGCCGTTTTCTTTAATGGTTTCCTTTGTAATAAATACCGATCACATATATTGGTTCGGAAGAATTAGAGAAACTAGGTGAAGCATCCGTCTATTAATATATACGCAAGTGTGGTTAAACAGGAGCGCCAACTTCTCTTTATTTTTTATTTGTTTTTTTGTATTTGTCGCACGACCGATTTGGTATTGTCGTCAAAGTTGTATAAAAAAATCGCCATATATTCGCGAACATTTTCGACCGAATTCGACCGTCTTCGGGCGGATGAATGAGTATGCAAAATAAAAAAAAATTAGAGAATTTACTAAGAAGACGCTTTTAAAAAAACATTTCAATACCACTTCAACATACCCCCCCCCTCATAACGAGCATGGTGGATACTAGGTTCATTTACTTGAATAAACAACGCTCCCATTATGGGAAGACAAATACTGCAATGTGAAATCGCAAGAATGGCTGCGTTCTTTGTTAAAATATTCCTGAATTCATTTTTGTGGATACTATGTGTTATCAGGCGGTCGTAAATGGAACTTTGAATGGAGGCGAGATAGCGAGTAAGTCGGCGACATACTCTTACTTATAGAAAACGTATCTAATTTAACATCAACAATACAATTCCATTTCTAGATATAGAAATAGAACCCTCTACAGATAAATTTATTACCTACACCTATAAAAAAACACATATGAGCAAACGTTTACACCTACGCAATTTTAATAGCGAATGCCCTGATAAACAAAATAGTGTCGTGATAAAAAATCTTATTTTTCGAACTAAAATAAATTATTTTACAAATAAAATATTTTATAAAGCAGTTGTCGATATTAAACAGACACGAATTAGCAATAACTTTCCGAACTATTTGTTGATCAACAAATAGAACGCTCCTTAACTGCCATACATAAATACTCTCACAGCAATAATATTAATAATAATACTATTAAATTGTTTTATTGCAAACAAATGCATTCCAACTATAAATTCGATGAAAAAATAATTACAAATATTATACCCACAAATATATCCCCCGTAGATAATTATTTAACAATTAGACTTATTATTTATTACAATCAATCTAAAACCACTAATTTATTAATGAAAATAACCAGGCCAACAATATCTTACCCAAAACTAGTAACGCTATATACGTGTTTAAATGCCCTATCAGAGAATGTGTCTCTGAAAATTACACGTACATCAGTATGACCAGAACAAGCATATCATGCCGACTAACTTGCCATCTAGCCTCCATTCAAAATTCGATTTACCAACACCGGATAAAACATAGTATCCCCAAAAATTATATCAGGAATATAGTAACCAAGAACACGGCCATTCTTGCGATTTCACATTGCAGTATTCGTCTTACCATAATAGAAGCGTTGTTTATTCAAGTAAATACACCTAGTGGAAACCATACTCGTTATGAGGAGGGCGAAGGTATATTGAAGTGGTATTGAAATGTTTTTTAAAAGCGTCTTCTTGATAAATTCTCCAATTTGTTTTATCTTTTCATACTGATTCATCCGCCCGAAGATGACCGACTTCGGTCGAAAACGCTCGCGAAAATATTGCGAGTTTTTATCCAACATGTACCACAATACCGAATCGGTTGTGCGACGAATCGAAAAAAACGAATAAAAATATACATAAAGAGAAGCATAAGAGAAGGAATACTGCCTAATTACACAAATTAATATATATATATAAATATATATATATATATATATATACATATATATATATGGATATAGATATAAATATAGATATATAAACATATATATATACAAATGTGTATATATATATATATAATTGTATATATATATCAATAGAGACACACATAAACATATAAATATATATATATATATATATATATATATATATATAAATAAATAAATATATATATATATATATATATATATATATATATATAGAGAGAGAGAGAGAGAGAGAGAGAGAGAGAGAGAGAGAGAGAGAGAAAGAGAACGAGAGATACACATATATAATTGTGTAACGTCTGTGTTACATAGTACTACTCCTGCCAAGACCGGATTTTTCCAAAGTTAAAAAGGGCAATATTAGCAGTGTCTCCATCGTCTATTACACTCGTACTCTATTCGGAATGCACCCATTTTGTAGATAGAAAGATTTTTACAGTAGATATTAGACGAGCAATGATAGCTCGGTTAAGTAAAATCCCCATCATTTTTGAAAACGATAGAAGTGACGCTCACTAGTCTGTTATTCATTGGGTCTTCTTTGCCACTTTTATTTAAAATGAGAAAGATTTGTGCCACTGTCTAAAAAGCATGGTCAACTCCAGTTGTAAGATAAAAGTTGAAAATGAATGGTTACGTTACATATAGTTCTGGGGTAACAACCCGTTAAATTGGTAGAGTTGGCCCCTTATTCGCATACAAAAAACACCTTCATTAATTCAGTGTGAGTGATGGTAATTGTTACATCGGCCGTTCTTACACAGCAGAAACAAAACCGGTTGTCACTATAAATAGTGCGAGTAACCAGATACACAGAGAAGACAAAGCACAGTCTTGTAACTGTTTAGCCAAGTGCTAGTCACTTTCTTACTTTGTTAATACACTTGTTAAACCAACCCTCGACTTGCCTTCCTTTATTTATTATTTACTGTTGCACAACTTCACTACAGTAATCAACTGTATTTTTTGTGCTATCATGGGGCATCTTTTTTTTTCATTGTCATATTTTCAAATATTTGCGAAATATGTGACAACAATAAATGATTGTTTGTATCAGTGCTCAATTTGTTCTTCTTCAATTCGAATGTTTAAGTTTTATTACTCGCCACGTGAGTATTAAATGATCTGGCTAACGCTCAACATAAAAAGCAAGTTGCTTCTAAATAAAATGTCTACCTTTACCAGAGATGCGTATAGCATGATTACGTTGTATTGCGTAGTCCTCTAAACTTGCCTGAAAGAGTGCATCTTGGTAAAGCACACATTCGACGATTCTAAGATTTCGTTTACGAAATCAACCTAGTAATCCATCGTCCGTTTTTTCTTTCTTTTTTGTCGTCTACAGAAGTAAGTTGCATTATGGGTAACAGATATTCCCTTATTTATATCCACATTATTTCGACAGTCTCATATTCAGCAAAACTATGCCAATCTAACACATCAGTGTGCGCTTTTATTGTATCAACGTTAATTGCGGTGCACACGGTCTGTGCATGCAAAAGTGTAAACTTTTATTGTATCAACGTTAATTGCCGTGCAAACGGTGTGTGAATGCAAAAGTGTAAACTGCGTGACAACTCTTGTCAAGTAGAAGCAACATTCGCTGAGAAAAATCGGATCAACGTATCAGACATATGTCTCCATCATGCCCAAAAGCGAGTTATCCAACTCCTCATGGACACTGCGCAGATTTGACTGACAGTCAATTGTCGACACATACACAAATATCTCAGTATGAGGCAGTCACTTGTGCATTTAGAGACGAATGTCATAGCATTAATAACACTTTGATAATCAGCATCTGTGTGACGTTTATTGTAATATACATAAATGATATATGATGATCAAAACACACAGTGCGTACATTATATCTGCATAAACAGTATCTCTTTCAACACCACCTTTATACTACCTAAACACGATGCGTAATTAAGGATGCTTTTAGATTTGTCCTCTATATAGTTGTAAGCGTATGTGAAAAGATTGATCAAAACTCTAATAATTTTAACCTACATCCTGGAAGTCAATAACAATAAATACCAGCAATATAACTCGTGTGAAGTTGTGCATTAATGTATACATTAGTGCATGTTTTTTTTATATATGCCACATGATGTAATATGAAAAAAATCATGGAATCAGAATGGGGCAATCATCCCTAACACAAACACTAGGTGCACAAATGTTAAGCATCGTCTCCCGAAAAAATAACACGTTCATAATCGTGCGAGAAATTATACTTCTTTCGTGTGAAACAGATGAATCTGGTATTAGCCTTAGTTTCCGCGATGTTTTTACCAATTAGACATCTTTCTGGAAAAAAACATCGATTACTTACGGGAAGAACTACGAAAAAGTTGTTCAACATCTTTATGGGAAAGTGGTACTGTGGAACCGACTGACAGTCAGCAAAAGTTCAAAATTAAATCAAAAGGCATACTCTTAAAAATACAATTTCCTCGAAAGAAATCTTCTTACTAATAGAATGTGCCTTAACTCATTATTTAAAAATCGGGTATATACAGGGTTATTCATAAGTCACTTAGCTATTTAAAATGATTACCATATGAAGCACATACTATGAACTGCGTTATAATTGTTATCTTACTCTCTAATTACTGCTATTTATTATTTTATATTTGTATGGGAATATATTTATATATATATATATATATATATATATATATATATATATATATATATATACATATTTTAATTCATTTAAATTGGTGTAAATCATCATATGTGCTTTTTTTCAGGCAGTATGTCATTTACAATTGAAGAGTACGTTTTTATTGTTATTCATATGCCCACATTTGATGAATCTCCCACACTTGTTGAAAGGCAATGGAAACGTGATGTGAACAGAAAGCCTCCTTCGCACAACACCATGCGCGCAATTTTAAAAAAAATCAAGGAAACTGGAAGCGTCCAAGATGCTCAAAAAACCAGGTGCTCCGAAACGTAATGATGCAAAAGAAGAAGAAATCCAAACCTTGTTTGAAACAAAACCTTCAGCATCAATTCGCCAGGCTGCTCAAGTGTTATAGACATCATATAGCTCCGTTAAACGGACCCTTCAGGCTGTTGGGCTTAAGTATTTTCATGTCCAAACATTTGAAAAATAAATAGCTAAGTAACTTGTATTATAATTAGAAAAACATACCCTGCTCGACATGCATGTGTGCATATTGGTATTGCATTAAAAAAATTATAAAATGCAAACTCAAGTCTCCAACGATCGAAGATAAGATTACATAAGAATTTCATATTATTAAACCGTCAACTCATTATATCCTACTTGCTTTGTAAATTTCTAAATAGTAATATAACTAAAATAAATCCGCCAATCGAGTGTATCTCTGGAAAAAAATGTTATACATGCATACGATGGGAGTTCAATAAGTAATGTAACATATGAAAAAGATAATTGAATCATAAATAATAAATCACAATTATTCACAGAAATAGATACATCATACGAAATGCATTGGGAATTTCAAGTAATGTATCTATGCCATTAAAGTAAGGTTAGCTATTATATAGAATCCGGGTGAAGGACGGTGGAGTCATATACCTATTTTTAGATACCCGTTAATCATGATCATTAACCCATTCTGAAATTTCCTAAATGGCAATAATGGGCGTGTGAAGCTCTACATGGGGCGGGGAGTTAAAACCAATAAGCGGCATTAATATATTTTATTTATGCGATACGTAAAATCTTTCGAAGTTTTCTTCTGCTTAACTGGGTTCACTAGCCTACGTATATGTATACTGCTATCACTATTTAATTAAATACGGTTGAACTAAATTAAATTAGTGTTTAATTAGATTAAATAGAATTTAAAAAAATGTGTGGCGGGAATGGAGGAAAATAATTAAGGAAAAAATAATTTAAAAAACATACATGGCGACACGGACTTAATTTGTAAAAAAAGAAACAATGGATTTTTATAAACAGTATTTTGTACAGGGAGTTTATATTAGTAATAACAAAGTACCCGTTATTTAACGAGTTAGAGTTATATTTTCCCATAAAATGGTAAAAAATAACCCCGTCTATTGAAAAATGTGTTTATTAAAATAGAAACAAGATTTCTGATAACGATATTCCGTAGTAATATTTATTTACGGAATATAGAATAGTATTCTCTGTAGAGAGTTGTAAACAGCCACAGCCGTTATGGGAATATGTTAAGTTATTTAAAGTAATAACTAGATTTTTGTAGAAAACTATTTATAGTAACTTATTATTGTTGATATATGAATGATTTTTTTAAAAATAATTTCTGCGGGATAGGTCTTTTTTAGCTTCGTTAAATAACAGCACGATAATAATCGGCAGTAAATTAAATAAAATATATTTTCCCAAAATGTAAAATGACGTCCAAGCCACTAGATAATTAATTTTTATGAATAATAATTTTAATAATAGATTTTTTTAGAAACAGTATTTTGATTAAATACTTTCTATCTACTAATTTAGATACTAATAAAGATTGTATCTTCAAATAAAGGAGAGATTCTGCGAGATTAATGTTCGTTCAACTCGTCGTGTGTTTATTTCGAAGGGGAAAAAAGTCATCCCTGGAAATAAGGCTCGTCAGACCGCTGGCATTCCGGACGACAATTTATGTTGCCTTTCCTTGTGATGGAAAAGATGTAGAATTCCTATACTATCAGTGGCTTGGAATGGTAACTCGTGAGCGGTACCTTGAATGGTTTAGTTTTTTTTTGGTGGGGGGGGGCATCATTGTGCCGCCCGACGTGAAAGTGTATTATCGCACATTGTTCCGGGTTTTTTTTTTGGGTGGGGGGGGGGGGTCTTTTTGAGTGCATTTCGGACCGATTATTGGCTTGGTGGTAGAAATAATGCACGAGCTACTTTTGTAAGACCTTTTCTATGTTTTCTTTTTTATCTTTGTACTTTCTGGTTTTTTAAATTTTAATTTTAATTTTGTTTCATTCTTCTCGGCTTAAGTGACCTCAACAAATGCAACGTCACATTGTGTATTGTCGGTAGTTTAAATACTTATTCCATACATTTAATTTCCCTGATGATCTGCCAAAAAAGTACCTGCTTGGTAGTGAAACACGTGTAGGAAAAAAACATTTAATTTGAATGAATAATATTTGTAAGAAAATATCTTTAATGGTGATCATTAGTCTCCTGAAGGTAAGCCTTCATAAAATCGCATATAAATGGTCTGTATTCTGTAATCGAGTACCATCGAGCTTGTTTTATTTGGCACAAACCCGGTCTTCACTGAATGATCTATTTTATGAGTTAAACATCTAAATCTCTCTCTCTCTCTCTTTCTCTCTCTCTCTCTCTCTCTCTCTCTCTCTCTCTCTATATATATATATATATATATATATATATATATATATATATATATATATATATATATATATTACATCCAATACAACTATTTATGAAGGATACTTTCACTTACAATTTTTTTCGAATCAATTTCATAACTCCGGAAAAATATATCATCTGACAACATTATCGGCCCCACCTTAGAATATTTAAGTATACACTGATTGTTGTTGTCCGACACGAACGCGGACAACTCATATATAATATACAACTTTTTAGGGGAGAACTGGCCATCCGGACTTATGTGATAAGTATAATTGTCAATCTTGTCTCAATGTAGGTTTTGGAATGACGAAGGGCAGCGTTTTACAAAAAGTGGGACCGTAACACAGTTACTTCTTCAAACTAAGAAAAGAAAAACGAAAAAAAAACGATAAGTAATTTACTGTATTCGTTGAAAAATAAAAAAACATTATCACCAAATAAGTCTTCTTCCCACTCTTCAAAAAACAATGTTTTATTGATAACTCCATCTACCGATAGTCCCCAACCTTCGTTAATGCTATTTTTTTCTTGACTAACATTATTGATTTGAGCATGTATCTTCTGCTGCCGATATCCTAACATCAACTTCTAAACACAATTACAATACACTGTAAAAAGCTAGTGAATCTAGTACAGTCGCGCTTGATCACAGGAACGTTATATGATGAACATAAATATATATGCTATTACTGGACGAATACTTCATTTAATAAGAGTTATCTTTGCCAAAATATAAATCCAGGTTGTCCCCAATGGATGTACGCCTAAAAAATATTACACAAATGCGAGTGCGCTCCAGTGATCGATAATTGGAGTATCATATTTATTATAATTTATTAAACAACCTCCATGGTTTAATAGTGTTTGAGATGTGTAAAATGGCTGACTACTCTTCAGTTGATTCTCGTCATGTTCGTAAAACAAACACACACATATCAAAAGCAATAGCTGAACTTTTAGAAAATTACATCCAGGCCGCATTGAAAGTGGACGTAAATGGATGGTTACATTAAACACCACTTAAACAATGATCCTTTCAGTTTACAAGTATCAGAAACTGTTCCGACACCGACTGTCATAGTTAATAGAACTCTAACTGATAGTTCATAATCAACAAAATCATCTGCCTAACATTCACTGGTTAGATGAATTAGAAGAAATGCATAGAACCCATTGCCTAGGCTTCTGCATTGGAGGGGTGCTCCCTTTCCATAGCAATAATTCTTTACAGCACTGCCAGTATTCCATATCCCTATAACGCCACTGTTCGTTTATGCATTGAGTAGTGTCGTTAACTCTGGGCTGGTTCATTATCCACTATTATGGTCATCTTCGACATTGTCTAAGAAAAAGGGGCTCTAATCTAATACGTGACCCACTACTTGCAAAAGTTCAGCACTTGTTCCATCAACGCAATCTTACGCCCCTGTATTTTTTTTACTAGTATTTCAATGGAATGGTCTCCGATGAAAGAGACGAATCCTCAACCCAACGACGTGACATTCTCTCAATCATCTTGTCAGTTAGCAAAATCACACCTCTTCAATGTAGATTTCTCTAAATGCCGGAAAACACACTGTCCCAATGGTGTATTTCCTTCGCACTTAGTATTTGAAATTCCTTAACTAGTCCATGACTGTCTGAATGAACAAGCATGCAGATATTTTAATGTAATGTAAACAAACATTTAACAAAAAAACTAAGACATAACTTCACAGTAGCACCTTGCGTCTCAGATGCGATGTGCATTGTTTTGTGGTAAATAAAAGTAAAAAGTTACGTTTACTGAAATTATAATACATAATACATAGTAGTGTTTACGTGATTAGTCGACACCCTGTGTTTTTTAAAAAAATAATACTAACAATACAAAGTTCAGAATCTAGAAATACAATTTCAAGTTGACAATACTGACTAATATGTGTTCACATGGCATATTTGGCGAGTAGGATATTACAGTCTTCAGTTTAAATAAACGTTCAGGCGAACAAAAGTCGACAAACTATGCAATATAATCTCCAAGTTTATGTATCATTAGATTTTAGTTTCGTCCACGTTGCGGTTCAGCTGTACAAAGTAATTCCATCTTTTTATGTTTATTTTTTAAAAATCTGGTTACTAGCATGATTTCCATAAAAATACATAAACCAATCTCAAAATATTCCATTGTCTTTTACGACGGTTTATGAATTGTATTTTTACTTTCTGAAAGTAGATTTATTGTTTTTATGAGAAATGCAATTAGATTTTTATTATAATAGAAAAATGTTGCCGTTATTTAATCCAAACAATTGCTATTTAACTGTCTTTCTTATATGCATGTGTAGTCATGTTATTGCTTGTACTCATGTTTTCGAGACATCAATTACATTGAACTTCATAAATCTGATAATATTGACAATTTGGCCTCGCTATTATTGGTGCTAAAAGTGTTTACGTTTCGATATATCGGTATATTAATTTGTTTGAAAATAGCATACAAATAGTAATATTTTTAAAAAAAGTATGAATTGGTGTGTCCATGAACATATTTTCAATTTAATTACATTCAAATAAAATAGACCTGTGAACAAATTCAAGTTACATTTTGCATATACTTTTACAATAAAAAATATAATTTATTAAATGTCTATTTTACCTACGAAATGATCATATATTAATTAAAAGAGCCTTTCAATAGTAATACATGGTGTTATAGATGTATTGCCAGTTTAATGAAGATCACTATAATAAAACGATTTCAAACATTAATTGAATTGAGAAAAGTTAATTGCTTATGATATGCCATTGACAGAGAAAGCAATCATGTAGTACACTCTCAGAACAGTTTCCCATTCATAGACACATATGGACATTAATTCGAAAAAAACATATGTGTGTTGTTTTTCCAACGACGAGTATGACAGAATACCAGCGGCATAGTTGAGGAAACATCATTGATAACACCATCTTCTATGCTTCTCGTAGAATACCAATTCTCGATACGTTTACAAACCAATCGTATTATTTATGATATTATAACGAAACAAATCCGGAATCTACGAAATACACATCACATGTTAGTACGTTACTTATTTTTAGATACTGCAGGTAACCAAACAAAATTCAAAGACAAACTATTTATTTGAATTATTGCACAATATACGGCCTAATAACGTAAACCCACCAGTACTTTCCCTAGTGCATTGGGTTCACACATGATATCGTATCTATAGTAGATGATGGTTTACAAAAGCATTTGAAATATCCTCGACGGTTATACACATGCTTTCTCATGTTGAAATAAAGGCGTAACAGATTCAGAGAAACATTCAGGTATTAAAGTTTCATTACAACGTACACTTAACTTTTTTAATATATAATCAAGTGCGATTTAAATGTATGTATGAACTAAAACACATAAAGAAAATATGATCTATTCACATGGCGTCTGAAAATTAGAGCCAACGTCGGATTTAATTTAAGAAGCACTTTATAATCTCTGAATAGATACACTATGTGTTGGAACAAAAACACAAGTAAGAACTCACGGATAATTGTGTCACCGGCTTCAAGCCGAACATCACCCACCTCGGAAAACGGTGGGTAATGTCTCTACAAATAACTGTGTGTCATAGTGTTATTATGATCGGAGGGCATATTGTTTATCGTCGATTTTGTAAACTTAGGAAATTAATTATAAAATTAATTATATATATATATATATATACATATATATATCCATATATATATATGAATATATATATATATATATATATATATATATATATATATCGTTATAGATTCTGTTCAGAATATAGAACTAGTCCATATAAGGATCTTAAATATGAGCATGCGTGTTAAACTTATGTAGAATATATATATATATATATATATATATATATATATATATATATGTGTGTGTGTATGTGTGTTTCTGTATGTGTGGCTGTGTGTGTGTTTATAAATTTACTTGTACACGGCAAATGTAAAGACAACACATCATAAAAGCTGGAAGTAAAATGTATCGATGTGATCATTTTCACTTATCTCAATGGCATCACAAAAACTTAATAACACGCTCAAAGCCTAGATTTTACAGACCTTTTTCTAATCATATCGCATGAATCTAGAGAAACACACTTTCGCAAAATATTTTGAGAAATTCAAACATCATTTTTTTCATAGGTGCAAATTTGTTTTTTGGGAATTATTCATATTATTTTCACTTTTTAAATTATATTGAAGGTAGGGATAATTTATGTATATATTGAGACACACAAATATATATATATATATATATATATATATGCATATATATGTATATATACATACATAAATATATATATACATATATATATATATATTCATACATGAATATAAACATATTTTACCCGCATACACCGCTTTCGTTCTCATTGGTGTAGGGAATGACAATTTCAGACGGTCTCAGGGTACGAACCCGGTTCACAACACAGTCAACCTAAACTTTGCACGATTCACTGTGTGTGTGTATGTATATATATATATATATATATATATATATATATATATATATATATATATATACATATATATATATACGCATATATATATATATATATATATATATATATATATATATATATATATATATATAAGGTGTGCTACACCTTGTCTTCTATTGTTGTATGAGTTATAACACCACACTATTTTTATTTAATGTTGCTGTTTAGTTGTTCATTAAGATGACATAAACTTGTAAATATTTACAGACTATTGACTGGTCATTTGAAAGTGGAATTAGCAGGGTGGAACACGATTTGCGAAGAAAACATCACAGAAATAACATTATTGATAATGTCTATATTTCGAGTTTTCAAAACCAGAAACACAAGTCTAAAAATTAAACAGTAAATGACCTTAATAAATGAAATATACATTACCATTTAGTATATTTATTACCTGAAGGTAAATATCACCCCGATTAGCATTAGCGCGAACTGCCTTCCGACCCATTGCGCGATCCACTTTATATTCGTGAAATGCTTAATCTACCTCTGCCTAAATAAATTGGGCTTCTTGGTCTTTTGGCTAAGATCAAAGTGTAGTATCTGTTCCGATGGACACTGCACCCCATAGACTGGTATTGTCTTGACCTTCGGGGCTTGATTTACGCCTGTTTATGGGTCTGTCCTGTGTAGTTCTAGGAGGTCCACCCTCCCAGGCTTCGCCTCCCCTCTTTGGGGAGGAGTAAGTTTATTGCTTACTGCCTGAGGCGCCCCTACCGGGGAATGCCGACGGGGCTGCCCAGGCAATTTTTAAACCCCCACTTTCCCGACCCGACCTTGGGTCACATCTTACTTGTGGGAGTAAGATAAAAACTGGCCTTGTGCCTAACTCCTGGAGAGGAGTAAATCAATACCTCTGCCTAAATAAATTGGGCTTCTTGGTCTTTTGGCTAAGATCAAAGTGTAGTATCTGTTCCGATGGACACTGCACCCCATAGACTGGTATTGTCTTGACGTTCGGGGCTTGATTTATGCCGGTCTATGGGTCTGTCCTGTGCAGTTCTAGGAGGTCCACCCTCCCCGGCTTCGCCTCCCCTCTTTGGTGAGGAGTAAGTTTATTGCTTACTGCCTGAGGCGCCCCTACCGGCGAATGCCAACGGGGCTTCCCAGGCAATTTTTAAACCCCACTTTCCCGACCCGACCGTGGGTTACATCTTACTTGTGAGAGTAAGATAAAAATTGGCCTTGTGCCTAACTCCTGGAGAGGAGTAAATCAATACACTACATCTTCCTAAATAAATTGGGCTTCTTGGCCTTTTGGCTAAGATCAAAGTGTAGTATCTGTTCCGATGGACACTGCACCCCATAGACTGGTATTGTCTTGACGTTCGGGGCTTTATTTATGCCGGTCTATGGGTCTGTCCTCTGCAGTTCTAGGAGGTCCACCCTCCCAGGCTTCGCCTCCCCTCTTTGGGGAGGAGTAAGTTTATTGCTTACTGCCTGAGGCGCCTCTACCGGGGAATGCCAACGGGGCTTCCCAGGCAATTTTTAAACCCCACTTTCCCGACCCGACCTTGGGTTACATCTTACTTGTGAGAGTAAGATAAAAATTAGCCTTGTGCCTAACTCCTGGAGAGGAGTAAATCAATACCTCTGCCTAAATAAATTGGGCTTCTTGGCCTTTTGGCTAAGATCAAAGTGTAGTATATGTTCCGATGGATACTGCACCCCATAGACTGGTATTGTCTTAGCCTTCGGGGCTTGATTTACGCCGGTCTATGGGTTTGTCCTGTGCAGTTCTAGGAGGTCCACCCTCCCAGGCTTTGCCTCCTCTTCTTTGGGGAGGATTAAGTTAATTGCTTACTGCTTGAGGCGCCCGTACCGGGGAATGCCGACGGGGCTGCCCAGGCAATTTTTAATGGTCAGAGTGCTCACCTCTCGGGCGCTGGCTTTTCAACCCCCACTTTCCGACCCGACCTTGGGTTACATCTTACTTGTGAGAGTAAGATAAAAATTGGCCTTGTGCCTAACTCCTGGAGAGGAGTAAATCAATACCTCTGCCTAAATAAATTGGGCTTCTTGGCCTTTTGGCTAAGATCAAAGTGTAGTATCTGTTCCGATGGATACTGCACGCCTGCCCAATGCAGTTCTAGGAGGTCCACCCTCCCTGGCTTTGCCTCCCCTCTTTGGGGAGGTATAAGTTTATTGCTTACTGTCTGAGGCGCCCCTGCCGGGGAATGCCGATGGCGCTGCCCAGGCAATTTTTAAATGACAAGAGTGCTCACCTCTCGAGCGCTGGCTTTTCTAAACCCCATTTCTCGACCCGATCTTGGATCACATCTTACTTGTGGGAGTAAGATAAAACTGGCCTTGTGCCTTACTCCTTGGGGAAGAGTAAATAACACCTGTTATTGAGTGTTGGATGCGGCGTTTGAAATATCCGATCTTTAACATATACCAAAAAAATAACATTGCATTCGACTCTTTTTAGTGGACATATTTTTATAAAATCAATTCGAACTTGTTGACAGCTTTACGTATCTTTATATTATGAAAATATGTTAGTCTTTTAACAGCTGCATTTGAGTGGGATTGAACTGTTGGAAATAAAAAAAGTGAATGTTTTGATCACAAAATATTTAAATACTCGTTTGTATGTAGGATAACATTTAAAAATAATATTAGTAACAATTGAAATTGCGTATATCAGTATGTGTGATATTTGTTCATGATTTTCTAGTCACAATATGTGCTTCACACCTATACATTCAAAAGTCTACTCCGCAGCAGATATCCTCTAGATATTAAACATTTTATGTTGTCTGAATAAAAACAACATGTTTAATGGCGAACGCCTTTGATGGGGTAGCTTATGTCTGGAGGGTCGTACCGTTACAATAGAACTGGCTTTTATACTACCCTCTCAAACAGACAATAAACTCACGGAAGGATGACTCATGAGGTACTACCTGGGAAAATCACACTGAAACAATCGAAAAGTAATGCATGTGAGTATAGTATAAAAAAGGTAACATATACTACACTACCATCAATTTTCAACTACAAACACAAATTTACAAAATCAGCCATGTGAAGATGGATTCGTTACTCTCGCAACACTATTGCATTAATCTTGCTCTCAAATGAGGCAATTATTCCTTCATCCACTTGAAAACGAAAGAGATTATCCTTAGGAGGCTGTGTTATGACAACGAAACCCGATATAGAACTACCAACCAGCCCCATTAACATGCAATCATTCGTTGGCATCAATTAAACAATGCATAACAATGACACATTTTTCTTGTGACTTGTATTTTAGCTATACTAAAACTGTACTATTTGTAAACAATATTCTCAGCGTCTCGCAGATATCAAAAATATAACAACGAACACCGACAACTGTATATTACACAACATTCATTTATTAGAAGCTGTTTTTATAACATATACCCAAATTAAAAAGCTCATAATATGCTTGAGGATAGTTGCTATGTTTATATTAACAACATTTTAAAACCTCTATGCGGTATCATTGATCGGCTTTGTTACGATGAATACTACACCCAATAAACTGGTATCGTATTGACCTTCGGGGCTTGATTTACGCAGTCTATGGGTATGTCCTGTGCAGTTCTACGAGGTTTAACCTCCCAGTCTTTACCCTCCCTCTTTGGGGAGGAGTAAGTTGTTGGCTTACTGCCTGAGGTGCCCCTACTGTGGAATGCCGACGGGGCTGTCCAAGCAATGTTTAATAGACAGAGTGCTCACCTTCTCGGGCGCTGGGTTTTCAAGTCCGACTGTCCCGCCCCGACCTTGGTTCTTATCTTATCTTGTGGGGGTAAGATAACACTGGCCTTGTGCCTAACCTCCTGGAGAGAAGGTAAATAAAATGTTGTATCATATAATTAATAAGTATAACCGGTTTTGACGTTAATATAGTTAGGATGAATGATTTTTTTTTAGTTATATATATATATATATACATATATATATATATATATATATATATATATATATATATATATATATATATATATATATATATATATATATATATGGGAAAAGAAAAGAATGAAGGTTATTCGACGTAATGGGAAATGAAAAATAAAAAAAAAACAGAAAAAGGATGTGTTTTATATATTCATCAACGTTTTGAGCCATGCAAGTACGTGAACATATGTGTACGTACTTGCATGACATTTTTTATTACGTTTGCGTTAATAAATATTGCTTGTATTTTTATAAATGTGTGTACAGTATTCCGTGGAACAACATATATATATATATATATATATATATATATATATATATATATATGCATATACATATATATATATATATATATATATATATATATATATATATATATATTCATTTACTAGACTGAAAATGCGTACACACGGAAAAGTATAGGACAAGTAGAATTAACTCTTTAAATATATAAGCTGTCACTGAGAGTGTACGAATTAAATGTACACGTAATCACATAATAGCACAAGGTTTCAAAAACTGCAGATAAATGCAATGTTTCTCTTGGATATAAGTATGTTTATTAACACACAACTGACATGAAACACCCAAAATAGTTGGCTTTCATTATAGAGTAGATTTTGTCTAAATACTCAATTCAAGTAAACGGAGAAATTATGACTTAGGTAAATTTACAAGTTCGCTACTGATTTTCGACGTAATTTACTGACTCAAATACCTCGTGTATTGATAAGTAAAAATTAATCACATTGTTAAATGTTCTTTTTGAAATAAAATTGGTATATTGACATTTAAAAGAAGAAATTTGTTCTTAGCAGAAATGCAAGAGCATTACTACAATTTAGAAAAAGGTTAAAAGTATAAGTTGAATCAAAATAGTGCTGATAATTAGCGAGAGTTAACCGATCATTGTGCAAATTAGCTAATTGAATATGTCAACGCAGACATTGATGCTTATGCCCCTACGCAAATACTTTTCAGAAAACCCCACTTTCCTTGAACCACACTTGAGAACCTGGTCATCACCCCATCGTGGGTGAAAGTCATAAAAAACCTTGGCACATCCAAAGTATATAGGCTTGACCTTATACCAGTAATAGTTATAAGTAAATGCTCTGCTGAGCTGGCCCCTGCCCTCTACATACCATACAAAAAATACCTTTCTGAATCGTCTTTCCCTGATAGTTCTTACATTGTCTCTGTTGTGCCAGTCTTCAAAACTTCTGGAATTAGAACTGATCCTCTAAACTACTGCCCAATCAGTCTACACCGACCTTTGCTGGAATCTATTAATCATTAATCAATCTAGCGATAGTCGGCACCTAGTTAATACTAAACTTCTTTCTGATCATCAATATGGCTTCAGACCAGAACGATTTACTGCATATATATCTTAACGGTCATCTATAAACGCATCTACTTTTCTTGATTGGAATAAATGACCTCCCTCATATCACTGAGACTGAGATATGCATATTTGCTGACGAACAACGCTCTACGTTCGTCATGTGGGCACTTATCTGATGCAATGGCGACATCCTTAGAAAATGATATGCAGTTTGTAGTGGAATAGTGTAAAAAAAAGATGGTTACTTTTAATGTCGCAAAGACAAAGCTACTCTCTTTCAATAAATACTAAAACACTCTTCAACCACCGATTGCCATGCCAAATAACACCCTAGCAAAGAATTGATCATTACAATTGATCGGCCTAACTTTTACAGATAACATTAATTGGATGCTGCAAAGAAGGTTGGCTACTTTTACCGTGCCAGTAAACTCTCACACATGGCATCTCCTATATTTCTACAAAGCTACCATCCGCCAATGCATGGAGTAGTGTTGCAACATCTTGGCTGGATCACTATCCACTAGTATCTCCCTATTAGACACAGTCTAAAAAATATTCGCCAACTTGATAAGTCCTTCACTATCCACCAAGCTCCAACCGCTGTCCCATCACCGCAAGATTTCTTATTTGTGCCTGTTTTACAAGTAATTCAATGGATCGAGCCCTGATAAGCTTGTAGATTCGGTACCCCTACTACGTAAATTTAATAGACTAACCCGACAATCAGCCAAATCCCATCCATTCACTGTTAGGGGCGCTAAGATGCCGAAGAGCTTCCTTCTTAAAAAGCTTCTTTTTTCACACTGCTTGACTCTAGAACTCCCTCTCTGCTCCCTGTTTTCATGACGGTACTGACATGAATACATTTATAACCAATTTAGGTTGACCCCCTTTTACAGTCACTTTTCATTTTTTATCTCAGTAGCCCTTACGTCTACAGTAGGAGCCTGCCTTTTTTGGGGTGAACTATGTAAAAAAATATCAAAAATATTGTTAATTATTCTCTTAATATTGCAAATTTTTCTCTACATTAATATGTTAAAGTGTCAATCCCAGCTTCAATGTATTAAGAGTTGAGTCCACATGTCCTGTACTTGTTAGCTGCATCTTTAAGAATATACACTCACACACTATCACATTTGTCAGTCTAGTCCAATTTTTGCAGGTATTGCAGTTTTGAAATATACAATGTATGTTTATTATAATTATTAAAATAGAACAATAACAAGATCTCAAAAAATCACCTTAAAGTACCTATACTTTGAGTGGGTGCAAATATTAGTAACAGTTGTTAATTGAGTTGAGTCATCAAATTCATTAGCGAACAAGCTTTGCATTTATTACTTCTTATTTGCTGAAAACAGCAATAATAAGAAAGTCTAACAAAACTCAATATCATAAGTTTAAAAAAATTAGTGTATTTAGTACAAATATTTAAAACATTTATTTATTAGGAAATCCTTACTACATAATTCAGTACTGACTATTAAACCGATATCACAACATATTATATCGTAATAAATGTTAATTGTACAAACAACATGAAGTTGGTAACAATACTCACTTCACATGTATATTTTGAGATAAAAAAATGTTAGTAAAATATATCAAATGAAACATTTTTCTTTTTTTGATAGCTGTACTACATGGTGTAGTACTGTCAATGAAGACAAAACACAAATTACTATCACACAATTATTAAGATCTTAAATTTTACAAATAAAATTATTATATATTTCTTAATAAGTATAACTTCACTGTTTTTGTATATTAAACATTTAAATTATCTAATTTAAATGAAGAAAATCAAAACAGTTTTCTTTTTTCTTTACATCCATACTACAATTTGTTATACTTTAGTAATACATTTCATGATAAACTTTATAAATACAGTTATTTGGGAATAGTAAATAAAAACACAATAAATAATATATTTAATTATGTTATTTACAAAACAATATTTTGGAAGATTATCAAAAAATACAACATTATTTTCTGGACAGCTCTACCGTGACAAAGTAACGCATGACAGTATTCTATTGTGTAGTTTACATGTTTACTTAAATAAATGAAGTCATTAAAAATAAGTAAACCAGCTGACTGCATAATGGGTCGCTTAGAACATATAGCCCATTTTTACCCTCTAAAATCCGCCAAAGTATCTGTTTTTTATTTCAAGTGTCGATTTGTGATTCTTTTATTCTGGTTTTAAATCAAGTTTTTTTTTCAATTACTTGAGATTCAATCATGCATAAATCAACAATTCGCAAAAATGATGATACAATTTCTATTTAAACATGATATTTTCGTAAATAATAAAATACAATTTTACTTATAAGTCATAATTAATCATTTCAGGTGTGTTATTTTTGGAAAATGATAATTCGATATTCCGATTTGAATTCAATTATTTTCAAAATTAACAAATTTTGCAGAAGTGTTATTTTTTAATTAAGGTGTAAATTATCAGTTAGAACTTATTATAACAAACCACCTCAACTTAACGACATCTTCGTGCACCTTGTGTCCCAAAATCTACAAACAAATCTTGCTCTAATTGTAAAGAAATTAAATATTCTAAAATATTTATTTTTTCTTTTCTTTTTTTTTTACTGTACCACCTTAATACAACTATATCGTCCTCAAAAATGTATTCCTTAATATTATATAGGGGTGACAATTCATGAAGATTTGCTAAGAATTTGTAAACAAGATTATATGACTTTTTATTCGACAGCTTAAATACTTCCAAATTCATTTCAAATGTCGAACACAAAATAATGTATTTACTATTTCAATTATAAACAAAATATTAAATCGGCTGATTTGTTTACGAATACACTAACATACATTATGATGGACATAACTCCCGTAATAGGAATTTAATTTACTACATTTTTATTAATATAATAATTAGAAAATATAGTATTTGGAAATAATACTATTATTTAGAAGGCCATTCTCAACATGCTAAGGATTCTGTACTTTCATTTTACCATTTAATTAACAAAAGATAGTGTAAACATTGATTTCACATAAAAGTCGTATCTAACAAAATCTCGGTCATTAAACTGCACAAGTCCCAACACCATGATGCAAAAAGTGTTATTTTATCGGTGGGGGTAGTCCCGTATTGTCAATGAACGGTTCTCAAAAACATCGATAAAAAAAATTCCATCGATTTTTTTTTCATAATTACAGGATGTAATCGCTTAAAAAGGATAATCTTATTTTAGTTTTATTTCCTCACAAAAACACAGAATTTTCATACAAAGATAATAAATGCAATTGGATCTTACTGCCTCTTTAATTTTGAAAGCGCCTAAGATCATAGATAGAGTGGCGTTTTGAAATAACCTTACCATGATGTTGCAGGAAAACTCATACAACCGCGTCTTTTTCATTCTTTGATTCATTTATCCCTCCTTGTACTTGCGGATCTATGAAGTTAATTATAAAGTATAACCTCTAAACTTATTATTAAAATTAATCCTTCTCCCTCGACCAGAGTTTTGGATAGGACAACCATCTTATATGAATTCAGAATCCCATTTAGACACTGTGCCTCGGAAAGCGAAAAACACATACGTTCGCCTGACTACTAAAACTTTTTTCTAGGAGGGTAACGGTGCATTTATCACCTCAGAACGCAATAGATAAGCACCTTTTTTTTGAATTATACTTGCCCTCACCTCCTAATTTCGAAAACTCTTAGTAAAAAAAACACCAGAATAGTTAAGCTTCAATACATAAGAAGGGGAACCTTATATTCATCGCCTCCTAAAAGTCAGCTGGCCAGGACTAAGTCTATCAAGCGTTGGATTCTAAACATATGGATAACAAAGTTGTCGAACGATGTCGTCAGCATCTCGAGAAAATCACAGAGTATGGTTTACCCAGGCAACGAATCCGAACAACCAACTTTACCCAGGGGGATGTCACCTATCTAGCTGATAAGGCTCTCTCTGTGAGTCTATTTTATGATCAACTGAAAGATCGCAAACTAGAATGCTCCTTTCGATTAAAACCGCACTGATTTTAGATTAAAGTATGTCCTGCCGAATATAGTAAACATCAGCTCATTCAACATCTTTCAATCACATTTTCTATTTTAGAGAGTATAGTTGAGCGCAGAATACAGGGGAGTGTATCCATTACACGAAATAAGTGCATAATATTGTGCAATTGCGACCAAACAAACCCCATTCGTCCGTATTCTGGGTACTCTGCGGTTATGACCTATGTATTTTGTTCTGCCCAATTTATCAGAAGTGCCTTTCTCCTGTGGATACAGTCTTTATATATCCCCCTTTTTTTGTTTAGGCATATAATGTTAGGGTCATTGATGGTTCGCAAGATGTTATATTTTTCAGAATCGCAAAGTGCACAGCGGCCTGATATTGGGGAATATGGTTTTCGTCTTTATATTAATTTCCAACTGATGGTAAAAGGTTTTCCCTCATCCTTTAGTTCCCATACACGGGCCCCTAAAGCTGTATTTACTCTATCTCTATATTTGAAGGTATGCCTGTGGGCGTATAGTCTTTGCTTAAACATGCCCTTTGTCATCCCAATGTATATCTCCTTCTTGTCCGTTGGTTGTCTGGAAATGCTCGCCTCGTATACTATTGATGTTACTTTGCAGTAATGTATGTATATATGTGTGTGGGTGTGTGTCTTTATTTGTGTACAGAAAAGTTAGTACAACATTCGTATTTTCAGTTTTAAGCACAGAAGGACTTAGCCATGCGGCTATCTTGATCTTATTTTGTCATCTGTTCAGAAATGTGAATTCACGTGTCAGTTGCTTAGGGTATAATGTATGTTTGTTTAAATTTAGTGTTAGGAAGGTTTAATAATGTTTGAAAAAGGGGTGGGATGAAAAGAAACAGTTGAGATGTTTAACTGGAAAAGTTTTTAAGAGATATAAACAAAGTATTATATATGTATATATATATATATATATATATATATATATATATATATATATATATATATATATATATATATATATATATATATATATCCTGTGAGCCAATGTTTATAAGTAGCGTATATTTGGCCGTTACTGTTTTGGGGTTTGATAATGTGTCTGCTAAAGGAATTAGAGAGAGAGAATATGTGTTTAAGGATTATACTTATGAAGAGCTGAAAAGGTTAACAAATCCAACGTTTAATCCAATTTTAAATCCTGGATTAAAAACCTTTTAATAAATCACAAAGTAGTTTAAATAAAGATACCATCCGTGCAGTCTCTGTATCTCTGCAAAGTGTTTGAATTAGTTGTATTGGGGATTCAGCATTATTAACAAGAGTATAGTGAAGGCTTATGGGAGTAATAATAGTGGTACACTGATTGAGACTAGTTTATAGATTAGAGTAAGGATTGGGTCGGCTTTATTGGATCTGTTTTGGAGATATGAAATATCATAATTATTACCCATCTATAATAGGGGTGTGTATATGGGCCGGTTAAGGTAATATTCCTATTTTTTTATTTTATTTATATTCATGAGATGTTATACTTGGGAATATTTTCCGGGGCTGAACTCGGTATTTAGTGAGGCAAGTATGGAGTTATTTTACAGAGAGGTGCAGCTAAGGCTTAATGTGTCAAATAAATAAGTCACATTTATAAGTAGGGTGTGTCACCTGTGGATACATCCTGTAAAAAATCATCTCGATATTCAAACAGGCTATATGCGTGTACACTTATAGCTTTTAATATATTATATTTTTCTGCGTCACACAGATAACATCAATTCATGGCTGGGGAGAAGAAGGGTCTTCACTCAAGAACTTTCTATTTGATGGTGAAGTGTTTCTTTTTATCTTTAAGTTACCATATTCGGGTCGTGAATGCCGTATTAGCTTTGTTTTTGTATCTGAAGGTGGTTTTGTGTGCGTACAGTCTTTGCTTGACGCTTTCCTGCGTCATGTCGATGTATTTTTCTGTACTACTGGTAGTGGGGTATGTGACGGTAGCTTCATATACAAGGGAATCGATTTTGCAATTCCCTTCGAAGAAGCAGTTGTGTTTGCCCTGGCAGGAGTAGCCTGCGTTTACTATTGCTTTGGGCTCCGCAGAGTGATTTTTCTTGTGCGAGGCAGTGGAGAAGCTGCCCTTAAATAATTAATGTTAAAATGTTTGTGCAGGTTGTGTGTTGGGGAAGTCTGTGTCGAGTATGTTCAAGTAAAGGTTGCCTACATTTGTATTAATATTGGTGGAATAGGGTGGGGAAAAGCAGATAACTGAACTCATTCTACTGCGGCACCTACCTGGTTGGTCAGGGGTAGGGATGTATGAGATCTCGTCTCTGAAGCCGCCGTCGTGGAGTGCTTAGTTGTAATAGGGTGCTACCTTGTTTAACATTTCGGACTTGGTGAAAAGTTATACATTTTATTTTAATTGATGCAAAGTAAAAGTTAACCGTTCTTTCGCCTGTGTTTTAATAATAGCTATTCAAAAAAAGTATTAGAAATAAAAGCTATTTTTAATTCTTTTTTAAATGATGTTGATGTATTTATTCGGTTGCCCTATTAAGAATACATATATAACCTTTCTTAACCCATCCCCAACATGACGAGAGGAGAAATCATAAACGCGGCCCATTTCCTTATTTATGTATTCTGTTTAATAAAGTGCGTATGTGTTGACTACTATCTATGAAGAAGCCATACATCTTATATTGTACTATCTAATTAAAAAGCGTTACTTTTTTTACTTCAGACTTAGGTGGGCACTATGGTTGTGACATTATTTTCACATACCCACATCTAAATAATGTAGTAATTGGCCTTCAGACTAGAATCTACGTGTATAAATATGGTCTATCACCAGTGAAAGGATACACAATAAATATACACTTGTTTAAGGATGTGTTAATTCATCATGTTCACTGTTTAACTGCGTTTCTCCTAATCGTTCATATATATATATATATATATATATATATATATATATGAATATATATATATATATATATATATATATATATATATATATATATATACGGGAATACAGCTCAAGCAGAGTGTGTATTAATAGGAAAGCAAACATATATCGGAAGTTTTTAAGGAATCGGTGAAAATCTTCGTAAATGAAATAAAGTATTTTTAGTACATATATAAGAACTTAAAAAGAAAATTACATTCGATGTTCTTATTAGGCTAGACATTCCCATGTTACGATTGTGCATATCCCATTTTTTTTCATAATAGGTATTAATTGTACTTCCTTGTCAATTAGTAAGAATAACATTCATAAGTGAAGCTTAAACACGTTCAACGTGATTTTCATCCGATGGTACCCTTTGTATACTACCAATAACAGTATATTTGTGTGTAAATGGCGTTAACCATGTCCCTGGGTAGAAACCTTCTACAAAACATTAGTAAAATAAACAGATAATGCCTACCGGTTGATTAATCAAGTGATAAACAATTAGATTCGGAGCATTCTCATGTGAAGTGGAATTTGTTATATACAGTGCTGTAACAAATTGCAGCACTTGACAAACACAAAACGAAATCAGCAATAAAAACAAAAGGTGTATATGCAGAGACCCGACAGTTTATTTAGCAACAATCACAATTTTATCGTACATGCTTTAATCTAAGCGCCGGCGAGAACGGAATGATTAACACGGTTTGAGACAATGCCCTATTATATTACAGCAAATGGCTCTATGATATCTTTTTTTCAGAGAGTCAACAGTATTGTTAGCGTACTTGTTGATGTTGCTCTCGATCACGCACAGGATAAAATAGTCAAAGATATGGCAGTTGTCTGAGAAATACAACCAAACATGCGGCGATTAGTGGAGTCATGCGAACTAGTCACCAAGGTTGTATACCGCTTGTCAGTCCCTCCTGGTATTTTATTTACTTGTTATCTAGTGCTGGATTTACATGCAACCGTTTCTCTATATAAATCTACAAAATGAATACGAATCTAATGAAGCCATGAAGGAATACATTAGAATAACAAAAATAAAAAGGTCTTATCACAAATTAGATTTATAGTTAATGGTTGAATACGCTGGCGTGAGAAGTGTACTTTGGGTCAGAACACACATTTTAGATAACCGTATTAGAGACATGTTTCTAACAGATAGCGTGTTCACACTTGTTAGCTTCGGATAAAGAGAAATACACTAGTATCAACAAGTTATAAATACACATGGATTAACTCTAACCTATTTGAAATAAATCAAGTTGCCAAATTATGGCTAGGCCCTAAGTAAAACGATGCATTTTCTAGACATACAACTGTATTTCGAGTGTAAATTACGTTTATTGATACACCCTAACTTGTGCTGCATTATATATTTTTTAAACTGCTTTAAATCACATGATATGTTCTTTTGTAGATGAATTAATCTCAATATAGTTCATTATAAGGGGTTAAAATGTTTAAATTAACCTATTAAAAATGATAAGACTCGTGAAAGTACATATAAATATTATGGTGTTCTATTGTACAGTACGTACGCATTATATATATATATATATATACATATATATATATATATATATATATTATATATGCATTGTCCTATTTTAATTATCTAAACGAAAGAAAATGACAAAACACGCTAAAAACATGATGATTGACCAACTTTTACATGTATAGCTATTTGTCTTAAATTGGTGTGAGTAGCATGACTGTGTATTTGCATAACTACGTAGATAGCTTTGAACACGAGTATCTGACCTTCAATGGTGGACACATAGGTGGAAGTAGCTTCGACTGGATTGATAAGATGTTTGTGTTTAATCTGATTGTGTATGTACTGCTATCTGGCTTTAAAGCCTTATTTACTGATTTACAAATATTTCCACACATGGCACACATGATAATAGTAGCACTAATCTGACATGATACTTTAAATGATTGACATAGTCAGTATTTGATGAAGCGATACAGTTACATATGTAACACCTTCCTCTCTCTCTCTCTCTGTATGAAGGTTATTCTGCTAGCCTTGTTTGCAATCAATTCTTAAAAAAACGTATAAACAATGTGATTATGTTTGTCAAGTCATGCGACAGAGAACAGGTAAGCCAGATTTCACAAGCTATACATGTGCGGCTAGAGTGATTGAGCCAGCAAGAATGTTGAGTATTAAAGTCACAAAAACACACCAATAGAGCGTAACGGATGTGTTTGCAATGCATCACCACTACTAATGTATACGTCATCAGCAACAGAACAGTCACAGTCAGAAGAAGAACGGTCCAAAAAGAACAAATAGGAAGATGAATGCAGGAAATACAAAAGACAGATAAATGGACACCGATGGAATCCAAGAGTCGAATCACGTGCAATTAAGACCTCAATGTGAATAAAAAAACAGCAATGTTATGCAGATGCGTGGATGAGGCTAAACGTGTCAGATACAAATAACCAAGCAGATGTAAATCGTTGCTTGAGATCTGCGCAAGAGGGAGGACGTAACATCAGGAAAGTTTGACATGAGTTAATAGTAAGTTGTTTGGTGTGTGAATTTGTAGATTGCATCATAATAAGAAAAGAGAGATAAGTACAATCAGTTCAAGACAACACGTAATTTAGAAGAAACCCAACAAACAAAATTGGATCTGCTTGACTAAAAAAAGAGTAACACAAAGAAGCCCTTCAATAGACATATAGGAAGGGCAGAGGTTACTGGGCTAGCTGACTACAAAGTCTACCACATAACTGGTTACGGTGATAACCACGCTAAAAAAGGAACTGAGTACGTACAATCGTTGAATAATACACCCCACGTAATCAGCCTCGCTATGGACACGGAAAGAATACTTAAAATGATTTTATAAACTTGTGGGGATAACACTCTTCCGTATATAGGCAGAATGAATTGATTAGTTGGCCACCTTTACTTGTGTGGTTTGGTTTGTTTTAGTAATAACTGCATACTTCTGTCCTGGTTATTATTGCCAACTTGCAAATACTATGGTATTTATGTAGAATTTTTAACCGAAAAACATTATTGTGTGTGTACATACACACACACAATATACATATATATATATATATATATATATATATATATATATATATATATGTGTGTGTGTGTGTGTGTGTGTATACATATATCAGTTAAAAGTGTAACTAAAAGCGTGGTTTATCTGTTAGCGAACTGTACGAATGTTGACAAATAGATGATGAACACCGTACGTAAATGTAAGACGCACATCCACACATTGAGTGAGTGTGTGGTAAATTCTCAAGAGAACGAGAGGCACTTGATTGATTAGTATTAATCGTGTAATCGATGGAATCCGTTCGTTCACTCTTTTTTAAATTTGAGGAAGGCTTTTATCTAATCACGTTTCGTCAATCCAGAGGAAAATGCCCGAAAGAGTGCAGAAGGAACACTCACTACGCAATATGCTATTCAGAAACGGATACATTTATATATATATATATATATATATATATATATATATATATATATATATATATATATATAATGTATGAGAATAGTGTTCCGACGTAATACACATTGAAAAAGGAAAACTAAAAAAAGAGTAGTTATGTATATATACACAAGTTAACTTTTATTCCAAGACTCCCTCAGGAGGATTGTCTAAACATATATATATATATATATATATATATATATATATATATATATATATATATATATATATATATATATGTGTGTGTGTGTGTGTGTGTGTATACATATATAATTGTACTTGTTAAAAATATATTAAAACATGCAATGCTAATCTCTTCAAGCAAGACATATTCTTTAACGAAGATGTATAATGTATTATTAAAAAAATATAACACCGAACAATGTTGTCTAGAATAACACTTCTCAGACATTCCATAAATTACTAAGAATAACTGTAATATATCAGTTTCAATACAGCTTGAGAGAATTTATCTCCGACTATAAAAATAAATCCAATTATTACATCGGTTTCACAACCCCATCAATTTTTCAGAAGATTAGCCTTACATCTCTTGAACACTAGCTCTATTAAGCTACACCTAAACAACATGATCTCCCCCGTCTCAATATAGACAAAAATTGGTGAGCAATACTAAACAGTACACTACAAACAACAGCAGATTAACAATTATTGGACCCCTCTACATAACACTTACAGTCTCACAATCAATAATGTGAATTGCAAAATATTTTAAGTATCTAGCATAGTTATAAACGTTATCAAATTCTATACAATTAAGCAAATATACGTTTTAATCTTGAATGCGCTTAGAGCGTAATCAAATTCTTAACAGTGAAGCAATACATCGAGCACACTTTTAGAATGTATTCACGCTCTCATGTAACATCTCAATATTATATACGCTCATTTTAAATTACTGACTGTTAAAACAATAAAAGAAAAACTTAACAGTAAATGCATACTTTTGTAAGAAACTAAAATTAACACTCCCTGAATCAAATCGAAAGGACTTGCAAAAAAAGAAACGAACATATAAGAAACACATGGAACTTTCATACAGCAATTTGACCAAGACACTAAGGTGACCATTCTGAAAATTAAATAACACCAAACCTTACCAAGCAAAAACACTCCGTGTTATTAAATAATGTTTTCCTAAATCAAACTATGCTGCCTGAATACACACGTTATACATATATATATATATATATATATATATATATATATATATATATATATATATATATATATTAATATATATATATATATATATTTATATATATATTGACATATATATATATATATATATATATATATGTATATATATATATTTATATATATATATATATATATATATATATATATTTCTATATATGACCAAATACGGGGCCCGCTCAATAGGTAATCCCCTAGACCACCTTTCAGTAGTTTGATCTCGATTAAATTGTGCATGTGTAATGATTTATACTGGTGTATATTATGGTGCAAACTACAGCTCTATACACATTATTGTTTATGATTTACAGGTGTTGAACTGAGTCAAGTGTGACATAGAGCTAGTGGAGTGTGGCACAGTGATTAGGTTTTAGTATTTGAATGGACGCACACAAATGGAGGCTTTGGAAAAAAGTTATTGTGATGATGCTCCTATATATTCCGTGAAACATTGGCATCGTGAACTCAAACATGGGCGATATACTCCCTCTGTTGAACAACGCACCGGTCTACAACTCGCATGTCGTCAGATTAGAAGCACAAGAGTGTTGCTATAACATCCTTCCACACCTCTCTTATTCTCATAACCTTACACCTTCTGAATGTTATTTTTTTCCAACTATAAAGGCTATGTTTGTAACATTATACTAATGCCCAGTTAAAAATGCCTAAACTTACTTTACACACTTCTAAAACAATAAAAACTGACTTACCATGTCCAACAACATTGTAATACAAATAATTAGACTCATCACTGACGTAACACATTTCCAATTCAACGTAGAATTCTACAACCAAAAATGTGGACTCCCCATGGGCAACCCCCTAAGCGGTGTATTAGTCTGCCTCTTCTCAGAATTCTAAGAATCCGTCTCTTTCAAATAAAGACTCCCCTCTAACATCGAATACTTTATATACATTGATGATATTCTAATTTTCCTCCTCGTAGATATACAAATCAATATTCTCAAAGAAAAAGCCCACACATTAGAACCCTCCATAAAATTCACACATGTACTGAAATAGACAGCTCGATACCATTTCATAAACACTAATATAATTAAGTCCAACACCAAAGAAGAATTCAAGGTACACCGCAAAAACACTCGCAAAAATGAGTACATACACTTCTACTCTCACCACAATTGCAATATAAAAGCTTCTTCCTACGCGCTCTAAGAATCTGTAGTCTCCAATACATAGATAAAGAAATGAAATGCATCATTAATTCCTTAAAACACTGCAATACCCCACACATGTTATATTAAATGCCAAGAAGAAAGCCTTTCAAATATTCTCCAAAAACAACACACACAACATTCAAACACCAAACACCAAACACCTCTCCCTGTTACCCACCCATTCAAATAACACATCCATATGCAACACACTTAACAAACTAATCATTCCAACAGTCCAAACCACATAACAATCCATAAAACAAACATTCAAATCATCAAACCACTTCCAAAATAACCCACCCTCCATGCAGGCGTATACACTGTGCCATGCAACAACTGCCATCAGATTTACGTGGGAGAAAACACAACGTGAATTGAAGAAAATATTGAGTGAACACAACAGGGACATAAACAACTTAAATGTCTCTCAGTACACTGTTTTCCTATGCATTGGAGCACGGTCATGCTTTCAAATTTGACCAAGGTACACTAACCAAATACATCCAAAACAAAGCTCGGCGAAGCCTTCCAGAAACAACACAAATCGACGCAATTAATACCAGCAGGTTACGAAATGGCTTCTATAATCTACCCCCTTAATAAGCAAAATTATCCTCACTGAACAAACACGTAATATAGATCATGGCTTGCCTCTATGTCTATCTTAGTTCTACGTTATACTCACATACAAGTCTCCGCCACGAATCCAAACCTTCTAACTTACTCATTCCACACATTATTGGCCTAGCTAGCTAGTCAAACACTACTACGCTCCAAAAATGTAACACCTAACCACAGCAAAATCTCCCCCATTTCACCCTTTCGACTATTCTCTCACTCTTGCCCACCCACCCCTCCCACATTCAACCACCTTCATTTTATAATATTTTCGAAAATATCAACCACACACCAAAATCACAGAGCATCCCAATCCTGTCCTCTTTTCCACCTCTTTACTTCTTCACTTACAGTCATCTACATTATTTCCGTTAACCTCCACCCCTGTACTTTCTAACTCAGAACCATCCTCATGAATTTCATTCCATGCTACTGACTTCAGTAAGCCCTGGCCTTGGTCCTGCGAACCCAGTAGTGGCTGATACTATATCCTCATAGACCAATCATGTCAACCCAATATTTTCACGTACTTTCATGGCATTTTTCAAAAAAATACATCCTGAAGTAGTCTTACAAATAAAGACGAAACGTTGATGAATATATAAAAAATATCCTTTTTGTGTTTTCCTTTTTTATTTCATATTACGTCGGATTACCTATCTCATTCCTTCTAATATATATGTACACACAGGGTGTTTCAAAAGTCTTGGGAACATAACGATTTTTAATAACTCAAAAACTATTATGAGTTGTAACATGGAATTGGTATCGTTGGAAAGGTTAAAGTTTCAAGTGTTGTGGGAAATCTTCAAAGTTGCTCAATATGAGCACCATTCGTCACACGGCAGACATCTAGTCGATAGTCCATTTCCTGCCAAACGCGTTCCAGCATCTTGACGTCAATGGTTCCCACAACTGCCGTTACTCGAGCCTTTAGTTCGTCAATATCTCTTGGAAGGGACGGCACATAGACTTGTTGCTTGACAAAGCCCCTAAGGAAAAAGTCACACGGGGTAAGATCTGGAGACCTAGGAGGCCAGGGCATGAGAACGTCATCACCTCGCCCAGATCTCCCAATCCATCTACCAGGCAGCCTTGTGTTAAGAAACTGCCTTACTCTAAGACTCCAGTGTGGTGGTGCACCATCTTGTTGAAAAATGAAGTCATCAGATTCTGCTTGTTCCAACTGAGCCATTAACCAGTCTTCCAGCATGTTGAGATAGGATTCACCAGTGATAGTTGCCTCTTCAAAGAAGAACGGTCCATAGACACCTTTCTTGGAAATTGCACAAAACACGTTCACTTTTGGTGAATCTCGCTCGTGCTCAAGAAGTTCATGAGGATTCTCAGTACCCCATATGCGAGTGTTATGCTTGTTAACTTTGCCATTCAGATGGAAGGTCGCCTCATCGCTAAAAACAAGCCGGTCATCAAAGCCGTTATCTTCCAACTTCTCTTGCATTGCAATGCAAAAGTCACGGCGAAGTGGCTTATCAGTGTCCTTCAACTTTTGGACCAACTTGAGCTTGTAAGGTACCATTTGCAGTCGTTTCCTTAAGACACGCCAGACAGTTGCTGGAGCAAGCTGAAGTTCCCTGCTGGCTCTTCTCACTGATTTACAGGGGCTCCGCTGAAAGGCTGTCCGAACTTGCTCAACTGCATCTTCTGAAGTTGAAGGGCGACCTGTTCGCTTACTTGGGCACAAACACCCATCTTTCACAAATTTAGCATGCCATCTGACAATGGATTTTCTTTCAGGGGCTTCTTTTTTAAATTTCCTGCGAAATGCACGGTGAACACATGTCCACGATTCAGTCTTTGCAAATTGGAGGACGCAAAATGCCTTGTCTTGTTTAGAGAACGCCATTACTGCACCTGGACATATAACACGAAAATCATTAGTATGACCAAAAACTTGATTAAGCAAGCTTTAACATGGCACCAGTTTCATTTTTTCTACCTGGAATAGTTCATGAGATATACGCATTTGTAATGTTCCCAAGACTTTTGAAACACCCTGTATATATATATATGTATATATATATATATATATATATATATATATATATATATATATATATATATATATATATATATACATAAGGATGTAAAATATTTTCATGAAAAATACATACATGTAATGATTCTTTATTATACAGACGAGACGTTTGTACATACACTACTGTTCTATTATTATGAAATATTCTCATAAACATTCACATGGAGCATAGTATTTAATGGGTTATACCAACATGTAGTTCGTTGGTTTTTTTTCGGTTCCGAACTTTTATTTTCGAGCGTTTATATAAATGTTACTTGTCACAAATTAAGCTTCAGAGAAAAAAAAATGAACAATAAAAATAAGCGCGTATAACTATGTATACACATTATCTACAAACATCATTATACGACTTAGATAAGGTATAGTCATTATTCAGGCATGATTCGTAAAGTGTGTAATTCGTTAAGAATATATATATATATATATATATATATATATATATATATATGCATACATATTTTAACACATGTTTTCTATTATTAAAATAGCATACAGCATATATACATACGATAATAAACAGCGTTTTTTTTAATATTATCGAATAAAAATTATAGTTTAACATTTTAAATAAATATATATGTATAAAAAAAAAAAAATATATATATATATATATATATAAATATATGTATATATATATCATGTAAACTCAATAGAATAAGACTTTTACAGACATTCAAATAGATGAAGTATTAGTCTGAAATAAGCATAAGCTATTCATATGTTTTGTCAGAATGGAACAACACACACATACATATACATATATATATATATATCAATATGTATATATACATATATATATTTATATATATATATATAAATATATATCTTTATATATATATATATATATATATATATATATATATATATATATATATATATATATATATGAATATATGTCATTACATTCATATAATTCACAATGAACCCACGACTTATATAAATAAGAAAGAAAGAAGAAGAAGAAGAAAAAGAAAAAGAAGACCCATATACAGGCACATAAGTAGTATTATAATAACACATTTATTCTAGTTAACCAAGTGTAAACACTGCGGCGCTTATGGTAAGGATCATTTATAAGTTTACATTATAGCCAAAGCTGTGGGAGTATGTACATTCGTTAATCGCGAGGGAATTATTTAAACTCTACGTTGGTTATAGATCAACGACTTAAAATATATTACATTTTCTTCGGCCTGTGTGTTTGACTAATAAAATGTATTTAACGTATGCTCATTATAAAAATAATTATCATTAGTATTAACCATTTCTTTAATTTTGGTATGAAAAAGAATACACTCCACTTTTATATGTAGTGATTCCAGACTTACTTAATTCATACTGTTATAGTTTTTATTATAACAGATATTCCCATGATAATCAGTAGTAGTAATAATGTTGTTTATTTTATTACTACACATATTGGTATCATCCTTATGTTTATTTTACTACACACATGTTAACTACATGTATATATATATATATATATATATATATATATATATATATGTGTAAATATATATACGTATATATATATGTATATATATATACGTATATATTTATATATATATATATATATACGTATATATATTTACATATATATATGTGTGTATATATATATATATATATATATATATATATATATATATATATATATATATATATATATATATATATATATATATATACAGTGTTTACACGAACAGGACAGGGCTTCTTTCATATCAAATTATATCAATTATATTTGCGGGTGTTTGAGGCAAGTTCTTTTCGAGCAATGCTTTATATATTTTTTATTATAAGAAGTAATGATATGTATGTTTGAGGTGCTCGTATAACGATACCTTATATTATATTTTGTTTACTTATCTATATTTTTGTAAGGCTTATACGTTGTTCCGGATTATTTTATCAAGTTCCCGGGGATATTTGTTTACAAAAATTACAGTGTGTGTGATTTTAAAAAAGAATCACCATGAACAATTTGGAGCAATTTACAACAAAAAATACAACAAAAAATGTTAAGTACAACCACATGTTATGTATGCACACGCGGATGGGATTTCTTCTGGAAAATTCTGAACAACTGGAGATGACAAATAGTATTAATAGAGACGCATTACACTGCTTTACCAGAAGGTGATGGACGCACGGTCGAAAAAGAAAAAGAAATCCACCGCTGGTAACACTTGATATAGACACTATAAAATGAAAATAATGAAATTGGATAGCATAATTTGTAAAAGGATTCATACAAATAATATCAACTTCACACCCAGGTCGATATGAGCGGGCGAATGTAGACTGTTTTGCCATTTGTTCGCGACAAGTCTGCCACCGGATACTAGTCGATTTAAATTAATAAGTAGCCCTATCCTTACGATACCCATGTTTGCTGAAGGAAGTTTTCTTCGAATACTTGCCGCGGCTAGTATTTTCATCGGTCCTTATTTGTCAGTTGAAGGCTGATCGATCTTTGATTTCGGTATTTCAGCTGTATATGTTACTAGCAAATAGATTACCACCTTCGGTTGCGTATTTTGTCTAGCCTAGTGTAATGGTATAAAGATAAACGATCATATACTATACTAGCCAGAAACGGAGTAGATAATGAATGATAAGATGGTATGATGAGGAACAGCCACACTCCAGAATAATAGTTAATGCTTAGATGGATGCTATCACGACAACGAAATATATAGTACACTACCCATCCTGACAATGTATGAAATAACGTATTGAAAGTATAGTAAGTAATAGGTGAATGTTAGTGATTTATGAGCAATAAAAATATGCTACACTCTTCTACAAAGAACATACTACAATACCACACCCACACAACACAGTAAGCTAATACACAAACGAAAATAAAAAGTAGTCCCTTATAATATTATCTTATGACAACAGGACATCACACTATATCATCCCTCACAACAGAATATAAAAAGTTGGATGATGTCAAACGGATTAAGGTATAATTCAGTGACAAATACAATGACGAATGTAATTGTTTTTCAGCATACATAAACATTGTCTTGTAAAGAAAACATGATTACGTTATAGTTTATTTTGAATTTGAGCCAAGATGAAAAGGTGTTATCTATTCACATCATATATGCGACATAAGACGTTTTATCCCCTGACAAAACTATTGCGCGTAAACATACATACACCCACATCTATTTCTCTCTCTATATATATTTATATATATATATATATATATATACATATATATATATGTATATATATATATATATATATATATATATATATATAATATATATATATATATATATATATATATATATATATATCTATATATATATATATATATATATGGTTTAACAGTAGTGCCAACTTCCGTTTATTCCTTTTGTGATCCAATGTTTCTATTCGTCGAACGATAGATCTTGTACTATTAACAATGGAGTGGAGGAAATCTCCACCTTACATCACATAACATCTCCAAAGCTAATTTTAGAAATATCTTAACCGGTAGTAACTTCCATCCTGGCTTTGTCATTTTGCAGTATTCGCCTCCCCATAATGGAAGCATTGTTCATTCAATTAAAAAAGCCCAGCATCAATCATGCACGTTATGAGGGGTGAAGGCGTGTTGAAATGATGTTGAATGTTTTTATTGTTTTTAATCACATGGAAACGTCTTCTAAAATAAATTCACCAATTGTATTTTGCATTGATCAATCATCGGCCTGATGACGACAAATGATGGTCGAAAACGTTTGCATCAAATATGGAGATTTCCTACACTCCTTCATTTATAATACAAGATCTTTCGTTCGACGAATAGAAACATCGGATCACCAAAGTAATAAACATGAATTGGCACTGCTGTTCAATCATATATGTATAAAAGAAGGATTATTGCCTAATTATACGATATATTCATATATATATATATATATATATATATATATATATATATATATATATATAATATGAGACTAAAAGAACAGTTTTCGAATTAAACCTATAGTGAAATGGTTAACGCTAAATAAACGATATAGAGTAATTATAAAGATACATGAAGGAAGAGAAATGAATATGAGCAGATGACAACTCTATTTTATCTTCGATTCTCCAATGCAAGGTGTACTCGATCAAGACATATTTATTCGTCATACCTTAAGCTAGCCATATTGAAATATTAAAATATTATAATCAGAGGCATTGCATAGATCAATAAGTTTTCAGCGGAATAGGTAAAATTAAACATTTCACAAATTTGATAAACTATATAAACTAATAGAAAGTAAGCGTGTGTGTATCAAAAAGTTCATCAAAATATAGAGGCTGTCCAGTTGATAAATTTCCGTTGACAAATTGGCCGGTGACACAAGATTTAAAGATGGAAAGGGGATTTCGTGCAGACAGTTCAACCGTAAATAAAAAAGCACATATTACGATGTAATTTTAAGAATATGGGCGATTTTAGAATATTTCCGTGGATTGCGAATTAAAATAGTTTTTAAGGAATTGAGTTTAAAATGTCGTGTATATTTAAAACAGACCGTGGAAAGGGTTAGTAGTTATTTCGATCGAATGAACATTATGAGAGATAATTTTCGAAGACGATCAAGTACAAAGTGGGCATGGAGTGTGAAATTCAGGAATTGGGAGAAGATTTAGTGGATGGAACTATGGCTGATGCTGAGAGAAAGGTAGGGGGTGTTTTTATAGTGGCCGCTTATCGCTAGTATGCAAGAATGTAATGTAATTACTGCCAGTTTATTTGCTGGACTGGCTTCAGTTAAGAGTTAGGTTGGGTTTTAATTAGCTCATGCAGTAGCGTTTCTAGTCAGCAAATAAACAATTCAGGGGGGTATCCTGTAGTTAAAGATATTTTTTTATACAAAAGTATATATAATTCAGATAGTGTAATACGGTTCAAATTGGGGAATTATGGCTCAGCCGATTGGAAATCTAGAAGTTGCGTGGTTAAGATGTAATAATCTGGGCATTTATAGTATTTCAAACTTTTATGTTTTAAGAATGTATAGATTCTCCAGTTAGTTAAATATTCGATGCCTGACTTAATAAGATACTTTGATATATTACTGAAGTTATCATTAAGAAAAAGCGTCACTATATTTGCAACAAGTGTGTTTTAGTACAAGGATTGGGTTGATTATGTAATTATGTAATTAAATGTGATGACATGGAGTATTAAAATTAAATATACATATAAGAGGTCAAATGGGTCATTATATTAAAATATACACAATACTACAAATACTAATACTAACAATAATAATAAGTATGATAATACAAAAGTGAAATACAAATAAATGCAAACAGTTGACGGCGCAAAACGATCCTAAAACAAGTGACCCATGGACGATTGAGGTCGGAAACTGTTCTATATATCCAGGTAACACCGACCTATCGCGATGTAATTGTACTTTTATAACGCTGCGTCAAGACAAATAAAAAGAACGTAAGTATATGAACCTTGGAGAAACAGAAGCTAACTTTTGTGCGCACACTTTTAACGCATAGCGTCGACATGGATGTAAACAACCATCGAAACCTCATGGGACATGCGCATACAAACTAATAAGGTTCTTGAACATTCAAAACCCGACTATATCCTTCTAAACAAAAACAAGAGAACTTGCTTAATCGTTGATAACACCTGTCTCTTCGATTTTAGAGTGCAGTAGAAAGAAGACAGACACATGTATAAATATACACATCGAAAATGAGAGGTAGTTTGACCAACGAAAATCCTAAATAAGTTTTACATTAACGTTCTCTTGTATCACCTCTGGCTGATGTTCATATTATGTCTGATTGTTGTAAAGTTCTTAAAGTGTAAATTTATTCTTGTGTAGTGCTTTAGCGACATTGACGTGAGTCTATTCTTTATGTTGGTGGTCTGCTTCCATAGGACATACACTATGCACTAAGGTGTATTCCTTCCCATTACAAAATCAGCACAAAAGTGGTTTTGCAGTGTTGTCTATGTAATGGTTGATGGATCTAAAGCGAATGCCCTGTTTCTGGGCTTCCATTAAAGTTCTTTACGTAGATCAATTGAGATCGCACCTGGCTAAACTATTACCCCTGTCATTATCTCTGAATGCAGTATTTTTAACGAATTGACCGTGTGCCTTCTTTGCAAATAAGTGTAACCCTCTCTATTGTATTTTGTACTGCTTTTCTCCCAGCTATTTTTATTCCATCTCTTTTCACGTTAGTAAGAATAATGTCATTACTTTCAGATATATATGTGTTTCTCTATATTCACAACATCATCATCGTCGACTACTTTCCGTACTAGGTAAATAGACTCAATCTGCATCTCCTTTATTTGCAAAAACTCTATAAAATGTTAGCAGTGTCCATGTTTAGGTACCCACACATTAAGTTAATCTACATTCCAGTCAATTATTCCGGCAGTATATCGACCCATATACACTGTGTTGACTTTGATAAGATACATTGTATTTCGACGGTGTAATTGAAGAATACAGTCTACTCTTTTCTTTTACTGGTTTTAGATCCCTTGTTATAAATCTTATCCGCCTCCACAATTATTAATTAATTGTAGTCCCTCTCACTCTCCACATTCTTCATCAGATCTGTTGTTATGAGTTCCAGGTTATTTGAATGGAAAAGTGTACCCTTTTTATAACAAGAATGGTACATTAAATGATCAAAGAATTCCATGTGTATGTATTCACTAAATAATTTAACCGTGTTCATTAGGGTATCGAGTAAGGTGTTATTCCTTCTAAAAAAACTTAAGGTCATCCATGAATAGTAAGTGGTTGACTGTTGGCAGTCCTTTCCACAGTCCATATAATGCCTTCCCATTACGTGAGAGAAGTGTCATTTAAAGAAAACTGATGACAACAAGCGAATGGGAAAGACGATCGTCCTGTAAAACCTCTCTCCTTATTTTAACGTTATATTATGCAAGTTGTGGTGTCCCAATACTTCATGCTATTCCTTAAAGTTGTTTGAATTTGGGGGGTTATTTCGAAAATATCCGAGTATGTGTTGGGTAATTAATCAGTAGCCATGTTAAATAAGTTATTATCATCCAACAAGAATTAGGAGACATGGCAAATACTTTTTTTATAATTCAACCTCCTACTGACAGTTCTTTATGTGAAGTTTCTCAGGATCATTTTATCGATCAGAAGTGTTTCTATGGTGCCATGTGCCCTTTTTCGGCAGCATTTCTGTTCGCTCTTAAGTCTGCCACTCCCCCTTTTGGTTTATCTGTTATGATCAATACTGTAGTATACTTCGTCAGCCATTTCGGGACGCTACCTGCCGTCCAACTGCCATGTATCATTTCTGCCAGACGGGGTTGATAAGCCGGGAGGTTTTTTCAAACAGTCTCCCTCGACTACGTCAACTCCAGGTGCTTTCCAATTGGTAATCTTTTACTCTCTCTCTTTCAAAATCTCAGCAGTGACAGTTATATTTATTTGCCCTTTTACTCAACAGTGTACTTTCCTTTCAATATCATTGATCCATTCTGCATTACTTCGATGCTTTACTTCCTTTCCCGAAGTGCTGTTATGAAATGCACTAGATTGGCCGACATTAGTTATAACGTAAGTTCCATTATCAATTCCTTCTAGTTGTTCTAAAAATAATATATGCTTGTTCTGTTTTGTGATACTGCTCAATTCTGTCACTGTAACGTTTAATTCTGACAGTTTTAGCTAGGACCTGCTGTTTAAGTCTACAATTCCGCCCTTGAAACCTTTTCGATGTATGTAAAACTTACGGCTATGTATTAAACTAGCGCTCTGACTTTTGAGTTCGCTATTTTCGACAAACTGCACTTTACTGAAATCCTTTGTAAGTTGGTTGATGTTATTATTAAAATGGGTTGTCTACAAGGGCGTTTCCTTTTCTGCTAATAAATGTGTTATACTCCAAGTAGATTTGATACATTATGTGCAGCAACTCTAATAACTTAATTACCCTGATCAATATTAGTCATTAATAAAAATGACAGGACGTCATTCACTTGGGGCGTGCCAGTTTATAGTATTAAACAATTAACAAATCTCATGTTCGGCGGATGTTTTACATTGCACACTCTCTTCTAACAATCTGAACATATAAACATCTTCTAAAATCCCATGTGTTACGATACGTTTTACGATTGCACTGGTGGAGACCGCCTGATTTTCGGTGAGTTACAATATTTTCACTTTCAGACCTTGTTGTGTTTTCTACCATAATCTTTTATTCAACTACATACACTTTATTTATCCCTCTAAGCTTCTCTAAACCTCTCTCTCTCAAGTTATGTTGTTAGTTCTATAACATCAATAGCATATAGCAATTCATTAGTTCTTATAACCCGGGCTTGTCTTGATGTTATTTTTGTTCTGATGGTTTAAAAAGGCATAACTTATTACAGCTCTCGTGCATTCGAGGTCTATATATTCTCTTAGTAGGGAAATTCGTCAAGAAATATTTGACTTATATACACTTTTATTTAAGGCTTTTGTCCAATTAGTTTTAGTTTTAGTTTTAGTTTTACGAGTGTTTCACTGAATGACGACTTAGGAAGGATCGTACCTTCCTCAGCCGTACGGTGGGCATGTGCTTTACAATATAGACGCCAAAACGTGATATTCGGTTTGATAACTTTAGGCACTAATATTGAAATAATATGAGGAAGTGGGTGTTAAATTTTGTCCTTGCATAGTATTTTTTATTGAGATACCCTCTCCAAGAGAGTTTCTTTCCAATCCTGACGACCCAGTCTTGACTATGAAATGCAATTAAATCATGCCAGATGGACATCTGACATTTACACCTGCCTTTACACGCTCTTAGGCATTTGCTATCCATAGAGATGTTGCGTACGCCATGACTTGCGGGAATTCAAGAAAAAAACCATGGCAGGTGCTCCGTGGTTAGGATACTTGTTATTATTATAATTATAATCATCACATTAATTACAATAAAAAAGTATTACTATAACAACTATTGTCACACTCTTGTTATGAAATAATAAACGCAGCTTTTTATTATTAGTAGTAGTAGTAGTTGTAGTAGTAGTAGTAATATTGTTATTTCCCATCATTAACATTATTATTATTATTATTAGTAGTAGTATTATAACAATGACTATCATACACTCACATGAACTATTTACACACATGAGTGTTCACTAGGAATAATCAATAGTGTTCTCAGACTCAAACTGAAAGAAGTCTCGTCAGGTGTACAACACTCCCTGCCTCTTTGTATAAAGGTTGAACATTATTTTACAGTATCATAATAGGCGTTTACAAGTTGTTTCCCGCTTAAAACTATAGTTGGTTTTGTCATGAGTATTGATGCTTCCAACAATTAAGTAGTACCGTCCGCACCCTTGCTATGGAGGTGTAATTGATGCCCCCCCCCCCCGCATCTTTTTTAATGGTCACTTATACTCCACGGGCTATGTGTGTTGTATCAGTGAGATGCTACATTGTTATAAAAAGTATTACTCAATAGGTGTTCTCACACAATTCATCATCAGTGGGGGCTCCCTGATAATAACTGGTGGTGTCCCCTCGAGCCTGAGTGACAACCAGAAACTTCCTCCTCTTCTTCTTCTTCTTCTTCTGATTATTATTATTATTCTCCTCTTTTTCTCCTTCTTTTTCTTCTTCTTCTCCTTTTTTCTTATTCTTCTTCTCCTTTTTTCTTCTTCTTCTTCTTAATTGTTTTCATTCTTCTTCTTATTATTATTGTTATTATTGTTTCAATCAAAATTATTTTTATTGTAATTATCATATTTAAAAAAATGTATTTTAATTATTACTATTATTATGACTTATATGTTCTTAATGCGTAAGTACTTGTACTTATCCATATAGAGAAACGTGTAAGACAATGTGTCGCTCCCCGACGATCATACACTATTGTGTGTCCTGTTTTTTTTGTTCGTGTTTACATCCTGTATCTTTCTGTATCGTTTCTCGCATTGCCGACCGCTAAGATAGCGGACACTGGCTTAAAAATATACAAACACAACACCAACGCAGATTCACTCAGAAAACACCAACACGCATATACATTATTTATAAGCCAGTTGTACTATTCGTGTGCGAACGTGTGGGTATGTGTGTGTTATACCGTCGGAGACAATTCCCCACCCTCTAAAGCGCCATCACCTTAGTTAAGTTTAAATTTATCAGCTAAAACTGAACTGATATACTTCTCCTGTCGTTCGGTGTACGCCATTACACTTACCGCGTTCTCTTTACGCGTTCGCTTAAGTGCGGGTGTAGTGGGAAGCCCATAACATCACAAGTCTTCATATACTTCATAAACGTATATACATAAGTTGTCATTCTGAAAAAAAAAGTAAGAAATACTTTCACTAAATATTCGCAGAAATATGAAGAATTATAGAGAATTTATAATACCTTTTTCATTTAGTGTTCTTTCTCAAATGAAAAAATCATGAATACTAAAGCCCAATTCGGGTTCACATGAAACTTAAACCAATCCTATATTAATATTATTTTTTTATATTTTCGAAATAAGCAGACACAATTGTGAGCATTAACGTTTTTTGAGTGGCTTCTGGAACATTTTTCTTTATATTTTTTATAGTATGGTATTGAACTGCTACATACTAGTTTGTATAAACTGAGAAAACGTCAGATACACACACCCACACACATTATATATATATATATATATATATATATATATATATATATATATATATATATATATATATATATATATATACACTTGCATGCCTACCAGACACCACCCCGGGTGTTTTCAGTCTCTCTGTTAAGGGTTTTGTCAGAGACTCTGAGATGAGAATACTTTTTACTAGAAGTAAACACTCACAAAAAAATTCTAAAAAATAAGGTGGTGTCTCCTCAAGCCATCCATGATTACGGACGGAGGCATCCCCTCGCTTCATAGAGAGCAATGCCGAATAATGAATTAGAATCCATTGGCATCGAAAATAAATGAATGATAAACAATATGAATAAACACAAAAATAAATACAAGCAGGCCGGCCCACAGGATAAACATGATCAATCAACCGGTTCATACACCAGGCGGAAATATGTAAGCAATTGTGATAACTTTCTTGCCTCTAAAAATACTCCAGCCATGACAGAGGCCAACCAAGGTCAGCTACTAGGCCTTGAGACAAAAACATGTTGGTCACCTCTCTCCATCTAATGCAACAACAAAATAAAAAGAAATATAACAGGCGTAAAATCCCAACCATGGACGGTTGCACAAAAGAAGGTGCTATTGGTTTGCTATACCTACTCAAAGTTTGAAAAGCGGAGAAAAAACATGAAATGAGATAATAGCTGATAAGAATCAAGAATCTACCCTCCCCGAAGAATACACTTCGTCGAGGTCCATTTTCTATTGATGCCCCTCGGATGTACTTTTAATGACAGCGGTTGTTAAGGAACTGCAGTAAACTCTGACGCTATCTATGTGTTGGTATCATTCATGACAAGTATGAGTCGAACGTTACAAATATTTAATCGTGCGAGTAATTTCAAACACAAATTTGCTTTAAAATATTTCGAAAAGTGTATCATAATATTTCCAGTAATAGTTTTCGCCACATTATTTAAATGATTTTTCTGATTTATTATAACATTTTTGTGTTTAAAAAAAAGATGTTTAGTCGAGTATGAAGACAATTCTAATCGACAATAAAGGGAAACGGTCATCGTGTATTGACACACAATCTCAATTGTCCATACCGACGGAGATTTTTACCTTCAACCGATAAAAATGACCGGATTTGTTGTGTTTCCATATCCTCAGATGTTATTTTAATTTTTTTAAATTAATTTTCGTTCAATTTGATGTTTTCTTTTATGATTAATCAACTTGCAATGAGTGTGTTTTTTGATTTAGAAATATTATTTTTAAAAAGGGACAGTCGAGTGATTGAAGCCGATTAATTGTAAGATGCAATTCTTCTTCAAGAAAATACCAAAGAAAAACTAGTTTGAAGAAATTAATTACAGGAATGAGAAACACGCAGATTTGACAACGAAAACAGACAGACTTTCCTTAGTATATGAAAATAGATTATGATGATGAAATAAACTTTAATGGTTTGTATCCTATTTAAGCGTGGGGAAAACAAGTACTCGAGTGTTAAAAAATAGGAACATAGTATACTATATGTATTTGCATACTCTAGTGTAAAGGGTATATGTACTCCATCATTGTTTTGCGAACTCTATTCGCTTGATGTGTTTTAACAATCCAAGGAAATAACGTACAGGGCGTTCGTCATTCTTTAATATACTTCATCTACAACAGGTATCTTACATTTCTTTGTTTCTAATTACTTTCTAAAGATGTATTATTATCTTTCAGTAAACGGTTTTAGAAATGATACGTATAATTTGTCAAGGGCTTCGAGAGTGTGCCTCTAGAAAGTTTCACTGAAAACAATCCGACCACGTCTGTCTCGATGTGTTTATTATTGACATTCTCCCGTTGGTGCTTGAATAGGGAGTTACCAGGAATATGATCCACTTCAATCGTAACCGCGTAGAAGTCAGAGTGCAAAAGTATCCAATTAAAAGCATCCAAGATGAAGTCTCTCAGTGAGAGTTCAATGCATATCAAAGTGTGCATTGCCTAACTATCCAATGTCCTGGCTGATCAGTGTTTCGATGTGTTACACATATCGATTAAAACAGCAATATTCTCGGGCCGGTGCCGACTGAGTGTTCCGAGTAAGCTCTACACTTTTCCCGCACAGGATACACGAACTCAACTGCCAGCCGTCGAATAATTAGCTTATTTACAACCACTATTGGACTCCTTAATACTTCGAGTATTATTAAAAGCATTTACTCCTACTACAAAAGCTGTTTTATTTTTGTACTGTGATTACCCTTATTTTTCTTTTCTTCTCAACAAAAAAAAATATTTATCTTTTTTTTGTTTTATGTACTATGTTTTCCAAAATTAAATCGTACCAATAATATTTACAGTTATATTACCGTGTTTTACCATCTAGTAAAAAGAGTGTGTCTTTGAAAATCCATCGAGTAAGATTACGCCACTTCTTACTTTGGACTTTTGAGGGTTTGATAAATATTAGATATATTCAATATATTCGGCTTTATATTATCACGATATACAATTATTAAATGATACACCGTTTTTTTGTTATTTGTATATATATATATATATATATATATATATATATATATATATATATATATATATTGAAATAATTAATTATTCATCATTGAACTACTGTTTTCAGCTCAGTATTTACTCAACGCTTTGCCGTTAAATAAGAATATCGCGTTTGTTGTATGGGACAAACTATGCAATAGTTAATATAGAACCATTTGATGTGTTATACTACAAGCGATATTATAGTGAATATTATTTTTTTTTCACATTTACGAGAACTCCTTAATGCAGATATTGTCGTATCGAAATGTAATATACACCCATCATTCACTGCCGTCATAGGTTATAATAATGGACTTCAAAAAACGACTTCGCCTGAAAAACGAACCGCAAAAAATAATGTGTATACTTTATTAGGTAATTTGATGCTTACATTAATTTTCTATTTGTTCTCAATTAGCTTCTTGTTTATGTTTACTTGTAATAGGCAGTTATTATGTGTAGTCTAAATATTAAACATACGTTCGCACCACATTTGCATTCTTCTTCTCGTCGAATATGGTGTGCGCTGTTTTATCATACTTCTTCCTTGGTTCATTTTTTATGGCCGTATCGTTTTTTACTGCTACGTATTTTTTACATCAGTGTGCCTCGCAACTGTTTGAAAACAATAATATCAATCACGATTAAGACTGAGATACGCTGAATAACAGATTTATTTAAATATTCAACACAATAAAAGTAATATTTCAATTAAATACTTAAAGAAAATACACATTTTTAAAATCTAATAAACTATTAAGGTTAATAAATACATTTATAAAAAAGATGTATAGACACACTGAGAAAAATGCAGATTGACGCTTATCAGCGAAGATGACTCTCTCTGATCGTTTCCTTGTTAACACATGTTTGTAGCGACTTGTCGCATCAAATTCAAAACCAGACTCAACTGATAAAAATATATATCGACGCTTATCAGCAAAGGTGACTCTCTCTGATGTTTTTCCTTGTTAACACATGTTTGTAGCGACTTGTCGCATCAAATTCAAAATCAGACTCAACTGCACATCTTAACTGTTTCTTGTTTACACTAGTATCAGTTACAGTACATCTGTTTAAAGCTCGTAAAATGTTACCATATGTACCGATCAATCTATAAGTCACTGTGGTAAAGTTGTGTGCTCTGCGTGGGGGCAGTAAAGATAGACGGTACTGATTCACATGTGTCAAGATTCATAATAACGTACGTAATTATGTTTAAGCATATACATAGACATACTATTTAAATCTTAAGGTATTAGGTGTAAATGCCAAAATATAATATTATATATATATAGATATATATATATATCATAATATAAAATAAAATAATAAATTAAGTTGCGAATCACATTTCATTATAATTCAAAATCCAAGCAAAGTAACTCTACTTGGAACTTGGAAATTAAACTTATTACTATGGCCAGAAGATCTATTCTCCAATTCGAGGGCAAGGTATTTACTAGAAAGGTCACCCCAACGACTTCGATATTACTATGAGAGCCTCGGATTCGGTTCAAGTAACTGATCTGGTTGGTTTATTCCTCTTAAATGAGATCAAGCATGAGTTTAAAAATATAAAAGGTAGCCTATACAGAGACGATGTCCTATGTGTCTCTGATGAGAGGCCTAGAAGGTATGGCAAAGCAATTGAAGCCTTGCATGAGTTTTCCAGAAATTTCGGCCTGTCCATAACCGTTGATCCCGAGAGAAAAACGTATAACTTCTTTGATACCCCCTAAACTTTTATAACGGATTATATAGCCCCTTCATGAACCTAATCTACCTCTTTTGTATGTACACAAACTATCTAAACACCCGAAAGCTATAATCAATGCAATAGTTCCGTCGGTTTCCAATAGAATATCTAGGCTTTCTACTAGTATAAACATTCTTAACAAAAACGCACAATTTTATAACAATGGCTTGCTCAACTTAGGATATTCTAACAAATAAGTTATAACCAAAACAAACAGGATACTCCCACTGTAAATATTATTACACACAACATGCCTACTAGCAATAGGAGCCGGACCAAAATAAATGTACCTAACCATAGACCTAAGATGGATTCTATCATACCTGATGAGGATGAGCAACATATAGATAGTCCCACACCGACCTCACGTAAACGTATTAGAAGGGAAAACAACATTTGGTTAAACCCACCTTTTAATTACAATGTTAAAAACAATATCACTAAGGAATTCTTTAAAATATTAGAAAACTCCTCTAAATACCCATATAAATACAGCTTCATACTTAATAAAAACTCAATCAAAATGTCCTATTCAACTATGCTGAACATAGTTCAAACAATCATATCAGCAAATAGCAAAAAATAAAATATATCCACTCGAATATTAGTTGTTCCAATCCTATAAATACATGCAACTGCAGGCGTACCAATGATTGCCCATTGTATGATAGATGCACACATGCTGACATGGTGTATGCTTGTACAGTAACTGAACTGAATAATTATTCAATGAACTCTAGAGATCACATACATGCAACCTCTAATCAAACTCCACAACTGAACATCACGACTAATTTGCACCATAAGTCTATACCTCATAATCCTACTATGCATCTTCCACCTCTGCAAGCTGATAATGACCTTCTCATGGTAGTTAACGATAACGCTAACACAAATATACAATCAATTAACCAACCTAATCCATATCATGAAAATACAGTAAATAGAAGTAGACCAGTGAATATGAATATAAATGGCTCAGGTACAATAGTAAATCCTAAGATACACACTTATATTAGATCCACAGCAAATTTAAATAAACCCGCATATATATGCATAATTACTCCTTTAATAACGATGTCGACAACAACAAATATCACTGACCACTTTAGTAAAAAACTTAGGACGAATAATATTCCACACAATATAAAATGGTCCATCCTGAGAAAATCGAACTTATATAGACCGGGATTCAGATCTTGCGGTCTATGCAATTAAGAAGCCGTAATGTAAGCCACTGCATCTTACCGTTCAAATCTGATCAATTCAAGAAGTGGATTAGTCTCCAAATGTCGACATAGAAAAACATTCAACTATGCACAGAGGAAACAACCACCAAAACAACATTAGCTGACAGAGTGAGTGTCGGGACCAGGGGTGTCCAGTTTTGGAGATGTGTTCGTTAAATCTTTCCTGCCTTAAACGTTTAGACTTTGAAAATGCCTATATATTCCTTTAAATCGTTAAGTTGTAAAAGTCCAAATATTTAAGTCTTTAAACTCTTAATATTTTTACAATTTCCTAATTTGATAAAATTACATCTTAAATTAAACTATTAAATTATTGAATTATTTTTAAAGTAATTCAGTCTCTTCCAATAAATACAATATTTATTCGAGTCGATACTTTATATGAAACAGTATGTGTATCGTAAATTGTAATACGTCAGTCTGGTGTTACAATCAATTATGTGTGGATTCACTATGTTGAAGCAAACGAAAACCGAATATACGAATTGTTCACTCATTGCAGTCTTATTAAATTTATAATTACTAAAGTTACTATTTAAACTTAATTAATCATATATTTCACATCACAATTATATGGCAGGGCATGTGCTAATAATTCATAAACGAATGTATTCATAATATGCATTACTAATTATAAGCAATAACTATGTATGTAAATATATTTATAAACATGTGTTTAAAGAAACATATAATTCAATTATTTTTCCGTTTGTGAACATCAGTGTTAATCTATATATTTTTATCGTTCTTTCTTTATAAACTTAGGTATATTTAAATATTCGTATATGTAGGAGTAACTCTTAGAAAAAATAACAGAGCATGCTGAATGCTGTTATACAACTTCTAGACATAAGCACACAACATGTAGAGTGTGTATATTGTTGATTTTAGTGGTGTATAATGATGTTCATAAGAGGGGGCTCTTCTAATAGATGTAGACTGTTATGCCATTGTACAATATATATTAGAGACACATGATAATTGTACTGATGAAATTCCGATTTTCTTTACTATTGAACAACACAATAACAGAGGCACAACGTCATATGTAAAGTTTCAAATATGACAATAATTTATTGAATGTGATCTTTAGTTCTTACACACCAACCCATCACCTTTCTCTTAATGTAAATCTCGTCTCAGCGTATTTGAGTGTAAGCTTTAACTGTAAGACATTTACTAAAATAAAAAGATGTTAATATATTTTCACCAGAACTAGAGAAAGAAGCCTAGACGTCCGTTTTAGTATAATCAGTTGCTGGTTGTAATCTTCGAAACGGGTATATACAAGTGATTAACAGTGTACTGTACAAGACAATTATTTTAACCTTTCTTGGATGGGTATGTGTTTAGTATGACGATTTACTTAATGTAGAACGATGAGGAGACTGCATAGGTTAACACTGTAAATAAATAACACATTTTTGATGACTTTACTATGAAATATGTGGGTGGAAACATTTACTTGAATTCAAACATTGGTTGCAAGCCAGCCATAAATAGAAAAACAATGATTCCTAAACTCCATATTTTTAGTAAGTTACGAATCACAACACGTCTCATTTTTGTGTTCTATAATTTCCTTTCCACACCCCAGTATGAAAGTCCTATTAGTCTAGAATAATTAACAACTAGTATCCGTGCACACCAATATTTACTTTTGTAGTTTTAAAAAATATATTTATTTTATTGCTGTATGTACATGTACATTTACTGTAGATAAGTTTTAATTTCTAGGTTCCCGTTCAAACGAGAAACATATTTAAGATGTCACCGGATAAATTGTTTGACAACATATTTCCAAATGCTATAAAGTTTCTAAATGAAAAAGTTATACTTTCCTGAAGAAGGCGTGTACAGCGAGAAGTAGATTATATTTCAATCCGATAAAGTTTCGTCGTTGAAAAATCTTAAAGAACACCACTAGTTACCTCGGAGAATAACCTTAACAGATTTTGTCGACAAGTGCCACTAAGTACACTTTTGATGTTGAAGCTCATCGCCATTGTTATGTGCATACAAGTGCTTAGAACAACATCAAACAGTTGTACAAAACTTGTCGTTCCGCTATGGATTTATATCCGCAGACATCTCTTCGTACCGGTATAAATATAAGCGTTACACAGACAAGAACCATCCTATAAAATGTGGATGAAAAGGAAATTATTTATTCGGGAAAAGTGTACGTTTGAATGAAAGGAATTATTAAATGTATGTGTTTTTTTTTGTTTGCCTTTATGTAATTCAAATGCACTTTTCCTTTCCGCGATATTATTTCTTAAATAATTTCCTGAGAAAAAATGTATAAATATGGAGGGTTTATTTGATAATTACCTGATATTATTGAGAAATGCATGTGTTGATTTATCGAAAAGGCATTTTAAATAAATTAGAGAATATCACGTGACGGAAAAAGAATAAGGTTATATTACCAACGTACAATGTCGCAGGTGACGTTTATTCTACTTAAACTTGTTAAGCTTTCTCCTACCAATCAAAGATGTGACACGAGTTATGACATTCTCAAGTGATATCCAAAGTACGTTACACTCTTGCACAAAAAAGCATGAACAGCTGAACCCATACTCTGACTGATAACTTTCAACGTCTTCTCGACTGGTATAAATTAAGTCTGAAAATATAAATCTGCTACATGACACACACGTTTTTATGTGTATACATAGAGATAATTACACACTCTTTATTTAGATTGTACTCGCTATGAATCAATTTATATTTATACTTAATATATTTCTATTATTTTATTTCCTCATAGTTGTCTTGTACATTTGTCATTACATCTAGAGTTGGTTCTATCAGTGTGTTATTCCTTAGGATGAATGGTCAACTCTGCATAAAAATTATGTTAATTGTTCTAGTTTATATGAATTGTTGGCAAAGGCCAAGATTTAAAATTTGAAATAAAAAAAAAATCACTCATTCTATATAAATTCATGACGGAGTGGGCTTGTTATAATGCATTTAACTAGAATACATACATACAGTCCCCGATGAGTATACAATGGGATTCTACAGAATCAGAATTATTGTTTTATGTAATACAGTTTAACGACGTTACATTTTCAGATAGCATCTTGTGTACGCACATTTTCATTTTCATTAAAACAAATAGATGCCCAAAAAATACTCTCGCGTGGCGTTATTTTTAGCATAAATACAGGCAATTTGTATTAATTTTAGACAATGTTTTCACACACGTTAACACTCCGAGGTAATACATTTAGCCTTAAACGTAAGGCCTGTATAAGTAACCTTCTTATATACTATAATAACACAAAGATTCAAACGCTTTAATCTCTAGAAACATCACTTGTGCTGTCAGCCTTGATTGTGATGTGTCTGTACTCAGATGAAATTGCGATCTATTTGTATACACATACACAACCCACTCCATCTTATATCCGAGCGCCAGTAGCACATAATTTAAGAGGGAAGGTCCCATCTATTTTCCAGGGAAGCTTTTCGCTAGAGGGTTTATTGGTTTAACCTTAATCAATGAGAGCATCGCGTCGAGTGCACGATCAAACTATGGCCAATTCCTTTACGCGTGTAATTACTTTGCTGGGTGCATTTTACTGCGTTTGCAAGCGCGATTCGGGGGTTGAATAAAAAGAAAACCCTCCTGTAATGGATTGGATAACATCACCATTTGGTGAGGCGCTGTTATGCGGTTCTTGCAAGATAAATGCGTGTTCGGATGAGCTGCAATCATTTAACTTTGGTCAAAGAGAAATGTAAGGCTAAACATACTTTATATTTTATCAGAGCGAATCGCATAAAGATAAATCCAATTCGAAGGATAATAAGAGCTTCTTAGAATTGTCGAAAGGCTGTTTGAACTTGGACTAAAAAGTGCGTTAGATGTCATGGAGATAAGAATGAATTACTGGACTTTCGATTTTTTACATTCCCTAAGAGTCAGTATATAATTACATATACATGCATGATATAACCTAATAGAGTGTAATGATGGGATGTGTAAATACTAGCAGTGATACAATTAGCCTAACACATTGAAGAGAGTTTGCAGTAGTTAAGAAGGATAGACCGCGGGCATATGAACTTTGGGCGCCGTACAGCAACATTAACTATGACATAAATTACCCTCAAAGTAGGGATACACAAATAAGGTTATTCTAAGAAGAATAAAGTGTAACTAAGTACAACAACAACATAAAACCGTCTACGGAATGATTCAACGCTGATGCATAGAATTCAAAATAGAGTCATATTCTAGATCATTTACTAAGTACATTCGATCTAAAAGTTTGTATATATATATATATATATATATATATATGTATATATGTTAAGATAGATGAAAGATGATGGATAAACATGTACGAATGACACATTTATTTCAACTTTAATTTTTCAATGCAAGGTGTACTCGGTAAACACATTCTATTACAGAGTACAGCTTGCATTGAACAATCGAAGTTGAACTAACTTTTTCATTCGTACATGTGTATCCCTCTCCTTTAATCTATCTTAATAATTGCTCTATCTGGCATATTGAGCTTAAACCATTTCACTATATGTTCTATCTACAGAAAAGTATATTTTTTTAATTTCATATTATATATATATATATATATATATATATATATATATATATATATATATATATATGCGTTTAAAATATATTCCTAGATGTCAGGGCTCTCTTTTCTGGACATTCTTTATCTATTACTGTATTATTGTGTAAATGCAATATCTATGCTCAAGTGTTTAACTCGTAATATGTAGGTGATTTAGCATATGTCTTTTCGTACGTTTACTACATTACCTAGAGTACTTCCCAATGTAGAATAATGATCTTCATAATGATATTTTCTCTCAGGAATTGCCAGATCCTTCGGTAATGCAGATTATCTTTATTTTAATTTTATTATCCACTCAGGCATTACCTCCTTCATTTTTCATTGTACATTTTATTTCATGAAAAGAAAAACATATCTTTTTGTTTTCTCATGATATAATACTTTAACACACTATCATTTATTTTAACGTGAAGGCAGTGTAGTATATATTATCTGGTCATAACCATACTTCCAGCAATTTCCTTCTTATTTGGGAGTATTTAAGTATATGTGTGAACTTTATCACATGCTCCCAGATAATATATCTCTTTTGTGGGGTTATGTAGTTAATGTGTTTGTGCCATGAGTTTATTTTGCCAAACACTTTCGTTATGTAAATAAAATAATGTGCGTTCTTAAGTCATGTTAATAAACCCTCTGATATGATTGTCCCCTTCTGTTTGTGTTTACTATATGTTCTGTAGTCAGTTTAACATGATAATATATCTACTATTAGAGTATGGTGCTACGACGTATTCTATTTGTTTGACATAGTTGTATCTTCGAAGACCATATCTCTTTCATTTTTCTTGTAGTTTAGTATTTGTCACTCGCTCACGAGTTCACCCCCTCATGTAAACTTTGTGTTTATATGTGTGATAATATATGTTTTTCATCAATATACTATTCCTTGAGTAATTTACGTATTTTAGGGTGAAGTGTCACATCTGTTCTTGTTTATTGTATTACCTCGACCTTTTTCCGGGCAGTAATGGCAGCTATTTGCTCACACATTGATCGGGTTATATAGTATAGTTTCGATTGTCAGGGTAGCATTTTGTGTATTCTGTTCTATACTCAGAAAACGATCGTTCTACAAGTATCAGCTTTGCTTGCAGGTGTATCCTACTTTTATTATTTTCATGCTATTATCCTACTGAACATCATCCTTTTCAATTATAGATAGATTATAGTATGCTTCTTTCTGTAGTTATACCATCGCCCCAGTCATTATTATATTCATATCTGATCCAGTGTTATAATTCGTCGTTCGAGAGGATAGCATCCTGCCAATCGAGAAACACACATGCCTTCAGAAAGACCATCAATGTGCAAGTATATATACATAATTAAGACTGTAAACATGAGTAAATTTGCGTTTGTTTACAAATTTGCGTGTGTTTTTCTATTAGATATAATGAATTATAAAATATATTTTACGTAATCGATTGTATTATTATTAAAAGATATACGTAACATTAGTATTTAGTTAATTATGCACTAATACCTGTCAGCTATTTATAAATGTCTTAGACACCCCCCCACTATGATGGGTTTATCATATTAAACAAATGTCACTGTGAAAGATGTATGACAGATTTAAATGCGGACAGTACACACGTATGTAAATTAGATGCCAACATAATTATTTACTTTGTTTGTTGGTATATACATATAAATACATCAATGTTAACATGTTATTAACGATAATAATATAGAACATTATCATATTATATAAAATATTAACATATTATTTACGATAATGATATAGAAGTCGGGGGTACCTTCTTTAGTTAGATAAGAAGAATAGTTTTAATGGGTATGAGTTTATAAATGCTCCAAGGGACTATCCGTATAAGAAACAGTGATACTGTTTGTAACATAACTATTTATGAGTACGTTGATTATTTTCATACATACTATGATGTTGATTAGACCTCTTTTGGAAAAATGATGGTAACACATAATAGAAATATATCGAGTCGTACACAGTCCAAACTTGGATAACATCTCCTTTCATCTCGTGACGAGAGTTGCCTCTCTTTCATGCCTTTGGAACATCTCATTCTCCGACCTCAGAAAGGGGTACTAGTTTACTCCACATAGCCCCCCTCTTAGATAATTTCTTCGCAACAGAAATTAATATATTTTACGTTTCGGGTCCGGACTTAACGGTTCTACCGGATTTCTTTTTTATTTTGCTTGACCGTCTTGGAATAACTGGAATTGGTGATGCTGGAATGTCAAACGTCTCATACAATATGTGTATCGGGATTTCCTGATCTTCCCTGACATCTTCCGTAAGCCTTGATCTCAATTGATTTAGATGATGTTAATGTTCCCATTTAGAACTTTTTAACCAGTACATAATTCCATCAATTCTTTTTGAGATTACGCCATCATCCCAGCACTTTTTTCTATTTCTGAAATTTTGGAAAAAATAATGTGTCTCCGGTTTTAAAGAACTTACACGAAAAATTACTTTCGTATATCTTTGTATGACTCGGAAACAATCTGTCAAATACTGAGCTGATCTTTCTAGAAAACGTCGGTTCGGCTGGTGACATGCCTGAAACTGTGTTTGGATTTGGTGTGATTCTGTACACCGACAAACATTGCCGAATGCTCTTTTCCTCAGTGTCCATGCTGTGATTCTTTCTCAAGGCCATGTTAAAAGTGCCCATAAATCTTTCAGCCTGACTATTAAATCTGGGATGGTAACGTGAAATTGTTTCGTGCTCAATGGACACAAATCTGCAGAAATCTTTACATTCGCTGCTGGTAAATTGTGTCCGATGTCGCTTACTATTGTTTTTGGTACACTAAAGCGACTGAAAAGTGTGGCTAGTGCCTTTATAGTAGGTGTGGATTTCGGGTGTTTACATTGGAAAATCTCAGGCCACTTGGAGTAGCTATCTACAACTATTAGGTAATAATGACCATTAATGGGTTCAGCATAATCGATATGCAGTCTCGTCCATGAAACATCTGTTTTCGGCCATGGTATAATTTTCACTGGTGGTGAGTTTGCTGCATGTTAGCATCCTATACATGCTTTAACAATCTGTTCTATATCCTTGCCCATCTACGACCAATAAGTATAACTCCTCGGTAAAGCTTTAATACGTGCACTCCCTGGATGCCCTTGATGGAATTTAACATCCGCCTTTGCAGTACAACTGGCATCACCACTCTTCCAGCATATAGTAGCACTTCATCTCATATTGAATATGCTGACGAATTTCTTGAAGTTTCATATTTCTTTGAAATTACTTCTTCCTTCATCTTTTTGATGAACTCGTCTTTTTGCCCTTGATTCTCATTTCATCTACAGTGACGGGAAATTCACGTATAACATTGCACAATTCTTCCTTAAACTTCGATTCATCCCTAAAGGCAGCAATAACCATGTCTTCTAGGGGTTCCGATTATGTAGGGATAAATCTGGAAAGACCATATGCGTGCCATATTTTCTTCGAAGACAAGAGTTCGATTTAAAAATTATAATTGAATAATTCGGTACACCAGCGATACAATCTATTAGTAGTATGTGTAGGAATACTCTTCTTTGATCCGTATATGGATACAAGTTATCTATGGCATGTTTGTAATATAAACGATCGACTTTTTATGCTTTTTTTAAACGCAAAAACAATCGAGGCTCTTTTTCAATTTGCGAATATTTTTTTTTCTGCCGGAAGCAACGTTCTGGAAACATGGGCTACTTGTTTCTCACTACCATCTTCAAATTTATGAAAAATTACAGCACCAACGCCATAATCACTTGCGGCAGTAGCGACTATAATTTCTTTTTTAGGGTCACAATGGGTAAGTGCTAAATCCGACGTAAATACACTTTTTATTTTTTCGAAAGCTTGCTGACATTTATCAGTCCAATTCCATTTTACACCTTTTTTTAATAAATTGTTCATTGGGACCCTTAAGTTATTTGTGTATATATTCCGTAGTAATTCGCAAGACCCAGAAAAACCTGAAGCGTCGTAATATTTTAGTGATCGGCATATTTGTCATGGCTTCTTCTCTTTTCGGGTCTGGACGACTTCCTTTTGCGTAAATTACGTGTGCTAATTATTTAATTTCAGACATAAAACATCACATTTTATGACTTAACTTGACACTGTATACTTCTATTTTTTTTAAATACCACTCTTATGTGCTCTAAATGCTCCTTAGTAGTTTTGCTTTTAATCAGCACATCGCCCAAATATGCTACTGTAAACTCTCGATCAGCCAACATAAAGTCCATGATCTGTTGAAATAAGGTAGGGGCGACTTTTACTCCAAACGGAAGTCTATTGAATTTGTACAACCCCTTATGCGTGGTTATTGTTAATAATTTTGCACAATCTTCGTCAACTCTTACTTGATCGTATGCGTCAGACAAATCAATTTTATTAAAAATCTTTCCTTCATTAAATTTAACAAACACGTCTCCCGGAGATGGCAAAGGATAAAAAGGTTCCTTTAAACAGTCATTTAGACCTGTAGAAAAATCTGCACCCACTCGTATTTTATGATTTTTCTTTTTTCCGAAGACCACTGGTGACGACCAATCTGAAAAAAACAATTTAAGAAATGAGAACAATTTCTTCCAGTATTTGTAACTCCTGGTTCACGGTTTCTTATGCGGCATACGGCATCTTCCGTTTTAGTTTAAACACAGACTTGACATTTTCTTTTACTTCAAATTTTACTTCGGCTTTCGTGCAATTACCGAGAATACCTGAAAAAAACTCAAGGAAATTATTTTTTAGGGCAGTTATCAATTTATACTTAACTGTATTTTTACCAGCTTGTGAAACATCAATTCTATTACAAAATGAGTTCATAGGAATCACAAATAGATCGAACAGGATAATTAAATCACTACCCATTAGGTTAGAAGAATTTTGTAAAACATAAACCTTAGATTTTTTAGTTTTTCCTAAAAACGATACATCACACAAAAAATATCCACTGAACTTTAACCTTCTTCTCGAAACTCCACGGGCTATTTTATCAGTCTTGGTTACCAGGGCTTCGTGAATTCTTTTCCACGTTGTTTCATTTATTATGGAAATATCACTTCGAGTATCCAGGTGAATTTGTACCTTCTTTCAATTTATTGTCACATGCCCTAATTTTCTTTTTTGAACTTCATCGATTTTTTTCTTTGTCAAAACCATTCTTACTTTATTTTTGCCGTTCGACATTCCTCTTTCGGTCTGCTTCATTCTACAGTGTTAACTCTTGTGGCCTATTCTATTACACCCAAAACAACATTTATCTCGGAAAAAAACAGTCATTTTTAGAATGAGGTCCACCACATCTGTAGCATAGCCATTTCATTCGGAAATTTAAATTTTCTTTCACTTGCACGTGTCTTACGTCGAACATCTTTTATATGCGCAATATGTGCGATGTCTTTTTCCTCGATATTAGTATTGTCATGTTTTCGATTCATAATTGTTTAGCTTCTTCCGTAGCTTTTTGTAATGTTATATCTGCACTTTGTTCCATTTTTGACAATATTTTCGAACGAACATCTTTATCTCTACTATCCGTCAAACCTTTAAGAAAGACAAGGCATCTACACATGTCAATTGTTTACTCGTATTGGAGAAATTGTTCACACTATTAGTTTACTTTTCCTGCATACGTCATCATCATTTTGCTTAACAATGTTCAGACAACTACAACGCGTATGAAAAAGACTGCTTCCCTCACCAAACATGCGTGTGAGTGTGTTTATTATCCTTTCAAGCGATAGTTCGACAGGTAATTTAGGCAATAGTAAATGTGTGTACTTTGTACTCTCGTAAGGACCAAGCTTCTGTAATAGAAGTCCAACTTTTTGTTCGTCAGACCAAGTTTAGACCCGTTTGTTTAAAATTGTGCATAACCGTCGAAAATAGGCTTGACAAGTTATTCCGTTGTCAGGGTCATATACGAATTCCGATATTGAATTTGCAATACCCTCGGCTCTTAAATGATTTGAATTTTCGATCATTTTGTCTTTTGCAAAAACTCAAATAAGACTTTCGTGTCGTTTGCTTCGATTTGCGTAACTCTAACATTGTTTGTTGCAAGTAATCTTGGAAATCTTTATGCCTTTTCTGTTATTACAGTTGCATCTTCTGGTCCACTTCAGAATACACTAATGCCTTTTCTGTTATTACAGTTGCATCTTCTGGTCCACTTAAGAAGACACTAATGCCTTTTCTGTTATTACAGTTGCATCTTCTGGTCCACTTAAGAAGACACTAATGCCTTTTCTGTTATTACAGTTGCATCTTCTGGTCCACTTAAGAAGACACTAATGCCTTTTCTGTTATTACAGTTGCATCGTCTGGTCCACTTAAGAAGACACTAATGCCTTTTCTGTTATTACAGTTGCATCTTCTGGTCCACTTAAGAAAGCACCAATGCCTTTTCTGTTATTACAGTTGCATCGTCTGGTCCACTTAAGAAGACACTAATGCCTTTTCTGTTATTACAGTTGCATCTTCTGGTCCACTTAAGAAGACACTAATGCCTTTTCTGTTATTACAGTTGCATCGTCTGGTCCACTTAAGAAGACACTAATGCCTGTGTAACTTCGACCATTTCGTCCATTTAAAAAGTATACACAATACAATGAGTATACCAAACTTCTAAAAAAATGCGATAAAAAGTGCTTCATTTACCAAAACACAAACATATGGGACAACACACAACATCCTTTAATGCCTTGTAAAGTGTGGGGCAAACTTGTCGACTGGCAATTTTTTTTCTCATCCGCTAAATCCCCATAATCTTTTAATCATGAAAAATTCAATACGTCTTCCCTTCATTATTGCATTAATAAAGTTTAGTACCCCTCCAAACAGATAATTAAATATATATATATATATATATATATATATATATATATATATATATATATATATATATATATAAGTGGAGAACTAAAAGCGAACGTTTAAGAAACGGTGAAACATATTGTTAAAAGTATACAGCTTAATAAACAGGATAGAGCAGATAGAAAAGTAGAAGTATGAAAAGGAATTAGAAAAGCGACGGAGGCAGATCTTTTTTCAATTCAGTTGCTCAATGGAAAGTATATTCCGCAAAAAGGAAATGTATTCAATTATTTTTTCCTTAAGCAAGGCTTTACAAAGATTAAAATATTATTATCAGAGAACTTGAAGATGTGATTTATGGAGTTTTACTTTGAAACCTCTCAATCTATTTTTCGTGTCTTCTAACGAAATACCTACCTACTAGTCACTTTCTCCGCTGGACTTTTCGACACCAAGTGTGTTGCCATGTTTTTTTCTCACAATCTTTATTCAAATTTCAAATTTTTGTCTTTGCCAACTTATCAATCCCAGAAATTTCCTCTGATGATAAGATGTTGATCTTTAAAAAAGCTGGCTTAAGGAAAAGAATAATTGACTACATTGCCTTTTGCGGAATATACCTTGCATTGAGCAATTGAATTTAACCAAGATCTGCCTCCGTATTTTTTCTAATTTCTTTTCACCCTCTTACATATATATATATATATATATATATATATATATATATATATATATATATATATATATATATATATATAAAAGCCACCTAGTTAAAATATATTATTAAAAGCTATTTAACATAAATATTAAAGTGTAAGCATTATAGAAAGATTTTAAAAGTAGACATTCACTTACAGCCCACGTACAAGACTCCGACTCTGGGTGTAATCCTATCGAATAAATTGATACGTATGCTCGCTCCTATCAGTATTAATATAACTTAATTACTCAGTTATCACGTAACAATATCTCGTAGCGTAGTGGACAAAAACGAACGCTTACATATTCAAGGTGCGCTTATAAGAATCGTAACCTTAAAATGACGTCGTATGTTTGTAAAACTATGAAAAATCCATTATTTAATATATATATATATATATATATATATATATATATATATATATAAATATATACATATATACATACATATATACATATATATATATATATATATATAAATATATACATATATACATACATATATACATATATACATATATATATATATATATACATATATACATATATATATATATATATATATATATATACATATATATATATATGTACTCGAAATATATTAAACACTGTTATAATTCGGAAGTATATTTTAACATGGCCGTACTTCTCCAACTTAAATCCTTATAAGCGATTATTATCTACGGTTGTACTGAAGATCATTCTGTTTTATTCACAAAATATTGACCATTTCTGATCCAGTCTCCAATAACTCTCTATGTCTACCTGTAAATCTTTTTTCACCGGTCATTTTGTAAATGGAACATTTTCTCAACTCTATATTTTTATAATAATTTAACGCACGCACTGTTAATTTCAATACTTTATATGGTTTCTTCATTTTTTAAAAAATGTCTCTGCCAACTTGTACATCCTGTTTTAGGAAACAAAAAACATGCAATTTTTTTATCGAGTATACCTTGCATTAAACAACCGAATATGAAATAGATTTGTCATTTGCCAACTTTTATCTCTCTTCTTCTATTTATTATATATATATATATATATATATATATTTATATATACAGGGTGTTCCAAAAGAAAAAGTGCAGTAGGAATATGCTAATAACCCAAAGAAACAAAACACACAGAAAAATACTATTTATTGCAAATATTCACAAATTCAATACCTTATCAATTAAAGTACGATTGAGGAAAACATTTTTAACTATAAATATCCTTTCTTGTGTTCAGTGCACTGTTTCTTTATGTATACCTATGAAAATGTTCAGTGCACTGTTTCTTTTGGAACACTATATATATATATATATATATATATATATATATATATATATATATATATATATATATATATATATATATATATATATATATTTAGGCAAACATTATTAAATTACACGGAGTGGTTTTGTTTGCTGCGACTTTTTTATTTTTTCAATTTTCGTAATTGTCCATCTATTCGGAAAATTGAAAAAATAAAAAAAAGTCGCAGCAAACAAAACCACCTCGTGTTATTTAATAATGTTTGCCTAAATTAAAATATGCTTCCTAAAAACACACTATTTATATATATATATATATATATATATATATATATATGTGTGTGTGTCTGTGTATATATATATATATATATATATATATATATATATATATATATATATATATATATATATGTATATATAATAATATAAAATGAAGTAATAAAATAAGGTGTCAATCAAATTTTATTAGAATTAAAAGTTCAAGCAAAGTATCATTAAGTCCTTAGCTCATGAGTGTTCAAAGATAATTCTTCTCTTCAGAGCACCATTACCGCAGTTATATTACTACTAGAAATAAAATTACGCGTTGAAAATATATAAAATTATATACACAAACACATAAAAATACATAACATCAAACATATCACCCCAAAAACATACTTTTTGTTGAATCTATACAGTCCATCCAGGTCATACAAATTGAGAAGCTTCATCAGGAAAGACATTACTCCAAGTTATAAACAGCAGTCCATATACGTAGAATTGAAGGGCTGGTAAAGTTATCCAGTCGCGAAATGTGTCAATATTCAATGTTAATGATAAAAAATTAAATAATGATTTGATTTGGGTTGCACATATCGGGATTTTGAAACTTTGATTGGACTTTCTGTATTATTTATTTATCATTGACATATAATATTGACACATTTCGCTCTATCCAGTATAATGAGCTTCAGTTTTTATCCGGATGTTTCACTAATTATAAGATATTAGTTGACGCTTCTATCTTTTGTTGGATTTATTCATGTATATATATATATATATATATATATATATATATATATATATATATATATATATATATATACATATACATATATATACATACATATATATATATATATATATATATATATATATGGGTGTGTGTATATATATGTTATATATTATTGGTGGTGTATAGAACTTTTAAAACGATGTTGTTTTTTTAATTGTTCTTATTTTGATATTTCGACCATTTCATATCATTTCTTGACAAACCAAAGAAAACTGAGGATCGTTGAGCAAACTCTAATGTTGAACTGTGCGGGATTCGTTTTTTCCTGTCATGACGCAAACGATGGTCCCGTGTAAGGTTTCTTCAGTTTAGCAAAAAGAACCGTTGTCTTTTTGAAAAGAAAAAGAACTTATACGCGTCCGTTGTCGTTTTCAAAAAAAAACGAACGTATACGCGTTCGGTCGTATCAATGCAATAAATATAATTGGAATGGCACTTCATTTTTGAAGGGGTGTGATAAGAAACGAAATAATTGAATTGAACGTGGGATGCAATGCTAATGAATGAACAAATACAAATAACATATACATAATGAAATTGATAAGGATAACATTAATACAATATAGTAGTAATGTTAATGTAAATATAAACACAAACTCCGAGATACTCGTAGTCGTCTAATAGAACACCTAATTGTACCAAGTGGGCTGCAATGCTTATCATTTACCGGATATTACTATCGATGGTGTCCAAATTATAACCTAACAAGTTCGGAGGAATGTTATTTTGTAAATGTCAAGTCGGCGGGTATTTACAACGAGCAGTGAATAGTGATAAACAACATAGACCCGTGTTGTATCTCTAATGAAGCTAGTGGAACTGCTTGTTATAAAACTGTCTCAGAGTAATATATATATATATATATATATATATTTATATATATATATATATATATATGTATATATATATATATATATATGTATATATATATATGTATATATATGTATAAATATATATATATATATGTATATATATATATGTATATATATGTATAAATAAATATATATATATATGTATGTATATATATACCCATGTATATATGTATAAATATATATGTATATATATGTATATGTATAAATATATTTATATGTATAAATATATATATATATATATATATATATAAATATATATATATATGTATATATATATATATATACATATATATATATATATATATATATATATATATATATATATATATATATATATATATATATGTAATGGGTACCAACATTGATTAGATACTTTTTTACATCTCTATTGATCGACACTTTACAGTTAACAGACATTCTTTAATAACATAATTTTTAATGTGGTCCATTTTTCCTCCGTGTGTTTCTTTTTGCTTATATGTGTTAATTACGTAGATTATTGTGTTCTAATAATCTACGTGATACTTAGCTAGATGTCGACTAGTACTACACATATTCTATAAAATAAGCCACCGTCTATCATGTCCCTGATATTTATTTCGAAACACACAGTGTATATATATATATATATATATATATATATATATATATATATATATATATATATATATACATAAATAAATATATATATATATATATATATATATATGACATTGTATATATATATATATATATATATATATGACATTGTATATGCTGTTCTTAGTGTTTGCGAAAACGCTATGCATACGATTGTTTGTCTGTTATTATTCCACATAATATTAATCTATCTAAAAAAAACAGAAATTTGTTTGCCGAATTAAAGAAGCGATATATCGAATACAAAATCCCAATGAAAAAGTGTGTGTTGGAATTTATTAAGGTTACAACTCGGGTGAAAATATCATTTATGACTCGAACATAAAACAGAACTGCTGTGTCTATATGAAAATACACTTGAGTAGAACACATTTAAAATAAAATTCCGAAGTTCTTGCTGAAGAGATGAGACTGGTAAAATAAAGGAAAATGCATCGTATATTAATAGTAAATATATTATTATTATTTTTAAGTAATTGGCAAAACATGTTGAGATAACTTACATTAATGTATGCGTGTGAATAAAGTACTAACTTTCATTTTATGAGTCGCTTGTATAAGTTGCAGTGTATGTTCACATGAATTCATGGTCTACGAATGTATTATTTTTATTAATTTCCTCACATGCAATTAATACCTGGGGATATTTTGGAAGAGTTCGACGCCCAACTGTTTTATATCGAAATCGTCTGTGTGCAAGGTTTTATCTAAATGCATACCGTTTAATGCTGGTGTTTTTTCTTTTTTACAATTCTTTCAACTCAATATTTTTGCTTGCTTCAATTATTGCAATATTGTAATTCACACACGCCAAGAATAAAAAAAGTGTGACAATACCGTTTCTGCTACGCATGATAATGCATCCACACAGAAACACACACACACACACACACCCACACACACACACACATATATATATATATATATATATATATATATATATATATATATAGTGTTATAATGGAATAATTCCAGGAAGAAATCCGGGTAAGAGAGCTCAATGTGGTAAACAGAGCAATAATAACGTAAAATATAATAACACGAAATTACATGATTGTCGATGCAATAATTTATTTCAACCTTGCGGTTTTATTCAAGCATCCAACTTAACAATTACATTTTTGATACTGATAGAAAATTGAATTTATCCTCGGCACTTCAAACACAATCAGAGGGAGTGGTGGTAGCAGCCGGTTTGAACACCCAACATAGAGCGAGTAGGAATTAACATCTTATATTTAACTAAATTAATCTAAGGGGATCTTATGGTTTTTTTTTGTTTATTTTTATTAAATAATAACGTCTGGGTTATGCTTTCTACATATCCGACCTGGTGACATACGCCTCCATACATACGCACACATATACCTATTCTTAACATCACACACACACAATTTTTGGCTAGCCCGAAATTCAGCTTACCAAGGCCATCGAGATTTTTTACCCGGCAAACGAAACGAGAGAGTCTCGTGTCATCGGCCGGTTGACACTTCTCGTGCCCTACTTTTCTCTAGATAATTATGGCATGTCGCAGATCCATCCTTACAAGCAACCACGAAACATGGATTAAATTAAACAACAACAGCTTCGATGTTCCGATGGGTGCCTTTGCCTCAGCACAGATTGCCGATCTGGTGGGCATATTTATAATGTACACACTCAGCAGAATTGTAGAGCCTAATTTAGTTGGTTTATACAGGGATGATGGACTAATTATCATCCCTAATAGTGACGGCCCCATGGTATCCAAAATACATAAAAAAATAATAAGAGCCTTCAAATACCTAGGATTTAAAATAGACATAACCCCAAATTGTAAAGAAGTTAACTATCTAGACATTACACTAGACTTAAAAAAGGGGACTTACAAACACTTCAACAAAGATAATCACACACCATCATATATCAATATTAGATCTAATCACCCGAACTGCATAATCAAACAAGTACCTAAAACGATTAATACTAGAATCAATAAACTTTCGGCTAACAAGGAAATTTTTGAAACAAACAAACATTTATACAATAGAGCGCTAGAAAAAAGTGGATATAGCGATAAACTCAAATATATCAAGAAAGAAAATAAAAATAAATCCAGGAATAGAGGCCGTAAAATAACATGGTTCAATCCTCCATACTGCCAACTATCTAACATCAACATCGGGAAAGTATTCTTGAACCTAGTAGATAAGCATTTTAGCATGAATAATCCACTCAGAAAGATATTTAATAGAAAAACCATAAAAATTAGTTACTCTTGTACCAAAAACATGGATAAAATAATCAGCACCCATAATCGTAAATTACTAAACAATTCTAGTAAAAATAAGGTTACAGTAGATAAATGTAATTGCCAAGTTAAAGAGAACTGCCCACTGGACGGTAACTGTAAAGTTGAGTGTGTGGTGTATAAGGCCACTATTCATCCGGAAGATAATAACAGGGACAATAAAGTCTACATCGGCATCTCCGCGGGTAACTGGAAACAACGCTTTTATGACCACAAACACTCTTTTAACAACCCAGATCTCAAGAACAAAACAGAATTAGCGAAAAAATGGTGGCTTCTGAAAAATGAGAACCGGTCCCCGGTGGTTTCGTGGTCAATACTATGCTTTTCGGATATCCCAAATGGATTTAGGCAGAGATGCAATTTATGTTTAGAGGAGAAAATAAGAATCCTAAAATACGACCGCAATAATCTTTTAAACAAACGTGATGAATTGATGGCGAAATGCAGACATAAATGCAAATTTAAAATTACCAATATCTAACAATCTGATAGACCTCTAGACTTGTAACAGTTAGATACCAAATAGATCAGTTACGGTAAACCCCCATAAATACTTACATTAATATCTGTTATGAACATGTAATTACTGACCTGGTGACATTAGTTATAGTTGTTTTTCGGATGTATGCATATACGAGTGTACATTAAGATATTCGTGTATTCAGTGTACTTATTTGAAATAAGATAGCATTATATTTGCTATGTATGCATGCGCGTGTATGCGGGCATTAGTGTATATGTATGTATGATAAAAATTAGGAGCGTATATATAAATACATTTGTTTTTGTATGTATATATATGTGTACATGCATGCTTGTGTCTGTGTATGTGCTTTCATGTATGTGGGTGTGTGTATGTGGGTGTGTGTATGTATGTACTGCATATTTGCCTTATCAATGTGTGCGTATATTTAATTAAACTCTTACCCCGGTTATTAAAACTTTCCAGGCCGTATGTATTATTTTACTTATGGGTATGTATATGCAATTTAAAACTTTCCAGGCCGTATATATTATTTTGTATATATATATATATGTGTATATAGGTATATATGTGTATACATGGGTGCAGGTGTATGTGTGCAGGTATGGGCATGTGCGAGTATATGAGTATAGGTATGTGTGTACGTATGCGTATGACTGAGTATGCATTCATTTAGTAGGGATGTTCTTTAATGAATACTTAAAGACGAAACACATTTATCTTCGATGTTTTAAAAAATCTTTAATTCAAGATAGTAGGTACGGGGGTATATATGTATGTATGTGTGGGTGCGTATGTATGTATGTGTATATATATATATGTATATGTGTGTATGTGTGCATATATATATGTATGTGTAGATGTAAGTATATATGTATGTGTGTGTATATGTATGTATACATGTGTGTGCGTGTAGAGAGTGATGTGTATATATATAGGGATGTATGCAGATGTTATTTACTTAAAATAAGATAGCGAATTAAATTAAGTGTATAATATTATCACTAGACAATATTAGATTAGAATTAATTATAGGCTTCCATAGATTATAAACTAATGTAAGATGAATTTGTGAAAATCAGAGTATTTTTAATTTTCAAATTAATTCTGACGCGCGAATCTAGAGAAAAGTAGGGCACGAGAAGTGTCAACCGGCCGATGACACGAGACTCTCTCGTTTCGTTTGCCGGGTAAAAAATCTCGATGGCCTTGGTAAGCTGAATTTCGGGCTAGCCAAAAATTGTGTGTGTGTGATGTTAAGAATAGGTATATGTGTGCGTATGTATGGAGGCGTATGTCACCAGGTCGGATATGTAGAAAGAATATGTGCGCTTAACCCAGACGTTATTATTTAATAAAAATAAACAAAAAAAACCATAAGATCCCCTTAGATTAATTTAGTTAAATATAAGATGTTAATTCTTACTCGCTCTATGTTGGGTGTTCAAACCGGCTGCTACCACCACTCCCTCTGATTGTGTTTGAAGTGCCGAGGATAAATTCAATTTTCTATCAGTATCAAAAATGTAATTGTTAAGTTGGATGCTTGAATAAAACCGCAAGGTTGAAATAAATTATTGCATCGACAATCATGTAATTTCGTGTTATTATATTTTACGTTATATATATATATATATATATATATATATATATATATATATATATATATATATATATATATATATATATATATAAATGCCCACTACGTTGATGATATCCTTATTGTAGAACACAATAATGGTGAAATAAAAAAAGTAACAACACGTTTTTTTTTCCAAAAAATATTAACATCAATAACACAATTATGTTTTTAGGTGTTCTTATTGCCTTTAAACATGACAAATTAATACTCTTTCCGCATGAAAACCCTGCTTCTATTAATACATGGATTTTAAGTTTTAAAAGCGAATTCCCATATTGATATAACATTGCAATTATTACACATATATTAAACCGTGAAACGTTTAACTGTTAACCCAAAAAATATGCCTTAACGAACTAATACACATTAAGCAAGTCTTGATTAATAACCACTCTTCCAATCACCTTCTAGACACACAAATTCAATCAATAATTAGAACCTTACACACTACTAATAATAATAAGCTACATAATTCCAACTAACTTACTCTATTCTACTATAACCAAAAGAAGTTATAAAAAATATATTTATCTCTACATAACCCTCACCAACTCTGCTAATTAAGCAAGATTCATCATTGATTACAAACAATGTACACATCGAAACATGTAGTAAAAAATAACACTGCTCCGACCACAATCAGATGAAATAATGTAATATATCAGTTCCAATGCCCTATGGGAGAATGCATCTTCGACAATAACAATTATACAAATACTAACATCTGTTTCACAACCACAACACTTTCCGACAAGCTAACTTTTAATCCATCTGATATAAGCTCAATTTGCTAACACCTAAATAAATGACTCCCCCTATTCCACAATATAGACACATACTCGTTAACAACGCTAGAATAATAGACACCGATACATACCCCGACAAATTAAACCTTCTGTAAGCATTCTACATAATAACTAAACATCCGACAAATAATGATGTGACTGACGAAACAAGTAACAATATTTTAGTCTTGCATAGTTATAAATGTTAGCAAATTATAAGACATGAAGCTATTATAGGTTTAAATCATGAACGCGCTCAGAATGTAATCAAATACTTAACGGTGAAGCAATAACACGTTTGTTAAAGTATAATTTACACGGACCGTCTAAATTTCTGCATGTACTGACCTGTCGTATCATTTTCACCTCAATTATTGGTGAGCATCCATTTTCTTTTAGCTCCCAATAGTCGCTTGCAAGTGCTGTTTGAATACGACGTTCTATGTTTTTAATATGCATTTGTGGTCATATTATGTGGTGTTAAAATCTAGAGAGGCCATACCAACGTAGTATTTCTTGTTGTTCGGTCTTCCTTTGGAAAATATTGCAGCTTTATATACACTACTTTTGGTAAGGCATTTATTTTGTAGATAATAACAAACGACTCCATGCATCTTAGCCTTAAGATTACCCCAGGGGATGAAACATGAAAGTCTTTGTGTAGCTTAATTGCCATAAATATATTTTCAAATCATACTATATATAGATATATATATATATATATATATATATATATATATATATATATATATCTATATCTATATATATATATATATATATATATATTAATAAAATTAGTATGTAAACCTTTAACAATGCGAGATTAATTTATATGTATATATATAATTTTTTTTCATTAATCTTATATTTCGGAATTAATTCCATCTTCAGATGTGACCAGTTATTGAGTAATTTGTTTTAATCAAAAACAAGGATAACCAAACGTATGTCTTTGTTACTTGATAACACGACTCTCCGCCCTGGTTGTGTTGACGGCCATGATTAAAATTCCGGTGTCGAACGAAGAGCCTGGCTCGCTCCTGTAGGTTAAGTATTATTGGTTGCTCGTCAATTTACAACATTGTATGATATGTTAATAACATTGATATGTAAGCAATTAACAATGTGAGATTAATTTATATGTATATATATAATTGTTTTACATTAATCTTATATTTCGGAATGAATTCCATCTTCAGAGGTGACCAGTTGTTCATGGCTTATATATCAATTGTATTAACATATCAAACAATGCTTTAAATGGACGACCAAGCAGTACTTCTTGACCTACAGAGGGTAGCCAGGCTCTTCGTTCGACACCGGAATTTGAATCATGGCCCCCAACACCACCAGGGCGGAGAGCCGTTTTATCAAGTAACAAAGTAATAAGTTTGGTAATTCTTGGTTTGATAAAAAAAAATGACTCAATATCTGGTAACCTCTGAAGATGGAACTTATTCCGAAATATAAGACTAATGTAAAAATATATATTTATATATATATATACATATCAATTAATATCGCATTGTTAATGGTGTACATATCAATTTTATTAATACATCAAACAATGCTTTAAATAGGCGACCAGCCAATACTACTTAACCTACAGGAGCTAGCCAGGATCTTCGGTCGACACCGGAATATGAATCATGGCCGCTAACACCACCAGGGCGGAGAGACGTTTTATCAAGTAACAAAGTAATACGTTTATTTATTCTTGTTTTTGATAAAAAAATTAAAAATTAACTCAATAACTGGTTACCTCTGAAGATTCAATTCATTCCGAAATATAAAATTGATGTAAACAAAATATATACACATATAAAATAATATGGCATTGTTAATAGCTTACATATCAATTTCATTAAAATATCCAACAATGCTTCAAATTGACGACCAACCAATAGTACTTAACCTACAGGAGCTAGCCATGGTCTTTGTTTGACACCGGAATATGAATCATGGCCGCCAACACCACCAGGGCGGAGAAAGGTTTTTTAAAGTAACATAGAAATAAGTTTGGTTATTCTTGTTTATGATAACATATTTTAAAAAATTACTCAAGATTGAATTTATTCCGAAATATAAGATTAATGAAAAAATATATACATATGAATTACTCTCGCATTGTTAATGGGTTACATATCAATTTTATTAACATATAAAACAATGTTTTAAATGGACGACCAACCAATACTACTTAACCTACAGGTGCTAGCCAGGTTCTTCGTTCGACACCGGAATTTTAATACTGGCCGCCAACACCACCAGAGTGGAGAAGCGTTTTATCAAGTAACAACAAACTAAGTTTGGTTATTTTTTTAAATAATAATTTAGAAAATGACTCAATAACTGGGACCTTGAAGATGGAATTTATTCCGAAATATAAGATTAATGTTAAAAATATATATATGTATACATAAAAAGTAATCTCGCATTGTTAATGGCTTACATATCAATTTAATTAATATATCCAACAATGCTTTAAATGGACGACCAAGCAATACTACTTCACCTATCAAGTTAGGCTCTTCGTTCGACACCGGAATTGGAATCATGTCCGTCAACACCACCAGGGCGGAGAAAAGTTTTATCCAGTAAAACAAGAATAAGTTTGGTTATTCTTGTTTTTGATGAGAAAAATAATGACTCAATAATTAGTCACATCTGAAGATTGAATTTATTCCGAAATAAAAGATTAATGTAACAAAATATATATACACATATAAATTAATCATGCATTGTTAATGGCTTACATATGAATTTTATCAATACTACTTCATATATATATATATATATATATATATATATATATATATATATGTATATATATCATATGTACATATACATGTATACGTATACATGTATATATACATGCATATATGTATGTATATATACATGCATATATATACACATAGATACATATATATATATATATACGTATATATATACATATATACATATACATATGCACATATACACGTATAAATATATATATGCAGATATATATATATAACTGTATATACATATATATGCATATATATATATATATATTTAAATATACATTTGTATACATATCAATACATATACCTATACATATGCATATATATATATAAATATATATACATACATATATATATACATTTATATATATAAGAATATACACATATACACACATATACATAGTTATACATATATACATATATAAGAATGTATACATATATATACATACACATATATAGATGTATGTATATACATATATATGTGCATATACACATGTATACATACATATATATATATACCTATACATACATATATATATATATATATATATATATAAATATAAATCGCGTCATATGACTATATACACATACATATATGCGCCAATAAATATACATATATATATATATATATACGTGCATTTAAATATATATGTATATATAACCATATGTATATGCATACATATTGATATATATATATATATATACATATATATACACTTTTTCTCTCTATATATAAATAAATAAATAAATATATATGCATATATATGTATACATATATATATATATAATGAATATATGTATATATATTTATATATATACATATACATATATATGCATATATATATAAATATATACATATATATATATATATATATACATATGCATACATATACTTATATACATATGTGTACCCATTAACATGTGTGTGCATATACATATATATACATATCTATATACATATATACATATACATATATATACATATACACGCATATATATATGTAAATATACACATATACATAAATATATACGTATATATACACATATATAAATATATGTATATACACATATACATATACATATACATTTGCATGCATACCCATACATATATATATATATATATATATATAGATATATTTCTACATATATGCATATGTGTATATACACATATACAGATATATATATATACATATATATATATATATAAATCAATCATCTTTAAGAAGTCTTGAAATAATAAATGCACGTTGATGAATACATACACAATATGCTTTATTTGTTATTACGTTGGGATATTTGATGAATTATTTTCATATAGATGTATATAAATATATATAATATGTCGTATGACTGCACTTCAGTGTGCCGGGCAAGTGTGTATGGATGATATTATTATCTACAATGATCTTGTCATTAGTTGTGGTGTCTTTATTTTGGTAGCTTATTTGAGAAGTTAATGGCAGATCTATTATGCCAATACATGTTGGCTCACACATTATACGGTACATGTATAGATATATGTTTTAAGGAATAGGTATTTATCATGAAAGGATCTGACCTACATAGTCGTTTTAGGATAAGCACTACAACTATGTTGTCGTGTACCATAGTGTACATAACTATATAGCAAGCAAGTGCTCAGAACTTAGCATTTTACATCGTTGCTTTCCTAAGTCTAATGTCTTTACACTAAAAACAATGCGTGCATATATATATATATATATATATATATATATATATATATATATATATGTATATATATGTATATAACATAAATTAGAAAACTCAGAAAAATATCATATGATATATCGTGCATACACTCAGTTCAATATTCCAATATATAGCGATTGATAACAATAGTAAATGTCGTATATAAAAGAGTAAGTCATATTTACGTCCATTTACTTCTGATTTTTAGCAGAGCTACGTAAATAGAAGCTTGATACGGAAGTCTTCTTTAGATAAAAGCAAATATGTGCATATTAGAAAATTATTTGATTTTTTTTTAATTAAGTCGCGTTTTCCTTGTCATATATTAATCCTATTCGGTTTTCAGACAAGGTCAGATATATATCATTAACTTTTAAATGGAATTAATTTTTTGTAAACAAATATTATTTTTGATTTTCAATTATTAGAACATTTTTTCTTACCGAAAACTACTTTTTTTTAATATGAGCTAGATTTTTTTATAGGAAAAACAAATGACATGCATAATCCACAAATCTTCTCAAAAAGAATATTCTAAGTTGTTTTCCAATGAAATAGGTTAAAATAATAGTAATCATATTTACTATGTTTCGATGAACATTAATTCTTTTTTCTGGAAAGTAAAAACAAAATAAATTCGTTATTAGATTTATAATACAAACATGGAGTGAATAGAAATATACATTCAATCAAAAATCGTCGTAGAAACGCGAAAAATGTATGGATAGTTTGCTCATCTTTTAGCACATTATCGTAGTAAGACAATCATGTTGGAAGGAAATAGTGAGACACAATTTAAAATAATATATGCTTCACAGATAGTAGTTAAGCTATATTAGAATAGACAAAGCGTTGAAAAACGTTTTTCCAAACCAGAATAATCAATCTGAGAAAGTTATTTTGAGAGTTAACTATGAGGTAAACTTTACTCAGTAGTCTATGATGTTTTGTAAATACAGCTTAATTAATTAAAATAAATAGCAATTACTACCGTGTGGCATGGTTCCTAAATAGCTATCTTTAAAATCATAGCAATTAAAAAGATACATCTTTAAAAGAAGTTATCAATTACAACACCGAAATCGTTTGCTGACAGGTCATTAATTTCAATATTATTGCGCCATACTCCATGTGTGCGTGCCATCAATCTGTTAGTGATGTTTATATATGTTTATATATGCTTTGATTAAGCCCCAATAGTTAAAGTGGTTTAATAACATAGCATTGATAAACAAAATGAGGTAACGTATTTTTACAACCTGCCTAGTAAGAATATTTGCTGCTGTCACCAATACCACCTAAATTACTTGAGGTGTGTTTACATTCATAGTTAGCAACTATGGGGCACATGCAATGAGACGTGCTATCACACATTATATGCTTAAATAATTAGGTTATATCAAGTATATACTGATAAATAATAAGATAATTAAATACTATAATTTAAACATGTGCATTTATGGTTATTATGAATAACACATTCTAGAATACACCAATACTGCCATATTAATGAACTTAATTAAATATTTCGTAATATATTCTAGACGATGCCTGTTGTTCTGAAAAAAAACGCATAATGGATTGCTGCTGACATATTTAAAAATCGCTTGGGAGGCTTACATCATAGTTAACGAACACACACGGCAGTAACTATGAAATGAAGACCACGGACCTTAATAGACATCCGCACACGAAGTAGTGGAGTTAATGACAGGACATATAATAACACAATAATAGCTAAAATAGCCCCGTCCTCAAAAATAAAGGTAATACTGTGAGCATGGTATCATGAGAAATTAACATATACTCAACTGCTCCCAAAAGAGAATGTACGCTTGGAAGGTATTCATCATGAAGAATAGTATATACGGAATTATTTCTAAACAATGAGGGAACACTTGGGCGAATTCACCCCATCTCCTAAAAGATAAACAGGTAGTGATATATGGGATGATGATATTGTGATGAACGACCACATTTAACTATGTTCAAAATCCTTGCCACTCTTTGTCAGGGATGCATCACATGTTAAACATGTCGTACGCGAAAGTATTCTATTAGATCACTTCCGAACATAAAATAAGACGAAATTCACGCATTCTATTTTTGTATGCATCTTATGTTGTTCAGTCTTCACATTTCCAGGCGTATTTTAAATATTAACTCAAGCAGGTGTCAGCATTCAGTTTTCTCGATATTTACGGGGTTGTCTGATACATCGGTTCTACTTATGGGAATTACCGTTGGCTTAAAAATAAATTAAAGATAATGTTGATTCAATAAAGGGAACCTTTTCTGAAATATTAGGGGAGTAAGTTGCTTAAACATCCATTCATGTATTTAGGCCGGCACCTGCCTATATCTATTCATGTAGTAATACCTGTGCGCAGGTGTACAAGTTAGCTCAGTGCATACACTTGGCATTTGCTTGTATACTTAATGATACATAAAGTGAAGTCAGTTTCACAATTACATTCAATTTAGATAGACAAAAAGAATACAATCCAACACCCCCACACACACATATATATATATATATATATATATATATATATATATATATATAAACCATACAATATTGTCTCAATAAACACATATGCTTGAAATACACTTGTATATATATTTATATATATATATATATATATATATATATATATATATATATATATATATATATATATATACATATTTATTTATTTTTTAATTTTTTTAAAAATCTTTTCCGGTTTAAACATCAACTGTTACTTTTCATCCTTCCACTTTTTTTAAAAACCGTACTTAACCTTCCTTACACTAAATCTTAAACATAAATAACACTCTACGCAAATAACGCGTCGAAACGAAAGATAGAGAGAGACTCGTGACTCTACATTTCCGAAACAGATGACACCAGAGGTTGAATAGAGCCGGATGGCTAAGTCCTTATATTGTTGAAACTCACAGTACGAATGGTGTACAATTTATTATTTACGTAAATAAATACATATATATATATATAGATATATATATATATATATAATAACATTCATCTTGACACTAGACTGCTTGTTCTTTTAAAGAATTATCATTTTATCATAAAACTGGCCCATTAACAAGGTGGGGAAAGAGGAGGGGGGAATGTTTTACCAGGTGGATGCGTCAAGAATGTGAGTGATGATTAGGTTGGAAGGTTTGGGTTCGTGGTGAATGAAGATGGGTGTGTGGGGGTTTATTCAGAGTAGTGGAAGGTGCGGGAAAATAGGAGGGGAAGGCCTTGTGAGTTGGGTGGGTGGGTAACGCCACGGTTTTAGAGAATATTTGAAAAAATGAGGTGGTTTAAGAGTGGGAGGTATGGTGGCTAAGGGTGCGAGACAAGTGTTCGAAAGGGTGAAATGGGTGAGGGGGAGAGGAGAGGTGTGTTGTGATAAGGTGTGAAATATTTGAAATATTTCGAAAAGTGGGAATGTTTGACCGGCTTGCGCTGTAAAGAGTGTGAGGGAAGAGTAAGTTAGAAATGAAGATGTGTGTATGTGTGTGTGGGGGGGGTCTGAGTGTGAATGCGGAAATAGGTGGGTAAGTGTGATTGAGATCTGAGAGAAAAATGGATGTTATCAATGATCTGGGATTCATTAATTTTCGGTACGGATGATTTTGCTTATCAAGGGCGATAGGTTATAGAAGGTATTTCGTTGCTTGATGCTGTTGGAGGTAGTGATTTGTGCAGTTTCCAGAAGTTTTCGCCGAGCTTTGTTGTGGATGTATTTAGTGAATTTAGCTTGTCGAAATTTTAAGGCATGATCGTGCTCTAGTGCATGGGAGATAAGTTCACTGAGAGAGTTGTTGTTTTTTGTGTCCCTTTTGTGTTCACTTAATCTTTTATTCAATTCACGGTGTGTTCCTCCCACGTAAATTTGATGGCAGTCATTGCATGGGACAGTGTATAAGCCGGCATGGGATGTGGGTTGTTTTGGAAGTGTATTGATGTGTTTAATGTTTTTTATGGATTGTGATGTGGCGTGTACTGTTGGCATGCCTAGTTTGTTAAACATGTTGCATATGGATGTGTTATTGGAATGCGTGGGTAAGAGAAGGGGTATTTCTATGAGAGAGGTGGTTGGAGTTTGATTTATTTCGTGTGTTTTTTCTAGAGAATATTTGAAAAACTTTCTTCTGGGCATTTAATATAAACTGTGTGGGGTATTGCAGTGTTTTTAAGGAATGGGACATGTTTTTTAACTGGACATTAGTAAATTAATTAAATGCATGTTTAATTCTTTAAAAACACTACAGATATATTTGTGATTCGCTCGTTTAAGGGAAGGGGATTGCTAGTTTAATACTTATTTCGTATTGTAAAGTTCTGTATCAGTTGAAGTTACCGAGTTTCTTTTTTCCTTACTCTAATCACCTCATAAAAGAACTAAACACACGCATACAAAGTAGTGGTTCTCAATGTATTACGTGTTTTACGTTAATATGTTTCGATATTATGAAAGATTTATATCGCTCTCCTTGGACGGCTTGACATTGTGAAGGAGGAGTATCGTAACATACCAAGAGCACACTAACAAAAAAGGCAGACTATTCTCTTATTTCTGCCATTTCATTTAAGATTCGCCTCCTAAAACTCCGTACGCTGACGGGTAAATCTTACATCTAGCTTATCCCCTAATAAAAATTGTTGATTATTTTCTTCATTTCAATTTCTTGTGGAAAAAACGATTTTACATTATTTTTACACAAATTGCAAATGACTATGCTGTGTTTGAGTACTGTGTATGCTACATAATTATTGTAAACCCATTTGATAATTACTATATAGATCCTAGGAAGTTTACTAAAGTAACCATGAAGTTCTCAATACTAAACAATACAGCATACAGGTTCACTACTAAAAGTCTATTCCTGAAATCGGTTAAATAAGAAATAATAACAAGTGTGCTTGTTTATTTTATTCTTTCATACAATTTATTACGTTAGGTAGTTGCTGCTTCAAATCTGAATGATATAAGTTAATTAATGTACCAGACAATCTCTTAAAACCTATCTGTTAAATAGGTTGAATGTAATAGTGTCTGACTGATCTCAGAAGATGTTGTTTTGCATATATGCTTGACTTGCGCCATTAGTTTAAACAACTTTTATGATAGCGTAAAATACCCCCATTTGTGTGTTAAGGCACTTCAAAATAAATGAAAAGTATCGACTTAATTTTCCATTTGTAAAATTCGAAGGGCATTATATCCAAACGTTAGATACACCAGTAGACGAGTTATATATCTACATCGTGTTCATTCTCAAATCTTGAATTTACACACTCTGATGTGAACTTGCTTCAGCTTAGTACTTAAAGTTTTCTAGGAAGTGTCAACAGAGGTCTTTAAAACGCTAACAAAAATGAATATTATTAACATGTAACAAACTGCCCGCTAAACGTCACCTCTAAAGCTCATATATGGTGGTACTTTTTGTATGTTTGATTTTCCGTACACATGTACCAGTAAAATTGAAGAAATCAGAAAAAAAAGAGGTATTTAGTAAAATATGTCTGCTTGGTGTGTGATCTTTGAACGCCGGATGCTTGCCAGTCTAATACACATACGGTGTGTAAGAGAAAACGGTGGCACGATACTGTAATGTATTTATATATATGTATATATGTATATATATATATATATATATAAATATATATATATATACATATGTATATGTGTGTATATATACTCGCTCGCAACAGTGTAGAGATGATAATATCAGACGGTCGCAGCTTTCAACCATTGCTACAGAATACACTTAGACTCCGTAATCAACCGCTGGAACAATTAGGTCACGAGACATTACCACATTCGATGAGATAATGTAAGTTATTTATGCGAACAGCGGCATTTCTAGAAAAACTGACTAAAGATTATGTGTCAGAATATCATTAATAGCTACGTGCTATTCTTGTTTTCTATATATCAGAACAGGGATCAACTTTAATCTTCTTTAGGGACTTATTACAATATTAATTTCAAGTAGATAATATTAAATATTTTACTTACACACGCCAGTGTTTCAATGTATGTATATATATATATATATATATATATATATATATATATATATATATATATATATATATATATATGTATATATATATATATATATATATATATATATATATGTATAGACATGACATTATTACACATTATAGCATTACGCGGTATTAGTATAAAACTGACTTACACGATATACAAGCTGGTTAGTTTATTTTTGTTTGTTTTTATAACATGATTCACCCAAACAAGGCAGCCACGACTGTAGACATAAAGGGCAACTTGGAAAAAAGAAAAGGGGAGAAGGTTGGGGGGTCAGCTAACTTGGGATCTGAGCAGCGAGGTGGCTGTTTACATTAGTTTTAAATGTCTGCATATCAGTACTGCCGGGGGAACAGGGGGCAGGAAGGGAGTTCGGGAGGCTAGCAGCACGAGGAAAGAAGCAATTTTAGTAGAAGACTCTCCGGTATCTGGGAACCTCCACAGTGAATGAATGAGATTTAGTTGATTGTCGAGTTAGTCTAGTGAATTTACGTCGAGGGGGCACCATAATAGCCAGCTCATCAGAGCATAATCTATTGAAGTATTTGTAACACAAAAATAAGGATGCTACATTGCGGCGATGGGACAGAGAGTGGAGCTTGGCTAACAGTGAGGGACCTATTAGCCTGGCGACTCTTTTTTTGACATTGTCAAGGAGGGAGAGACTAGTAGATGATGCACAAGCCCAAATGTGGCAACAATACACGATGCATGGGCGAATAGTGGCTTTGTAGAGATACAGGATAATATCAGGTGGGAAGAGTTTACTAGCACGATAGAGGGAGCCAACCTTCTTTGTGGCAGTCTTGGAAATGCCTTCAATGTAGTTGTTCCAATTCATGTTAGCTGTGAAGGTTAGGCCTAGGAGTATGAATGATAAACTCTCAGGTAGGGTGTTATTTGCCATGACAATCGGTGGTTGGAGAGGTCTCTTGTAGTTATTGAAGAAAAGCAGCTTTGTTTTTGCGGCATTAAAAGTTACCAACCATTTATAACCCCACTCCACTACAGCCTGAAGGTCATTTTCTAAAGATTCAGTCATTGTCTCGGATATGATCGCGTCAACATGGCGAGAGTATAGTGTGGTGTCGTCAGTAAATAATCCAATCTCAGGAACAATAAAGGTCCAAGGATAGATCCCTGGGGTACAGCAGCATTTATGTCATGTTTCTTAGATGAACGGCCATCGAGGATAACCTGGAGTTTTCTTTTGTTTAGGAAGGATCTAATTATACTAAGTAGTTGCCCAGTAATACCATATGAGCGTATTTTCAGTAGAAGCCCTTTATGCCATACCTAGTTAAACGACGTTTTTGTACAGGGTAATGTATACCTTAAAAATAGTCTTCATAGTAAGTTGGTGGTGATTGGTCTACTATCTCTCACTTCTTGGAAGCATCAGAGAAACGATAGGTAAGAATTATTCTTTTAATATATAGATGTCAATATTCGACGTATTAACGGGTGTTTCGGATATATTTAAACACCTAATGTGTACACCTTTTGCATGAGTAAATAATCCATACCAATAACGTGTTCGGCATCGTGAATAGAAACAACATAAACATAACATTGATAACATCTTTAGTGAATATATACGAATACAACTACAAAAGTCATGGATGCCAATAACTATAAATTCACTTTGAACATATTTATATTATTGTATCCTAATTGTTTACTTCATGTGAAATAACCTGATCTACCGTAACCACAGACATGCTAATAATACTATCTATTATATAAACGTTGGGATATTTATCAATGTGTGTGTCAAATAACATGCTTTACCGTAACCACAGACATGCTAAACAAGATTATATATCATATAAACGTTGGGATGTTTATCAATGTGTAGGTGTCAAATGCCGATAAAAACAAAACGTAGTATGTGTACAGCTAAGTCACCTTTGATAATTACAAAAGAGGCCACCTTTTTTTTCTCCAGCTTTTCCATTTCCATTTCAGTAAAGTTTCTTTGAAGCTGAAGGGGAAATTGTGAGAAACGCCTGTCGGGATATGAAGCCAAGTTCAAGGGAGCAGTCCTCAGTTTGTATGACTTTTTAATTATCTCTTGCTGAGATGAAAAATGTAGCACAGGAATACATCCGATCGTTTCGTCAGGTTGGACATGGCCCGAAAAGCGGATTTTCCGATGTGCCTTTAGTAACCTCTTTCAAATAATACCGGTAACAGCGAAATGAATCTTTTAAGAAAAGTTAAGGTATAAGAGAAAGTAATTTCGAAGGTAACAATGAATCTTCTAACTTCAAACAAAAATTCATTCTGTTAAATGAATGCCACACTGGAAAGCGTGTGCGGTTGAGTCGAAAGTGAATTGATCGCGTACTTAAACTAAAAGCTTGTACGGAAAAATAATAGCGTAACAGGTCATGCTGTGTTTGGCGAATGTCTGACAAAGTTATTCAAATTAAGTTGGCATGCATTTGGAAAAAAAAGCGACAAATAATTTCAAATTAAAAAAATATCAAAAGGTTGCCTCTGAATCACCTTGTAATTATGAGTATGAAACGCTTCATTTTATTCTGCAATCTTTTAACGAAATATTGAAATATTCATTTTTGTTACAGATGGTAATGTTTTAAATACTCTTATTTATGCCTACATATATATATTGTATAATAGATTATGCAGTAAATTTTAAAAGTGTCTTCTGTAAATTTAATAGTGCACATGTTATGATTTCAGTTGTATTTTTTAATATGATAGTAGGAAATAGTCAGTGACGTTAGAATGATCATATGATTTTAATATAAACGACATTGGATTAAATTCAATTACTTGACAAAAAATGCATACAATATATCAATATTTGTCTTCATATTGCCCATTACTATTCATCTTTTACTCAATTTCTACATCTGTCTTGCACGTGTTTCGTTGAATCTCTGAAAAAGTGACAGGATTGTTGAGAAGTATCAACTAATTGTGTCATCATTTATGATAAATCTAAGCATCTAATGTTCCCACTTATACAGAGTATGTCAATATCTGTATTTTTACCGCAGTTCTTTACATCAAGTGAACAATAAATACTATACATTCTAAAATGAAGTTATTTACTCTGTAATTATATTCTTAATAAGTGTTTAATCAATAATGTCGTGATACACTTTTATTATGCCCAATTAATGTTATACTTTACTCATACGAACAGCTGAAATATATATATATATATATATATATATATATATATATATATATATATATATATGTATATACATATATATATATTCAAGAGAATACTGAAGCAATCTAGAGATAGGCTGCCACTTAGGCAATGCTCAACTTCTTTGTAGCCCCCTATATTGATTTAGACAAACACGATCTATTGCAGATATCCTAACGGTCATTTCTAAACGCATGCATCATACACTTTACACAACAGGTCAAGATAGGTCAGTAGCCCTCAATATATCCAAGGCCTTTGACAAAGTAAGACATACAGGGCTTCTTAAAATGCGTTTATACGATATTACTGAGTAAATACTAAATATAATTACATCCTTCCTAACAAAAATAATATCCAGGTTGTCCTCAATGGCCGTTCATCTAAGCAACATGACACACATGCTGATGTACTCCAGGGATCTATCCTGGTATGTTTATTGTTCCTTATCTTCATAAATATTCTCCCTGATTGCATTGCGTCTGATATTTTTCATTTGCTGACGACACGACGCTCTACTCTCGTCAGGTGGGCAAAACGGACGTTATCGTATCCGAGGAAATAGCAGAATCCTTAGAAAATGAGCTCCAGGCTGTAGTGTATTGGGGGCATAACTTTAAATGAAGCCAATACAACGTTACTGTCCTTAAATATCTACAATAAACCTCTTCAACCACATAGTGTCATATAACATCATACCTGAGAGCTCAACATTCAAAGTAATCAGCCTAACCTTCATATGGAGTAGTGTTTCAACATATGGGATGGTGCATCATTTACTAGTCTCTCCCTTCTTTGAATAATGAATGATAACGCGGTTGTAAATCCCGATGAAAATATTACGAAAATTGCGTGTAAACTTCATGACTAAAATCCGTTTTAAAATAAATTACACATCATGTAATTAAAAAGCAGCCTGATAACAGTTATTTATAGGTCGAAATTTCTGAACAAATCATGCAAGGCTTCAAATGTTTTGCCTATTCATAACTGTTAATCCTGATAGGTACACTTCTATGTTCCTATATATCACTCTTAACCTCTATGACGGATTGTATAGCCCTTCCATGAACCTAGTCTTACTCGTTATATGTACACAAACTATCTAACCACCAGAAAGCTATAATCAATTCAATAGTCCCTTCGGTTTCTAATAGAACCTCTAACAGATAATAAAAACATTTTTAAGCAAAACGCAAAATGTTATGATAATGCCTTCTAAAAAAATAGCTTATCTCCGAAACACACAGGAAGACAATAGTGTAAATATTATTATATATTTTATGACGATTAGCAATACTGGCCGGATCAAAAGAAATGTAAATGACCGTAGACAGCATAGGCGATCCATCAAACCTGATGTAAATTAGCAATATATAGATAGTCCCATACCGACTTCTTAAAAATATTAGAAAACTATTTTAAATACTCACATAAATATAGCCCCATACTTAGAAAAACTCAATCAAAATGTCCTACTCTACTATGCCTAACATAGTTCAAAACAATAATCTCAGCAAATAGCAAACAAATAAAATGTATCCAATCCAATGATAGTTGTGCCAATCCTATAAATACATGCAACTGCAAGCGTACTAGTGAATGCCCATTGGATATCAGATGCACATACCCTGACATTGTGTATGCTTGTACTGTAACTGAACGAAATATCTCTACAATGAACCATAGAGATTACATAAATGCAGCCCCTCATCAAACATTACAACTGAGCATACTGACTAATTAGCACTATAATTTTATACCTAATAATTCTACTATCCATGTTCCCCCTCAGCAAGCCGAAACTGATATTCAGATGAAAGTCAACGATAACGCTAACAATAATATACAATCAATTAACCAACCTAATCCATATAATGAAAACACAGTAAACCCGTGAATAGGAATATAATGGCTCAGGCACAATTATAAACCCTAAGATACATATTTTGTTGGATTAACTTTATATATATATTCCATTAAAATGCCAGTATACTGAAATCATATGCCCTTAAAAGTGTACAAATTTGGGCATTTCTTTGCTTTTGTAAATTTAGTGTTTAGCGTATATGAATGTTAATATTAACCCTATTAAGGGCATATCATTTCAGTATATTGGCATTTTAATGGAATGTCACTACTTTTGTAATGAATGATAACGCGGTTGTAAATCCCGATGAAAATATTACGAAAATTGCGTGTAAACTTCATGACTAAAATGCGTTTTAAAATAAATTACACATCATGTAATTAAAAAGCAGCCTGATAACAGTTATTTATAGGTCGAAATTTCTGAACAAATCATGCAAGGCTTCAAATGTTTTGCCTATTCATAACTGTTAATCCTGATAGGTACACTTCTATGTTCCTATATATCACTCTTAACCTCTATGACGGATTGTATAGCCCTTCCATGAACCTAGTCTTACTCGTTATATGTACACAAACTATCTAACCACCAGAAAGCTATAATCAATTCAATAGTCCCTTCGGTTTCTAATAGAACCTCTAACAGATAATAAAAACATTTTTAAGCAAAACGCAAAATGTTATGATAATGCCTTCTAAAAAAATAGCTTATCTCCGAAACACACAGGAAGACAATAGTGTAAATATTATTATATATTTTATGACGATTAGCAATACTGGCCGGATCAAAAGAAATGTAAATGACCGTAGACAGCATAGGCGATCCATCAAACCTGATGTAAATGAGCAATATATAGATAGTCCCATACCGACTTCTTAAAAATATTAGAAAACTATTTTAAATACGCACATAAATATAGCCCCATACTTAGAAAAACTCAATCAAAATGTCCTACTCTACTATGCCTAACATAGTTCAAAACAATAATCTCAGCAAATAGCAAACAAATAAAATGTATCCAATCCAATGATAGTTGTGCCAATCCTATAAATACATGCAACTGCAAGCGTACTAGTGAATGCCCATTGGATATCAGATGCACATACCCTGACATTGTGTATGCTTGTACTGTAACTGAACGAAATATCTCTACAATGAACCATAGAGATTACATAAATGCAGCCCCTCATCAAACTTTACAACTGAGCATCATGACTAATTAGCACTATAATTTTATACCTAATAATTCTACTATCCATGTTCCCCCTCAGCAAGCCGAAACTGATATTCAGATGAAAGTCAACGATAACGCTAACAATAATATACAATCAATTAACCAACCTAATCCATATAATGAAAACACAGTAAACCCGTGAATAGGAATATAATGGCTCAGGCACAATTATAAACCCTAAGATACATATTTTGTTGGATTAACTTTATATATATATTCCATTAAAATGCCAGTATACTGAAATCATATGCCCTTAAAAGTGTACAAATTTGGGCATTTCTTTGCTTTTGTAAATTTAGTGTTTAGCGTATATGAATGTTAATATTAACCCTATTAAGGGCATATCATTTCAGTATATTGGCATTTTAATGGAATGTCACTACTTTTGTAATGAATGATAACGCGGTTGTAAATCCCGATGAAAATATTACGAAAATTGCGTGTAAACTTCATGACTAAAATGCGTTTTAAAATAAATTACACATCATGTAATTAAAAAGCAGCCTGATAACAGTTATTTATAGGTCGAAATTTCTGAACAAATCATGCAAGGCTTCAAATGTTTTGCCTATTCATAACTGTTAATCCTGATAGGTACACTTCTATGTTCCTATATATCACTCTTAACCTCTATGACGGATTGTATAGCCCTTCCATGAACCTAGTCTTACTCGTTATATGTACACAAACTATCTAACCACCAGAAAGCTATAATCAATTCAATAGTCCCTTCGGTTTCTAATAGAACCTCTAACAGATAATAAAAACATTTTTAAGCAAAACGCAAAATGTTATGATAATGCCTTCTAAAAAAATAGCTTATCTCCGAAACACACAGGAAGACAATAGTGTAAATATTATTATATATTTTATGACGATTAGCAATACTGGCCGGATCAAAAGAAATGTAAATGACCGTAGACAGCATAGGCGATCCATCAAACCTGATGTAAATGAGCAATATATAGATAGTCCCATACCGACTTCTTAAAAATATTAGAAAACTATTTTAAATACGCACATAAATATAGCCCCATACTTAGAAAAACTCAATCAAAATGTCCTACTCTACTATGCCTAACATAGTTCAAAACAATAATCTCAGCAAATAGCAAACAAATAAAATGTATCCAATCCAATGATAGTTGTGCCAATCCTATAAATACATGCAACTGCAAGCGTACTAGTGAATGCCCATTGGATATCAGATGCACATACCCTGACATTGTGTATGCTTGTACTGTAACTGAACGAAATATCTCTACAATGAACCATAGAGATTACATAAATGCAGCCCCTCATCAAACTTTACAACTGAGCATCATGACTAATTAGCACTATAATTTTATACCTAATAATTCTACTATCCATGTTCCCCCTCAGCAAGCCGAAACTGATATTCAGATGAAAGTCAACGATAACGCTAACAATAATATACAATCAATTAACCAACCTAATCCATATAATGAAAACACAGTAAACCCGTGAATAGGAATATAATGGCTCAGGCACAATTATAAACCCTAAGATACATATTTTGTTGGATTAACTTTATATATATATTCCATTAAAATGCCAGTATACTGAAATCATATGCCCTTAAAAGTGTACAAATTTGGGCATTTCTTTGCTTTTGTAAATTTAGTGTTTAGCGTATATGAATGTTAATATTAACCCTATTAAGGGCATATCATTTCAGTATATTGGCATTTTAATGGAATGTCACTACTTTTGTAATGAATGATAACGCGGTTGTAAATCCCGATGAAAATATTACGAAAATTGCGTGTAAACTTCATGACTAAAATGCGTTTTAAAATAAATTACACATCATGTAATTAAAAAGCAGCCTGATAACAGTTATTTATAGGTCGAAATTTCTGAACAAATCATGCAAGGCTTCAAATGTTTTGCCTATTCATAACTGTTAATCCTGATAGGTACACTTCTATGTTCCTATATATCACTCTTAACCTCTATGACGGATTGTATAGCCCTTCCATGAACCTAGTCTTACTCGTTATATGTACACAAACTATCTAACCACCAGAAAGCTATAATCAATTCAATAGTCCCTTCGGTTTCTAATAGAACCTCTAACAGATAATAAAAACATTTTTAAGCAAAACGCAAAATGTTATGATAATGCCTTCTAAAAAAATAGCTTATCTCCGAAACACACAGGAAGACAATAGTGTAAATATTATTATATATTTTATGACGATTAGCAATACTGGCCGGATCAAAAGAAATGTAAATGACCGTAGACAGCATAGGCGATCCATCAAACCTGATGTAAATGAGCAATATATAGATAGTCCCATACCGACTTCTTAAAAATATTAGAAAACTATTTTAAATACGCACATAAATATAGCCCCATACTTAGAAAAACTCAATCAAAATGTCCTACTCTACTATGCCTAACATAGTTCAAAACAATAATCTCAGCAAATAGCAAACAAATAAAATGTATCCAATCCAATGATAGTTGTGCCAATCCTATAAATACATGCAACTGCAAGCGTACTAGTGAATGCCCATTGGATATCAGATGCACATACCCTGACATTGTGTATGCTTGTACTGTAACTGAACGAAATATCTCTACAATGAACCATAGAGATTACATAAATGCAGCCCCTCATCAAACTTTACAACTGAGCATCATGACTAATTAGCACTATAATTTTATACCTAATAATTCTACTATCCATGTTCCCCCTCAGCAAGCCGAAACTGATATTCAGATGAAAGTCAACGATAACGCTAACAATAATATACAATCAATTAACCAACCTAATCCATATAATGAAAACACAGTAAACCCGTGAATAGGAATATAATGGCTCAGGCACAATTATAAACCCTAAGATACATATTTTGTTGGATTAACTTTATATATATATTCCATTAAAATGCCAGTATACTGAAATCATATGCCCTTAAAAGTGTACAAATTTGGGCATTTCTTTGCTTTTGTAAATTTAGTGTTTAGCGTATATGAATGTTAATATTAACCCTATTAAGGGCATATCATTTCAGTATATTGGCATTTTAATGGAATGTCACTACTTTTGTAAGGGCTATGCCTCAATACAATGCCTTCTCATAACTGATATAGTTGGTAGTTGTACTAATCAGTGTTTCTACTAATATTCACAGGTAAATATTTTTTTAAAATTATGATGAGTGTATATTTATCCATGATACAATTCAAACCAGAACACATGTTTTCACAGTTAATATGTATACTTATATTAACTGTGAGTTAATCAACGTTGTTTTCTTTAATGCCTTCATATTCCTATGGTAAAATGTAACATAGTTATGAGATTAAGTTATGTTTAAAAAAGTCTTAGGTGTCGTTTAGAATTATGGTTTATTCTTGTAAAATCAGTACTTTAATGAGCAAGAAACAAAAAAAAGAAATTGACAAGAAGTTGATGAATTACCTGTATGAAACTGTTCTATGTGGCGCCCTGTAGGACTGGTAAATCGAAATAAGATCCCTCACTCCCTGGAAACCGCCATATCTATATATTAATACATCAATGTGTACATACGTGTGTCATGCTCCTAAAGAAATTCAAAATAAACAACAAAGAAGTTCGACGGAGATACTTGGAATCGAAACCGTAACATCTAGCTGAAAATCCGTGACTTTACCACCTTTTCTTCGGTTAAATATTTGAACGACGAGATAGAGAGAGAGAGAGAGAAATGTGAACTATTTTCATTTTATAATGCAACATTATAAAAAATAAAGGTTACTTCTATAAATGTCTGTGCTTCAAATACTTCTACATATATAAAAAAAATCTAATATCTGTTCTTGAAATATATTTAGAATATTTACGAATAAAACGAATGACACTAATAAAACTTCTTACGAGCTGTGCCAACGCAAACACTGGCAGACGATAACTTTACACGTTAAAACCATTTATTTCTTTTCTTTTAGGTTCGAGAGACAGCCAGTATTATGTTTTGGGTTTTTTTAAAACTCACATTAAGCACTGTTTGTTTTTTGTTTTTTCAGTGAAACACAGAGAGCGCGTACGAAAGTAAGAGAGTGTGTATGTTCGTAAGAGAGTGATAGAGAGAAAATATATAGAGAGACTAAACGTAATGGAAAAGTGAAAATTCAAGAATAACAAATAAATAAATCGTAAAAAGTTTTTAAAATATGTAACAAAAACGACAGGGACGAAAGTAACAAGTACAGTTTCGTTTGCTTTTGGTAAGCCTGCCAGTTTTTACGGTATATCAACCCATTTTAGTAGAGTGTCCATCGTGCACACGTTATTTGAATGCAAATTATTATTTTTTTAAAGTATTTCACTCTTATCCGGGGGGTTGCTCATGATAAAGCAAGCGTAACTTACTAACAGATTTAAGAGTGGTTTGTTACATTGGGACCCGCGCTAAATTTGACCCCGTCGTTACGGTTAGGTTCAGTGGAGTATGCGTAAGACAGTAAAAGAGTGTATGCATTGTTTCTGTGTGTGCGTTGGCTCAACATAATGGTCATTTTTAAGGTGTTTTGGAATTTTCCGGAATACTAAGGTATATGCTAAACTGAAATTTAAATGCCCTAAACTAGACCCTAGAACCTCTATATCTGCCCAAAATCAGCTGAATCTATCAAATAGTTGATGAGATATAGGGTGGCACATACGTACGTACGAACACACGGATTATACAAAATCATGCCTGACTTTTCTGGATCTCTGGGTGGCCTTGACTAATGATGCTGAAATTCTACACACTTATAGAACCTATAAAAAATTGTGCAAAGTTTTAACTAATTTGGTTTACTTGTTTTGAGTTATGATTGATCAAAGAAATGAGATGTCCAGCATAGGCCATTTTTGAATCTATTAAATGATAGAGCGCTGGGGCGCCTCCCTTAATTCGCGTATTCCGCTTCATTTCAAATGATACTTCGGCCTACATTATAAATAATAATAATGCTTAATTTACTACTTCATTTCTGTTAATTATTACAACTAACATTTCATTTAACATAGTACAATTAATATAATCTAATGAACACTTTTCATAGGAAGTGCCAGGATGTGCGTGTGTGCGCTATTAGTTGAACAAAAAAGAAATAAATAGATAGGGAGATACATAGTGATAGAGGGGGGGGGGAGAGTGACGGGGGAATCGTTTCGCACATAGTTGGTTGCGTGTCGTTACATAGCAAAATTAAACCTTTGCTTGTAAGTCTTTAAACTGCCGACATTTATACTTTTCTTCACAGAACTGAAAGAAAATCTTCTTCAACTAGTTCATGTCGGATAGGACTGCAGTTAGATATTAATGACCCAAATTATATCATCTACTATATAACTAGCGGGGCTACCCGGCGTTGCTCAGGCTCATAAAAACATATAATTGAAGAAAAATCGCGTGTGTAACATCTTTATATTCCTACTTCTATTTCTCTCCCTCTCTCTATAGCCGTCTCTTTATATGTCTACCTTTCAGTTCCCAAGTCACCCCATTTAACCGCTACTTTCTAATTTTGCCTTTTGCAGAAGTTGGTTCTTCCCCACCATTCCTCCTACGTTGCCTAGGGCAATAGTATGATCTATTTCTATAAAAAGTACCACCTCTGTCTGCGACTTCTATATAGGTACTTATCTCCGCCCCGGTGTTCATACTATATACGTATCTATCGCCACCTCGGTGCGAATGCTAAATACGTACCTATTTCCGCCCCGGTGTGCATACTACATAAGTACCTATCGTGCGAATACTAAATATGTACATATCGCCGCCCCGGTGAGAATTCTAAATACGTCCATATCGCACTCCGGTGCGAATGCTAAATACGTACCTTTCTCCACCCGGTATGCGTGCTATATACGTACGTATCGCCGCCCCGGTGCGCGTGCTATATACGTACCGATCGCTGCCCCGGAACGCATGCTAAATACATACCTATCACTTCCCCGGTGCGCATGCTATATGCGTACTTATTGCCGCCCGTGCCCACATGCTGTATACGTACCTATCGCCCCACCCCGGTGCGAATGCTAAATACGCACATATCGCCGCCCCGGTGCGAATGCTAAATACGTACATGTTGCTGCACCGGTGTGCATACTATATTAGTACCTATGGCTGCCCCAGTGCGAATACTAAATACGTACCTATCCCCACCCCGGTGCGAATGCTAAATACGTACCTATCGCCGCTCCGGTGCGCGTGCTATATACGTACCTGTCGCAACCCCGGTGCGAATGCTAAATACGTACCTATCACCTCCCCAGTGCGCAGGTTATATACGTACCGATCGCAACCCCAGAACGCGTGCTATATACGTACTTATTGCCACCAATGTGCACCTGCTATATATGTACCTATCGTCACCCCTATGCACTACTATATACGTACCTATTCCCCCCCCCCCTTGCACATACTATATATATACCTATCGCCGCCCCGGGGCACATATTATATTTATACCTATCGTGGCTCTGTGCGCATACTACATAATTACCTATTTCTGCAAGGATGCACATACTATATATGTACCTATCTCTAGCCCAGTTCGCATCCATAAGAACTCATATTAATGTGCACCTGTCGTGTCAGAAAAACAAAATAGTGTTCATTCATGGTCTCTATTCTGCACAAGCCTCCGGGATCTATATTGTAGAAGCACCAGAAGCACCCCCTTACTTATCACCCCTCCTTTTCATCTGCACAGTAGCTATATCTAGGACATTGATCACTTTTCTGCCGGACTACGCCAGTTACTTCGAAAATCAAGGAGGAATCCAGAGCACTATTAATATACCTCTTACTTATTCCTCCTCCTTTTCATCTGCACAATAGCCCGAAAAGAAGCGTATATGATGTTAAAATATTATACAAATTCATCACTACAATAGCTCTATCTAGGATATTGAGCACTATACTCCCTGACAACGCTAAGTACTTCAAAAATTAAGGAGGCATCCAGAGCACTACTAAACTCACTCTTACTGATTCCCCTTCTTTTCATCTGCCAAATATTCCGAATAGAAGCGTAAATCGTGTTAAAATATCATACACATCTATGACTACAGAAGCTCTATCTAGGATATTGAACACTTTTCTCCCGGACTACGCCGTATACTTAAAAAATAAAGGAAGCATCTAGAGCACAACCAAAATTTATCTTACTAATTCCCCCTCATATCTATGTGTACAATAGTCTGAAGAGAAACGTAGATGGCGTTTAAATATTATACAAACTTATCGCTACAGTAGCTCTATCTAGGATATTGAGCACTTTTCTCCTGGACAACGCCGAGTACTTAGAAAATAAAGGACGAATCCCGAGCACTACTAAAATAACTCTTACTATTTTCCCCTCATTTCCATGTACACCATAGTCTGAAGAGAAACGTAGATTGGGTTAAAATATTATACAAACTTATCACTACAGTAGCTCTATCTAGGATATTGAACACTTTTCTCCCGGACAACGCCGAGTACTTAGAAAATCAAGGAGGCATCTAGAACATTACTAAAATCACTCTAACTTATTTCCCTTCATTTCCATGTGCACTGAAGTGAAACGTAGATAGTGTTAACATATTATACAAACTTATCACTATAGTAGCTCTATCTAGGAGTCTGAGCATTTTACTCCTGGACAACGCCGAGTACTTAGAAAATCAAGGAAGAATCCAGAGCACTACTAAAATCGTAGCCTTCCTATGACGTTATTGATACATCCGAACTGAAGTTATGGTATGACTGATGCAACCGGACAGAATTTAGGGCAAAACCGACTACATCCGGCAAGGGATTATGGGACGTTTTCAGTGACTCAGTATTTTTATCAAATTACTACATAAATACGTTAGATAATAAGGTTTTTTTGAATTTTCTGGAAAACTAGATATATGGTAAACTGAAATTTAAATGCCATCAACTAGACCCTAGAACCTTTATATCGGCCAAAAAACAGCTGAATCCATCAAATAGTTGATGAGATACAAGGTTGCACACACGTACATACGCACACACAGATAACACAAAATCACTCCTGACCTTTCTGGATCTCTAGGTGGCCTTGACTAATAATGCTGAAATTTTACACACTTATAGAACCTATCAAATAGAAATTGTGTGCAAAGTTTTAAATAATTTGGTTTATTGGTTTTTGAGTTATGACTGATTAAAGAAATGAGATTTCTAGCATAAGTCGTTTTTGAAGTCTATTTATGGATAGAGCGCAATCGCGTCTCCCTTGATATATATATATATATATATATATATATATATATATATATATATATATATATATATATATATATATATATAGTTACTATGTGTGTATGCGTCTGCCTGATCTTTGTCTTATGATCACCCAGAAAAGCTTGAAAATTGGCATGTGGGCTAATTACCTCCTAGTAAGTGCATATGCTTTATTAGAAAAATACCACTTAAACACTGGGAGTCAACGCCCCCCTCTGCAACTTTAAACTGTTTTCCATCAGATTAAAATGAAATGTAAACAATAGGTAAATTACCAAAAATTATGTATAATCCAATAATATCAGCAAATGTTGATAATATTTAGATGGCCCCTGCTGGCACCGTACACATTCCACTAAAAAGTGTGTTCTTATTGATTTAAATGAAATGTTAATTCCTTAAACTTCATCAAATCTCGATAATATTATTGTACCACTTAATCTTAAACGTGCTTGATTGTAATTCTACGTAGGTGTTTAGTTTTTAAGTTTGTAGGTTTAAGTTTTGTTTCTATTTTTTGATTAATTAATTTATTTAGTATGTATTGTTTAAATAAGGGAAAAGCTATTTTGTACATGTCTTTAGTTGCGATTTCACTTCTATATCTATATAGATGTTTGGGGTCTGTAAAGTTTAGAATTTCTACTATCTCATTCATGCATAATGTACCCGGGTCGTCCTAATTTATACATATCATGGCCTGTCGTGATATGTTACATTCAACTATTTGTGAGATGAACTCACAAATACTTTCATCAGTATCGACGGAAAAAGTGTTATTTTCGAATTGATGGACAATTAATATTTAAATGTTTGAAACATGTAAAAAAATATAAATATCCATTCAGTCACTTTCTATATGTGTGTCGATCTGTTTGAATTATTGGTAAGTATACCATTTCTATTTCATAAATTTTTATAGACTAATTTCATGTGATTGACAAAATAAATAATTAGTCGATTACGATATCTAGATTACGTGTTTTTTTTAAGTAACAACGAATTTATTATAATTTAAACTGTATAAAATGTTTTCTTCAAAATGTAATACTTATATCATTACTTTTTTTATATTAAGTAAAGTGTATACACACATTTATTAATGTCTATGCACCATATTAATAACTTCTATTTATATTAAGTAAGTAGTATGCATACGTTTATTAATGTCTATGCATCAGATGCATTACTTCTATTTATATTAAGTAAGGTGTATACGTACATTTATTAATGTCTATGCACAACATTCATCAATTCTATTCATATAAAGTAAAGAGTTGACATGCATTTATTTATGCCTGTGCATATGATTCATAACTTCTTTTTATATTAAGTAAGGTGTATACATACATTTATTTATGTATATTCACAATAGGCATTACTTCTAGTTATATTAAGTAAGGAGTATACATACGTTTATTTATTTATATGCACAAGATTACTTATTTCAATTTATATTAAGTAAGGTGTATACTAACATTTATTAATGTTCATGCCCAATAGTCATTACTTCTAGTTATATTAAGTAAGGAGTTTACACACGTATGTTTATGTCTATGCACACGATCCATTACTTCCATTAAGTAAGAAGTATGAATACATTTATTAATGTCTATACACCAGATTCATTACTAATATTTAACTTAAAAAGGTGTATACCCACATTTATTAAAGTATATGCCAATATGTATTACTCTTATTTATATGAAGTAAGGTGTATACATATATTTATTCATGTCTATTCAGAATATTAATTATCTCTGTTTATGTTAAGTAAGGAGAATACATACATGTATTAATATCTATGCATAAAATTAATTACTTCTATTTTTATGAAGTAAGGAGTATACATACGCATATACCTATGCACAAGATTTATTACTTCTATTTATATGAAGTAAGGAGTATACATACGCATATACCTATGCACAAGATTTATTACTTCTATTTATATGAAGTAAGGAGTATACATACGCATATACCTATGCACAAGATTCATTAATTATATTTATATGAAGTAAGGAGTATACATACGCATATACTTATGCACAATATTTATTAATTCTATTTATATGAAATAAGGAGTATACATACGCGTGTACCTATGCACAATATTCAGTAATTCTATTTATATGAAGTAAGGAGTATACACACGCATATACCTATTCACAATAATCATTAATTCTATTTATATGAAGTAAGGAGTATACATACGCATATACCTATGCACAAGATTCATTACCTCTATTTATATGAAGTAAGGAGTATACATACGCATATACCTATGCCCAAGATTCCTTATTTCTATGTATATGAAGTAAGGAGTATACATACGCATATACCTAGGATCAAGTTTCATTAATTATATTTATATGAAGTAAGGAGTATACATACACATATACCTATGCACAATATTCTTTAATTCTATGTATATTAAGTAAGTAGTATAGATACGCATATACCTATGCACAAGATTCATTACTTCTCTTTATATGAAGTAAGTAGTATACATACGCATATACCTATGCACACAATTCATTAATTCTATTTATATTAAGTAAGGTGTACACATACAGTTATAAATGCCTATGCACAACATTCGTTAATTCTAGTTGTATTACATATGGTGTATACATACATTTATAAATGACTATGCACACGATTCATTACTTCTACTTATATTAAAAAGTAAGTATATATACGTTTATTAATGTCTACGCACAAGCTGCATTACTTCTATTTATATTAAGTAAGGGGTATACATACACTTATTAATATATGTATATGTACAATATGCATTACTTCTAGTTATATAAAGTATGAGTGTACACACATTTATTAATGGTTGTCAAAAAATGATTCACTTCTATTTATATTAAGTAAGATATGCACATATATTTACTAATGTCTATGCACTTGATTAATTACATCTATTAATATTATATTAGGTGTAAAAAAACATTCATAACGTATATTTATAACAAGTAAAGAGGTGGCACGCCTTTATAAATGTCTATGCCCACGATTCGTTACGGCTATCCATATTAAGTAAGGTGTATACATGCCGGTATAAATGTATATGCACAAGAGTCTTTACTTCTATTTATATTAAGAAAGGTGTATATCTATACATGTATTAATGTATATGCACACGATGTATTACTTCTTGTTATATTAAGAATAAGTATGCATGCATTTATTCATCTATATGCACACAATACATTACTTCTACTTATATAAGAAAGGTGTATACATACATTTATTAATATCTATGCACACTATTCATTACCAATATAAATATTAATTAAATAATATACATACATTTATAACTACCTATGAACAAGATTCATTATTTCTACTTGTATTAAGAAAGGGGTATATATACGTATATTAATATCTATGCACACGATTCATTACTTCTATTCATATTAAGCGAGGAGTATACATACATTTATAAATGCCTATGCACGCTATTCATTGCTTTCATCCATATCAAGTAAAGAGTATGTCTTCATTTATTGATGTCTATGCACACTATCTAGTACTTCAATACATATTAAGTAAGGTGTATACATGCCTGTATGAATTTACATGCACACTATTCATTTCTTCTGCTTATATTAAGTAAGGTGTATACATACATTTATTAATGTATATGCACAAGATTCATAGCTTCTATTTATATTGAGTCAGACGTATAAATGCATGCACTAATGTCTATGCAGAAAGTTCATTGCTTCTAGTTATATTAATTAAGTTGTATACATGAATTTATTAATGTGTATGCACAATATTCATTACTTTTATTTATATTAATTAAGGTGTAGTAATACATTTATTAATGTCTATGCACACGATGCATTATTTCTTTTTATATTAAGTCAGAGGTATACACACATTTATTAATGTAAATGCAAAAGATTCATTACTTCTATGTGTATGAAGTAATGTGTATACATACCTTTATTTATGTCTACGGACAAGATGCATTACTTCTATTTATATTAAGTAAGGAGTATACATATATTTATTTATGTCTATGCACAAAATGCATAACTTCTATTTATATAGAGTAAGGAGTCAACATCCATTTATTAATGTCTGTGCACAAGTTTCATTACTTTTATTCATATAAAGTAAGGTGTATACATGCTGGTATCAGTGTCTAAGCAAAAGAATCGTAACTTTTATTTATATAAAGTAAGGTGTATTGATAAATGTGTTAATGTCTAAGAACAAGACTCATTACTTTTATTTATATTAAGTATCGTGTATTCATACATTTTGTATGCCGATGCACAAGATGCATTGAATCTTGTTATATTAAGTATTAGTATGCATGCATTTATTAATGTCTATGCACAAAATTCACGACTTCTATTTAGATAAGTACGATGTATACATACATTTATCAATGGTTATGCATAACATCCATTACTTCTATTTACATTAATCAAGGTGTATACACACATTTATCAATGGTTATGCATAGGATCTATTACTACTATTTATATTAAGTAAGATGTATACATACATTTATTTATGTATATGCCCAATATTTATTACTCCTATTTATATTAAGTAAGGTGTACACATACATTTATCAATGTCTATGCACAATATTCATTACTTCTACTTATGTTAAGTAAGATGTATACATGCATTTGTTAATGTATATTCACAAGATTCATTTCTTCCATTTATATTAAGTCAGAAGTATAAATACATTTATTAATGTCTATACATAAGATTCATTAGTACTATGTATATTAAAAGATAGTGTATACATTTATTAATGTCTGGTCACAAAATGAATTACTTCTACGTATATGAAGTAAGGAGTATACATATACGTATTAATGCGCATGCACGCGATCATTAATGTTATTTATATAAAGTAAAGTGTACACATACATTTATAATTGCCTATGCTCAATATTCATAACTTTTATTCATGTTAAGGAAGGTGTATACATACATTTAAAAATGCCTATGTGCAAGATTCATTACTTCTACTTATATTAATTAAGGAGTATACATACATGTATTAATGGTTGTGGACACGATTCATTACTTCTAATTACATTAACTAAGATAGTTATATACGTTTACTAATGTCTATGCACTAGAATAATTATATCTATTTATGTTATATAAGATGTATACATAAATGTATCAATTTATATGCACAACATTCATAACTTCTATTTATATCAAGTAAGAAGTGTACATGCCTTTATAAATGCCCTTGCACAAGATTCAGTATTTCTATTCATATTAAGTAAGGTGTATACATGCCCGTATAAATGTCTATGTACACAATTATTACTTGTATATATATTCAGTAAGGTGTATACACACCCTTATTTATGTCTATACACAAGATTCATTACTTCTATGTATATTAAGTAAGGTGTATACACACACTTATTTATGTCTATGCACAACATTCATTACTTCTAGAAATGTTAAGTAAGGTGTATACACACTTATTTATGTATATGCACAAGATGCATTAATTTATTTATAGTAAGGCATTAGTAGACATACACTTTTAATTTCTATGCACACGATGCATTACTTCTATTTATATTTATCAGGTGTATACATGTATTTATTAATGTATATGTACATGATTTATTACTTCTTTTAATGTTTAGTAAGTAGTATATATACATTTATTAATGTTTATGCACAAGATTCGAGTAAATTTCCAAAAGACAGTTGCCGAATAGAATATCAAAACGAAAATCTAACAAGCGACTTATTGATTGGTTACATTAATAATCATGTTCTTACTGGAAGTGACTCTGAATAAGCCCAATCTCAGGGGGTTTGTGTGTTCCTAGAAAAAAAAGAATTGTTCACACTAAGAAGAAGTAACAGCGTAAACAATAACCACTTATGTAACTTACTTGATTATACAAGTTGGGATGAATGTACAAGCTTAACAAGCTGAACTTCAACTGTGGAACCATATGGTTGTATGGTTAAAAATTATAAGCGAAATTGTTCAGCAAGTTACCTTAATTACATTAGCTTTTTATAATTGTGTTGTTGACCGAGACGGTGTGATGTTATAACCCACATTTGTTTCGTGGCTTTAGACAATATTGCCTATTTTGCTGATCCGATCGTTTTAAATTACAATGCTGCATTTTAGTAGGAACCAGTCTGAAATAAAATAGCAGGGAAAAATTAATACAACACCTGCCACTAGGAAAATTCTAATACATTTTTCATAAAGAATGCACGTAATAATGAATATATTTCCCATGTAATTAATTTGTTGTTTCATGTAACAGCTCTATGTAGGTACACTTTGTAATAACGAATGTCGGTTCAATTGTAGAATATAGAATGTTGGGTTGTGCTTGATATTCTCTTGAATGTTGAATTGTGCTGGATATTCTCGTGAATGTTGGATTGTGCTGGATATTCTCTTTTGAATGTTGGATTAAACTGGATATTCTCTTGAATGTTGGATTGTGCTGGATATTCTCGTGAATGTTGGATTAAACGGGTTTTTGTTTTAAACGACACTTATTGCCTAGATATTGTATTATAACGTATAGAAAATGTACATTTATGTCGAAATGTTGACATATCTTTCAAAAGCAAGTGGCATTATGCATGTTATGAAAATATATGAACTTAGGTGGTTACGTGTCTTTGTTGTGTGTGTGTAACAGAATGTCTGAAGGTAATTTTGGTATCTGAAAGTGTTCATTTTCAACCATTCAAAATATTTTGGGTCTAAGAAATGAAGAAACAGTGAGTAATGAAAGACTTCCTTATTAATCTTGGAAAAAAATGGAATAAAATAAATTAAAGGTTTCAACATTGTTAATGTATGGTTATATTGAAATACATTATATATTGCATGTGTTTCCTAGTGATATGTATACTTGCTAATTAACTAATTACTTACCAGTACAAAGTTACTTAGTAATTTTGTTTTCACTAATTAATATTTAGTAGGGATTTAGTATCTAAATGTCCACTCTTAGTCGTGGTCCAAAGTCGGATGAGTGTCAGGTCTTGTATAAGATGTGCCACTGTATTATATCCTAAAGGCACGGTGTGTATTTGTTTTTCATTTTTTTCTTACTAAACATAACACTGTGGTAGGATTTAGTGTGTGTGTATTAATTATTAAGCTTAATTATTATACAAACACATATGTATACAACAATATGTTTATATATTTCTACATTATTTTTTCGGAATGTTAACAAATCTTACAGAATTAATAAAGTTATGACAAGACATGTGATTGTATTGCTTTATATTTTATTTTACTTAAAATTCACATAGTTTAATAACTGCAAGTTTAAATTCTCCGGATTTGGAAATTTTATATCGTGCGTTATTTTTTACTCATTTGACTGTATTTATCATGAAATATGTATTGCTCTGTTTTCACTAATTTTTAACTCTAGTAAACTATTATGTAAAAAGAACTCTGTACACACACATATGTGCCAGAAAGTATTCCATTGAACAAACTCGGAAATAGGCAACGTCAATCAAGTAATTCTTACTTCGATGTTACTTCCTCCGATGGGAGTGACAATTACCATGAAGTAATCGTGTTATCACTTATCATTTAAAAAAGTTAACTAGAGATAACTTTTTTCATAATTAGATGTTATATTCACACATTTATATTATCAAATATACGTTTGAAAATGATATAGTATCATATATTTCTCCTAATAAAGTATATTGAATCGAATTCGAAACGATGTCACACACTTTCCTGCAG
>OY744526.1:130697031-130772031 GCA_963556195.1 Sepiola atlantica | reverse complement strand
CAACGTACTGAAGTGAAAGCGGTACTGTGGAACCGACTGGATTCGAAGTTGGAACACCCAGGTATTAAACCCGTATTGATAGCCACTTAACTACCGTCACCTACCACGAGTATATATATATATATATATATATATATATATATATATATATATATATATATATATATATATATATATATATATATATATGAGACACAATGTAATACAATCTGATGGAAGCAGTGAGACCGGTGTCCGGGCTTAGTGAAGTCAGTAGCAATCACTAAGACCGGACCTCGGTCTTACTGCTCCAGCAGTGGCTACTACGTCTTCCCATTAACCCATCATGTAAACCCAATATTCTAACGTACTTGCATGACAGTGTTCTTGATATTATAATCCTAAATAAATCTTAAAAACGTTGATGAACATGTAAAATAAAACATTCTTTTCAGTTTTTCCTTTTTCATTGCCCATCACGTCGGATTACGTTCACCCTTTCTTTTCTCATATATATATATATGTATATATATATATATATATATATATATATATATATATATATATATATATATATATATATATATATTAATATGTAAACATTGTTAAATATAACATAATTTGTCTGTTTACTCATACTATTGTATATTTTTCAATTTTTCTCATGGTCTTCTTTGTATTAACATCAAAAAAATAATAATGTTCCATAGGTTTCACGAATGTGTTCGATTCTTCGTCGAATTATCCTCAGGTGACAAAAGGAAATCAACAAAAAATCTCTAGAAGGAATACACTTTAACAAATACGGTGCAGAAATGCGTATTGCTCCAAGAAGCCGTACACGATTGTACATTAAGCAACGCTGGATGGAATCGCAGAACGCACACACACATAATATATATATATATATATATATATATATATATATATATATATATATATATATATACATATATACATATATATATATATACATATATACATGTATATATATGTATATATACATATATATATATATATATATATATATATATATATATAAGTATACATTTATTTATAAGGCTCTACATTGTATGGGGCAATTTTAAAACGTATGCGTTTTCAGTTCGTGTTATCCATATATTTCAGATAAATTAATTAATGTTCATATAAAGACACAGCAGTGGGTCACAGTTAGTGTTTCTTTCTTTTTTTCAATGATGAACACGAACGTCTTATCTTAGGGTGTGTTTTTAAAATCTTGTTTCATTTCATTTAAGGTATATATTATTTAAACATTTAAAAACTCAGCGTATCTTGATTCAACCGCTGTATTATCATTAACTATGTAACATGTATTTCTATATAATTGTTTGTTTCAGTCTCACTTGTCTGCGAGTACTTCATTTGTGTTCACTATATATATATATATATATATATATATATATATATATATATAAAGTATATATATATGTATATATATATGTATATGTATATGTGCATAAATATATATATATATATATAAATATATATATGTATATATATGTATATGTGCATAAATATATATATATATATATATATATATATATATATGAATATATACATATATGTATATGTGTGTATATATATATATACATATATGTATATGGGTATATATATATATATATATGTATTATATATATATGTATTATATATATATATATATATATATATATATATATATTTATATGGTGATAGCTGATCATCTTTACTGCTACATCATGTGTATTGGTATTAACCGTGAACCAGAAGGAAAACACGAGAATTTATCACAACTTGTCTTACTCGGTAGCATGCATTATTCATACATATAAGTATAGTCTTCTGAAACATGTTTCCGAAAACCGACACATGCAAGTTTTCTATTCCTTCAAAAGAGGAAACCCCGATTTGTTTTCCAATTTTTACCGTCTTTAAGAAAAAGCCTGGAGAAGAAAAAAATGTTAGATGTTATGTCAATCTCAGGGAAGTGTTTGATTCTGTTGCTTGTCGCTTCCGGACCAAACACAATAATAGTTTGCAAAAAAGTGTTTGTTTTCACGTGAGTTTATTTCTGGATCCTGAAATATGCTGAATAATATTTTCCCCTAAGCATTGTGATATCATGAGAATGAAACTGATGATACAGCATTGTTATATCATGAGAATGAAACTGATGATACAGCATAGTTATATCATGAGAATGAAACTGATGATACAGCATAGTTATATCGTGAGAATGAAACTGATGATACAGTTTACTCAGGAATGTACAGAATACAATAACTTAGTCAGCGTATCCCGAAAGCTTATTAAAGAAAGGTGGTTGGATTAGGTTTCAGTGGTAACCATTGATCTCCTTATCCAAGAAAATTATAAACAACATGTAATACAGCATTTAATTATTCAATGCGGTTAAGTTGATCTCATACTCATGATCAGCACTTAGAACACCTAGCTTGAAGGTCCAATAGTATTTTATTCGTACATCAACACTTGTTTACAAGTTATTTTTTAATATAATATGTAAGCCTTTTATTCTATATAAGATGCTATGTATCCATGCAAAACGAATACCTGACACTTGTATTATATGGTTTACGGTATAGCAAGCTATTGGAGAACATATTGTTTTTGTTGCATAATGAATGTATAACATGGTGACGTAGAACGGTTTCTCTTATTCACTCCATACGATTAAAACTATATACGTTTAATAAACTAGTGTTTAAAAGAAGTATATATTGACTTGGATTATGTAAAAAATTAAACAACAGTCATAACGGATCAGCATATTTTTTCTGTGATTAAAAAGCATATCTAAAAACAGATAAATCGAGCCATTAAACATTTTTATTTCATACAGTTTTAAAGAAGGAAACTATTTAAAATATTTCAAACAAAATTACGTGTAATAATGTCTCAATGGGTGAAACGTTTACGAATAACACATAAACAAAATAAATATGTGTATTTGTATTCATGAGTTTACTAGATAATATCACAGCAGTTAAAATCCATTACTCGAACAGAACAGTGTTGCATCAACTCCATGTTCCCTTACAGGAAGTATACTACTGGGGTTCCAAGAAGTTCAAAGCGAACAAAAACAATATTGCACATTTTTTTTTAGTTTTACTATTTTAATTTCATATCTGGTTAAATATATACCCAATTAATACGCACTTCTTTGACTTGTTCATCGCATTTTTATTTAAGAAGTCGTTTACTATAAACATTGGTTTAATTAAATACAGTTTTATCAACAAATAAATGTTTAATTGAACATCATCGAAAAACAGAACGTGCTAACCCGTAACACTATGTATGTTTTAATACGCACATTTGTGAATATGCTATTTATTAAAACTATTCTAACATTTATTTTTAGAAAAGTTATTGTATCTTAAAAACATCTCAGATTTACAAAAATGTATACAAAAATGAAATCGCACACTCTTCACCGTTTTATTTGACTTCATTAAATCTATTGTATGTGTGTTTGTATCAAGTTTAAATAAGGGTTATAATAAATATACCATGGGAGAGATCGTGTTTTTATTTACTTGTGGAATGTTGCGTTGTGTTGTATATATCGTTGCTTTCCTTGCTTAGTCAAGGGGATATCATTGCAAGCTTAGCCAATTCCGAATTTTCCTCAAATCACGAATGCTTGTTTTGGTGAGATGAATTTTCCATACACCAAGAAAAGTGAATCTTTCTAATCTTCGCTTGTGGTGATGCACAAACTATATCAATTTTTTTTATTAAAGTGTATTTTTAAAAACATTTTAAACGCCGGTTTTTATTATGGAAACGGCTATGTTGGCGGTTCCGGCAAAATTACGACCCACTCGTTACTTTGCCTTTCCCGGCAGACTAACGAGGGTTCGTTATTCTGCCGGCTTATGTTTTTTTACCTAACTGTCATGGCTTTGTGAAAAAAAGGGTAATGAAATAAATAAGGATAACTATTTAATAAGCATTCCTTTTCATCGTCATCATCAGCTGTTATTCTGTCGGTTATTTAAATATTTTGAATATAAAATATTTGCTTTTAATACAAAACACATTAAATGCAAAAAGTAATTAGATGAACGAAAATATTACACAGAATTAGATTATTTAGATTAAATCAGATAAGTCGTTTTCCGACGGTATGTACGTTTATGTAATTTCAGTTTCATAAACAGTCTAAACAATAATTTTAAAACTGCATTTTCATTATCTTGTAAGATAAATGTAGACAATTTTTCTCATCCTTTTACTAAGTTAACCATTAAATTGAATGTTTTTATGCAGTAGTAATTGTCGATCATTTTAAACGCTACATGTAACGACGAATTGTTTTTTTACAAACACACATTGTGAGATAATACGGTAGAGTGTTATATTAAAAAATAGGTAGACATAAACAGGGTTCGAATTATTTGTACTAGAAACATCATTTGTATTTTTATACAATAAAACAATACGTAAATGCATTTAAATGGACATACAAATTAATCGTAGTTTGGTAGAAATATAACTTATTTTTAAGCCGTGACGAAAATCGTTATATGAAATATTTATTAAATTTGAAAAAAATAGCCAGAAGTTTTAATTATTTCTTTTTTGGGGGGAAAAATGTTGAAATAAATATAAACTGGCAATTAAGTTGACTCGTGAAACTTTCACTGTAACTGTAACAGTTAGGTTAAATAAACATGAACTGCAAAATAACAGCCCCGTCGTTATTCTGCCGGGACCGGCAAAATGAGGAGGGGTCGTTATTTGACCGGTCTCACCAAAATAGACTATTCGTATGTTTTGTTCATAATTAAACCCGGAGTTCTTTTGGTGATTGGTACGTTTGGTGTGATTGCAATCCATTTGAACTAAACTACATATACAGGTATATTATAAATTATATAGAAGATCAGTACTCTAATTGTAATTAAAATAAACTATATTATTTTAACTTTAGATACAATTTAATATTCAATGCTTATGCTCTAAGAAAATGTAAACTAACAAATATTTTTATAATTCGTACCTAATGACTACCATCGCCTTCTGAAAGAAATTGTGCATATTTTAATATTAAATGGGAAGTTGATATCTTTGAAATACAACAACCACTTTAATGTTGATAATATTTATTAATTTTCATCTAATACAAATTTATAAACTTTCACTAAGATCGGAGTAATCTTAATTTTCTAAGATGTTTTCATCAACGTTCTACAGACCTCGTAATATATCTGAATAACATCAAAAAAAGCTTATATTAAAATACTTTACTATCAGAACTGGTGATGTAAATTCTATAATGACCGTTAATAAGTGTGTGATTAAGCGATGCACGTTAAAATATACAAAAAATACGCATGCCAGAATTAGTATTGATTTAGTTATTGGGCCCTGCGTTCAGGAAATATATCCAAACAAAACAACAGAATACTTACTTTATAAAAAATCAGAAATATCATCATTATAAAAATGAGAAGAAAAAAAAACCAAAAGAAACCCGTGCGATATTAGCTGAATAATTATTGTATTACATATTCCCGGTGGGTAATAGTTAACAATTAGAAACAGTAAAATGTTCTCTCATTCTTACACACATGGAACAATTGAAATACATTCGATGACAAAAAGGAGCATGCTTGGCAACGCCTATCAGAAATAAAAGTTGTTGGGGATTTACTCAAGCGGGGGGTTTCCACCCCCAAAAATAACAACCTAATTATAAAAGTGGTGATGATGTTGCGTAGTAGGTCCATTTAACTGGCAATATGCCTGTCATGTAAGTCAAAAATAATAGAAGCAAATAAAAAAAACATGAATACAAGTTTTAAAAAAAACATACTGCTTTCTGAATGATATAAATAAGTAGTGCTTTTTAACACTGGCAATGATCAAATTGCTAACTACGAAAAGAGTGTAGCAGTTACCTCCTCCTTTCCAAACATAACTACACCGGTTTGCCGGTAGGTGTCGCTTTTTCACCGACAGGTGGCACTGTAAAGCGACACCAGAGTTATCTGCCCTTCTGACTATAAAAACCGTTGCAAACGGAAAATCCATCTCTTCTTCACCGACCAGACTTATTATTGGAATTCCCGTAGGAAAATGCTTTCGAATCTACCAACGAGACAAGCTCCAGTATTCCACACGATGTGACCCTTCATACAACAACGATATCAAGCAATAGTGGTGCAAATTCTACCCAATGTTTACTTTTTTTCGTTTTCGTTGGGCAGTAGAGTTCGTCCCCCGCCCACTTTAACGTGAATAGAAGTTAATCAACTTACGGATTTGTCTTCAATTTGACGCAGTTAGTTTCAGTTTGTTCAAGTTAGTTTAGAAAAGAACAGGTGTTATCTCGGATGTGCTTACAAGGGCCCTGTAGAGTCTGATCTATATTGAGAAGTTCCTTCTTATCAACTGGAGACCCTCTGTTTCTTGAAGCATCATTATATTCAACAACAATGCTGAAAGTCTGTTATGAATAGGAAGGTGTACAACCTTGCAAAAGAACTTGAGTGTTTTATGTCTGCCTAGATGGTACAATGTCATCTGGGAACGAGCGAAAGTGCATCAGGTCACCTCTTGTGAAAATGATGTAAGAAAAGACTAAACCCCTTAGTTACCATTGCTTCCAGGCTCGCTAGTACTTTTCAGGATACATTTATTTCACCATAATATTACTACTAATTCGATGTTTTCCCGTCGGGTACGAGGGTCTTTGTAATAGTCTCCTTTATCAACGCAGGGGTTACAGTATTACTTAATAACTCATTTTCTTTGTACAACGTCTAGATTACACTTCTTCCGCCTAAAAAAAAACACGTTTCATTGTATATAAATGTGCATAGACGCTGTGAATCATCCCAAACCTCATGTACGGCAATGCTTACCTGCATCCCATTTTCGCGCCATACTAACTACAAATTACAAATGACACCTGACGATACTGCTCAACGATCCAATAAGACGGTGTCCACATTCGGTACACATTACCCACCGTAAAAATACACGGAAACACCTACATAAAGATTAACTTCCCTATGTGTCTTGTTTATTCTCTAATTAATTCTCATGTGTGCCCTCTTTACCATTCATCCCACGTGTGTAAATATGCATGCTGCTGTTCTAAGATACACCTATTGACGTTTTCTCCCATATATATGTGTCGAAGCCCGAACAGATTGTCGACGGGTTGAATGATATTTCCTTAATACGGCTCGAACTCCGAAGTTTTGTTGATTGTACACCTCACTGTTCGCATTCCTTTTGCCCAATACACATGTGAAGTATCCTGTTCCATTCCAGCAAGTTAAGAACACACATTAGCGAAAGTCTAGTGCGTAACTTTACGGAAGGTTACTTTAAATGGTCGAGGCTGTAGATTTAACCATTCTAATTTATCTCTAATAACATGGTCACAATTTCCCAGGTTATTATTCGTCGCGATCTGTTGCGTGATTCATACTTTTGAAATATATAGCTCTATATTCGGTATCAGAAAATTCTGAGCTTGTAAGTTATCCAGTCAAAAAAACGAAACACCTCATAATATGCTTATTTCTATAATTTCTCTGTTCATATGGTCTAACACTACTCATATCCTTTGCTAATGGGTAATATGGTATTCAATTATTAACGCATCATTGTTCCACAAACCTGCGATATATTCAATCTTGCAGTGGAAGTCCCTCAGTTTTAAAACGCACGATTCGATTGTCTAATTTATCAACACTGTCTTCAACAGGTATTATAGAGGTTTGTAAAATGTATTTATTGTAAAGATCATCCTATTAGTTAGCAGTTTTACTTTTGCACCCCGTACAGATTCGCGTATGACTTGTCTTCAATTATCAGTCACTTTCAGCGCTGTGGGTGGGGGAGGTGATGCGACAAGAAAATATAAGGGAAATACATTCGGTATTCTTGTCTTCTTACTTGTATGAATTAGCCAGTTTATATTTTAACAGTACAGACGATTATATTTATTTATCTTTTAAAAGGTTTTTCAAGGACATTATCTATACCAGTTGTGTCGAATTGCAAGCATACACAGTTTCAAATGGGCAAGCAACACAACGCTTTTGTTTGAAATACTTACGTTTGCTGAAATCACTTAATATGCTTTTTTAAAAGTTGAACGCCTCTGTCTACAGATTGTATATTAAATATATGCCTCTCTCTTGTGTGAAGTGGCTTGTGTAAAACTTGCGATTTGCTTTTCTTTTAAATGCAATCTTTTCTTTTAAAGGCCAGCGTAATTATTTTGTTCATCTCATAAACTGTTTCCTGCACTTGAAACGCTTATATTCTTAATATTAGCTTTCTGTCGAAATGTGATTCATATTATAACATTCTGGTGTTACGTTTAGCGGCGATAACAAGCTTGTTTCGGTGTTATAAATATATCAAGTCCTTTCATAACATTATTTATTCACCATTCAAAACATTCTTGTTTTATTTTGTGACATATTTATTTTTCTATTAACTTTTACTCGTTTACTTGTGATACTGCATCGATTTCTATTTTTGTATGCTTTACTTGTTTCGAATTAATTACACTTAATATTTCTTATTTGCTTAGTTATTATTTATTTATGAGCATTCAGTTCATTTTAGTGTTTTTTTTATTCATTCATTTGTTCAAATATAGATTAAAAAATCACTTTTAAAAACGGCACCCGATTTTTCGACACAGTAAATACACAGTGATGGCCAATCCTGTGGAATACAGAGCTAGATAATATAGAGGAACACTCAACCGAACACCAGTTTGTGTGCATTACAAGGATTGGCAAAGAGAATAAATACGAATATAATTTGTTAACTAGTTAAAGTAACCAGCATACGTATATATAAAACTCCATGCGTTTTAGCATGGCGATACTCTTCGTGGATAAAACGCCGAAGCTTCTGTTAAAGAAAATTCCCTTAAATGTATATTTCCCTAATGTTAAGTACACTCCCGTATCGAGCACTGTTGAACTAAATACTGAAAATTAATACATAACCACCTATATTTTATGATAATATTTGATGTTGATACATGAAATAATATATATATATATATATATATATATATATATATATATATATATATGTATATATACAGATTTAAACATATATATATATATACATTTAACTGTAATATATAATATTTTTATATATATATATATATGTATATATATATGTAAACATATATATATATATATATATTTATATGTATATATACATGTAAACATATATATATATATTTATATGTATATATATATATATATATATATATATATATATATATATATATATATATTATATACATATATATAACGAATGTGCTTAGGAAGTTTAAATGTAAAACATTCACAGATGTCAGTCTATTCTTAACTCACAATTGTGTATGAAAATGAATTCTAGTTTACTATTAGATGTCTAAAGCAAGTAACATGTATACGTTATTTATTCAGTAGTGTGATGCATACTAATGTACGCGCGTAGTGATTAGTATACTCTAACTATAAACGAAAACCAATTCTGACAACTATTACTAAATAACTAATGCTAACACTGAGCACATATTTACATTGTTGTATCAAATCCAAAGTATGGTTATTATATGTTTTACAAGTGAACTATTTGTATTAAGGCATAAATATTGTTTGCATATGTATAAGATATTCGAAAATCTGAAAATTATGCAAAGGTTTTAAATAATCAATTAGAAGTTATTATTCATTAACTTACATTGGTTTTTGCGTGTTAATATACACTTTCAAGAAAGAACAACCCTTTAAGCACAATATTCTATTAATAAATAATATAATTATTTTTGTTTTGTTAAGATGGGTACCAATGATAACTACAGGTATGTACATGTATATTTTCCCTTGGTAGTTGATATATATATATTTATGCACAAACCATTTTCAAGACTTCGGTAGCATCTATACATTATATGATTGATATTGCATTAATGCATTCTTTGCAACAAATTAAATGCATTAAACTTCTTCAGTTCAATACGAGAACGAATATATTATTCAGTAAAAAGAGAAAAAAATCCCATTCATTCAAGTTAATGTCGGGATTAAAAAAACATTTTCTAAAGTCAAATAAAAAGAGAAGACGAACAGCATAGAAATTATAGGAAGCTACTTTATGTATTATGATGAAGCATTTTTTTTATGTAACTTTCGTTATTCCCTAGGAGAGAGAAAGCCGGGGATATCATTGAAACGTGATTTTGATACATCCATCATCGATCAAATTATCTATTATTCTATGGAGTGCTCTTATTTTCTGCGTCTTTATTAACTCTCTCTCTCTCTATATATATATATATACATATATACATATATGTATGTCCCGCTCTCTCTCTCTCTATCTCTCTCTCTCGCTCTCTCTCTCACCCTATATATATATATATAATTCACTGAATAGATAGTACTTATGTTTTATACCATTCCAATTACGCTATTTATATATGCGTATATATATATATATATATATATATATATATATATATATATATATGTATATATATATATGTATACATATATATATATATATATATATATATATATATATATATGTGGGGTGTGTGTGTGTGTGGGGGGGGTGTTAGTCGACATGCGAACCGAGTTTTTTTACGTATTCGTTTGCATTAGTTGAAGAATTCAACATAAATTACAGTACAATCATTTTCAAGACAATATGTTTTTATTAATTTTAAGTGACGTCATCTGCGCAGTGTGTAGACAGAGAGTTGTAATTCAAAACAAAGTATCAACCCTAAGGTATAATTACCCCAAAAAACAACAATTTTAGGAAAAGTTAATATAATGATATAAATGATAACCCAATGTCTTTCAGAGAAAAGATTGAATATCGATAACTTTATTTTTCGTGGTTAAAGCGTTACGGAAGCGGTTGCATGACTACGCACATTGTGGTGAAAATGAGCAACGCCATTTTCTATAACTTTGACATTCTTGGAACACGTGGCCACTCATGTGGTATTAAATAGTAGTGGAATCAATAGAGACTCATAGAGGGGGCTAGATCACACTCAGCCTTTAGCTGAAAGAGTGATGAATGCCTGGTTTAGTTTGTTATAACTGGAGGTGTATGAAAGCATAAACAATGCAATTCAGACAAAGAAATAAGGTATATAAAACACATGTAGTGTGCGTTAGTAAATTATATAGACACGATGTTACATCGTAACACACTTATTAGCGTAGGGTTCTGTGATTTATATATATATATATATATATATATATTTAAATATTTTCTTTGTCGTACAACACTTTGAAATGGCATTGGTTACCTATGATGAATTAAGAAATTAAAAAGATAAAATGGCATCTGACTGGTTTCGTATATCACTCAACAGAGCCAAATATCGAGGTATCGTAAAAGAAATATAAAAAGATGCTATGCTAAGTATAGCGAGGGAAAGGAGTAAAACAAAAAAAAGTTCAATCAAATAGAAACAGCATTAAGCCCGAGGAGATTTTCACTTTACTTGCAAAGAGAATGTCTCAGGCACTTAATATTGATTGGTTCTATGATCTTGAGATGATAGGGATAGTGCGACTTACTAAGGATGGAGAATAAGTCGACACTAAATTTAGAGGCACATATGAGGTTATTTATAAGGTGTTCACCTATCGACGAACGATAAGTATGATGTAAAATGTCCGTTGGTAAATAATTTGCATGGCTAAGTTTTTCCGTGCTTGAAATCGACGCTACAGAAGTTGTACTATTTTTTTCTGTACCACATTATATATATATATGTATATATATAAATAAATGTTTTGAGGTACAACATTTATAAATACATTTAAAAAGAATACGCGGAAATCTCTCTAAGGCCCTTTCGACTATCATCTCGTCAGGAGAAAATCGATAGTTGTAATTAATAATAACGTCGAAAGAAAGAGCAAAATGGGGAAATTGAGTGTGCCAAAATTAACGTTAAAGCGATTAAAATTCAATTTAATGATTTCGTTAAAAGTCGATTAAAAGGCACTACGTTAGGGGATAAACAAAAATAAACATTGGGAAGGAGTTCAAAGTTCTCCAAAGAGATTAAGCGATCTTACAAATTTCTTCTGCCGGCACAAGGAAGGTTTTCGAATAGCAATAGAGACAGATTCCAATATTTTCAAGTGGTTCTTGGAATCTGCTCGATGTAAGACCTCAAAACGGTCTATTTCATAGCCACTGGCAAAGCTAGGGTTTCCAACCAAATGCTGGCTATATAAATTTTTTTTAAAAAGAAAAATAATAAATCGAAACCGATTTTTAAAATTTTTTTATTATAAACTAGCATTTTTTTGTTGCTGTTAGTTTTAAGTGATACAGATATTTCGCCAAAAAGTTGGCATCATCGGTGTGTAATATATCCTGATGTCATCGGATTTGTATTTTTTCCCACCGGTTTTTGTTGTTTTGCCGGGCCAAATGGGTTAGCTGTTGTTTCCCCACTTTCAAATATGAGAACGTTAATGCGCATGTGATTAGTATAAGTGTTTTAAGCTTCATATTTTTTTAAGAAGCATCTATTGTTAAATTTAATAAGAAATAGGTAAAATAAATACTTTTTTAAGCATTAAAGATGCGATATCAATTTTTTTTTAAAAGAAAAATAATGAATCGAAACCGATTTCTTTTCCTTTTTTATTATAAACAAGCATTTGTTTTTGTTAGTTTAAAGTGATGCCGGTATTTCGCCAAAACTTGCCATCATCGGTGTGTAATATATCCTGATGTCATCGGATTTGTATTTTTTCCTACCGGCTTTTGTTGTTCCAGCCGGGCCAAAGGGGTTAGCTGTTGTTTCCCCACTTTATAATATGAGAACGAGAATGCGCACGTTATTTGTATAAGTGTTTTAAGGTTCATATTTTTTTAAGAAGCATCTATTGTTAAATTTAATAAGAAATAGGTAAAATAAATACCTTTTGTAAGCATTACAGATGCGATATCAATTTTTTTCTACAAAAAGAAAAATAATAAATTGAAACCAATTGTTTTCCTTTTTTTATTATTAACTAGCATTTTTTTGGTTAGTTTAAAGTGATACAGATATTTCGCCACAAACTTGGCATCATCGGTGTGGAATATATCCTGATGTCATCGGATTTGTATTTTTTTCCTACCGGCTTTTTTGTTCCAGCCGGGCCAAAGGGGTTAGCTGTTGTTTCCCCACTTTCAAATATGAGAACGTGAATGCAGCACGTGATTTGTATAAGTGTTTGAAGGTTCTTATTTTATAGAAGCATCTATTGTTAAATTTAATAAGAAAATAAATACCTTATGAAGCATTAAATATGCGATATCAATTTTTTTTTAAAAGAAAAATAATAAATCGAAACCGATTAGTTTTTCCTTTTTTTATTATAAACTAGCATTTTTTTTGTTAGTTTAAAGTGATACAGATATTTCGCCAAAGACTTGGCATCATCGGTGTGTAATATATCCTGATGTCATCGGATTTGTATTTTTTCCTACCGGCTTTTGTTGTTCCAGCCGGGCCAAAGGGGTTAGCTGTTGTTTCCCTACTTTCAAATATGAGAACGTGACTAATCTTCCCTTTCTAATCATGAGTAAATGAAATCTTAGATAGAATCATCCCTTACTTAACATAACTCATATATCATGCACCTTATACCAATCTTCTGATGAGGTTATCAATTAGTTCCTTAACCTCAGTGACACATCTAAGTTGAACCTGAATTTAACCACTTTCGACATAAACAAAGCGTTAATTGTCGCTAAGAATGAATCAGATATCACAGACTCAGAGATCAAAGTAATAATTGTGGCCAGAAGATCCTTGCACAATAACATCTGAACTAGGAAATGTACCCCTAATAATTTCAATATAGCTATGGGTGCCGCGGGCTCTGTTCAAGTCACTGACCTTGTATGATTGTACTCATGAAGAGAATTAAAATCTGTCTTCGAACATTTACACGGTTGACTATTCGAGAAAAACGCACGTTTTGTATGTAGAGAAACACCATTAAACATCTACAAAACTTCTTTAAAAACTTCGGATAAACCATCGCTATAGTACCTGAGAAAAGAATATCTAAATTCCTTGACCTAACTCCGAACCCTTTAGCCCTTACCGGACACCATATTTTATCCTCTTCTACCTACACGCGTTATCTAACCCCCCGAAATCCATCATTACTTCAATAGTCCCTTCAGTCTCTAATAATATGTCAAAGTTATATGCTAATAAATCTTTCTTTTAACAAAATTCCCACTTTTAAAATAACGCACTACTTTATTCGGGATACACTGATACAATTACACACGAAAATATCATGTTATCCAGAAAAAAACAACTTTAAATGTAGTTACACACTAAATGACAATACAAAATAAAAAGCGGACAAATACTACACCACTTAGAAAATCCAAAACATATAAATAGACCCACAAAAACTAGCAATATCATTACCACAACGTGATCAGAGTTTCCGAGCGGGCTATGGGCATTCATATGGTAGTAAGGTCAAGAACTGGTCGAGAAGTGAGACTTGCTGGTCCGCACGATCAGGAAGGCGGGTGGAAAAGTGGCAGCCTGCGAGAAGTCGTAAGCTGAGGAGAAATCAAACGTAGGGTTTCCAGCTGAATCAGTAACGCTGGAAAATCGCTCTTGTTCTGACAGGTTGAGAGTACAAGTTAGACAGCTAGTTAGGCTGATGTTTCCGACTGATAGTTGGGAGCCCAACTTTTAGGTAGCGCAGACAACAGTGTCATAATATTATGGGCAACTGTATATGCCATGTCGCGCATGGTAAGGGGCCATACAGTTACTCCCGCTGGGCTTTCACGAGGACACACGTTCCATGGACCAAGTCACGACTAATAAGCTGGGCGTGTGAGCTTATTGACACCAAACAAGAACACACTTTTACCTTCCGACTTTAACTGGAAACAAACATTACTTTTCAAGATAACAAATACAAAGCTAAACCAGACACCCAACAACAAAGTATTTTCGGGTCTGCCCTTGAGTCTCGAATTCACAAATAGCCGAGGACATTGAAAGCACATAAACGACGTAGACACTTTTCTCTTGACACACTTCCCGGATATCCTAACTCTAAGTGAAACGAAACACCAATCGTCAATTCTTTCTCACCACTTTGACATGACTAATTATCTTCTACTGTACCGTAAAGCCTCTGACAAACATATGCATGGGCTAGGAGATCATGTTCGGAACACCCTTCCCTCGACTAAAGAACATGATTGAGAATGAGATGACCAAACCTATATGTGTTTTAAATTGACCTTACATCACAGCGTTAGGGATTATATTTGTATACCGTTCTCCTTCGACCCAGGACTGTACTTTGCTTTACTTTGTCTCTGGAAGATTCGATGAATACCTCTTCTGCGACTCGAATGCGCAAACATATGTATTTGGGGATTTTAATGCACATCACGGTTACTAGTTGGGATTGACGACACTATTGCTATAACCATAGTTATTGTTATCTAGTTTTTACTACTATTGTTATCATTAGTTTTAGGTAACAATGACAGTATTACCACTCGTATTATTTCCATTATAATATTATTATTATTATTATTATTATTAATAGAAGTAGTAGTAGTAGTAGTAGTAGTATACGTATTATTATTATTAATATTACTATTAGTATTACTACTATAACTACTATTATTATATTTATTAATTTCATTATTATTTGTATTATAATTATCATTGTAATAATTGTAAGGATTATAATGGTTATTATTAGTATTATTATTATTATTATTATTAGTGGTAGTATTATTATCATTATTATAACTGTCATTATTATCATTAGCATTTAAGTAACAAACAATGTTACTATTATTAATAAAATGATTCCTATTATCATATTTACTACTACTATGATTACTATTAGTTCTATCTTTTTCTGTATTATAATTATTACATTATTATTATTGTCTTCTAATATTACCTGATTATTTAATAGTTTATCCAACTATTACTTATAATCAATTACAATATATTATTATTGATTACTCTGTTTATTGTTATCATTCTTATCATAAATAATATTTATTAATACCATTACTTGACATTTGTACATTGTTACCGATATTATTATTATTTTGAGCATTATCATTATCATTATCATTATCATTATCATTATCATTATCATTATCATTATCATTATCATTATCATTATGTTTACCACTTATTGTGTGAACTAAATTAATTTGTTAGTGAAGTTGATTAATTCATAAATTAATGATAATTGGGTAAGTTTAAAAAAAACGGTAAAAACTCAGAACAAAAAACAAACAAAATCAGTACCGCAATGTGTTAATTGTAGTGTTACTGCACCGACGATTCACCGGTGAGGGGACGAGTTACGGCCCCTTGCGATTACTCAGTTAGAATGTATTTTGACCGCCAATAAACCGTGTTACTTATCCTATACTTCTCTTCGTCTTACTACTTATTTAACCCAGCCAATAACCTTTCACGGTGTTAGAAAAAGGATACAATTTGTGAATACCCAGAAAAACAAAGTAAAAGATCGGATATCGTAGTAAAAAAAAAACAAAGGATTTCTAAGAGAAAGAAAATTCTACTATCGATAAACAAACGACTTACGGAAAACGGTCCCACAAAAACAAAAACACAAAAGTAAGAAAAGAGAGAACAGTGAGTACAGACATTTGTTTTTCTCATATATATCGTATACTTTTGAAAAATGCCTCACACGGACATAAAGTAATATTCTGCTAATATACCACCCCCCCGAACGAATGACTCTCGTTGGAAATGTTGCTAATAACTGGCGAAAATTTAAACGCAATTTTCACAATTATTCGATCGCTTGTAGATTGTCAAAAGAGGGATTTACTTCATATCAGACATCGGTATTTTTAGAAACTATCGGGGAGAATAGTTACGATATATATGAACGGTTGAAGTCTAACTATGAGGAAGAAAAGACGGATCTAGAGAAGGTGATAAAGAAGTTTTAGGATGTTTTCGTGGGCGAAACACACGAAGCTTACGAATCCTATACAGTCAATCTTCGCAAGCAAGAAGTATCGGAAGGAATCGAGACCTATATATCTGCTCTTCGACAACTTGCAAAGAACTGCAATTTTAGACAGCTACCGGATACGCTTATTTGAGACCAGGTCGTTGTCAGAGTTCGAAGCGATACCGTCAGAGAAAAGTGCTGTCTGATAAACAGCTTACTCTAGACAAGTGCCTACAGATAGGTAGAGCCTACGAAACTTCGAAACAACAGACGCTGACCATTCCCTCCGGTGCCGATGCAGCGGATCCTCAAATCAACCGGGTTACGAAGCTAACCTACAAGACAAACTTCACCAATCAACCACATCCGAAATCGAAAATGACTAGCAAATGCACATGCTACTCGAAATTTCCATTCCACAATAGAAATGACTGCCCAGCAAAAGATGCACGATGCAGAATGTGTTCGCAGAAATGGCATTATGCAAAATTTTGCAGAACCGAGTAAGTGAAGTTAGATCAATAAGAGAGGAAGAAGAACATTATTTTTTAGGTTATGTCACTCTCGAAAATATAGGTACAATTACCACTGAGAATAATACAAATTGGCAGGCTAAAATTTATCCCGGACCGGTTCTTCAGGAAATATTCCCCACTAATCCAACCCACAATCAAAAGACACTACGGACCGGGTCATCATGAGATAAACCTCATAGGATGTGTGAAGGCCAAACTGGCCACAGAAATAGTAAGCTCGCAACAAGACCTTTATGTTATCGAGAGCTTGCCAGAACTTCTCCTGGGAGGACCAGCAATCCCTCAACCTGCAAAAAGCAGTTAATAGAGTGACAAGCGAAGGGTACCAGTATAAGAAAGAGTTCCCAGAACTGTTCAGAGGCCTAGGGTAACTGGAACATGCGTACCAGATACGTTTGGAGGCAGGAGCTCAGCCCGTTTCCATTGCTACCCCTAGAAGATTGCCGTTGCCTATGAAACAGAAGGTTACGGAAGAACTGAAACGTCTGGAGAACGAGGACATAATCCGTCCTGTCAGATCACCAACTGATTGGTGTGCCCCAATAGTCGCCGTCAAAAAAGCTAACGGTAAAGTTAGGTTATGCGTAGACTTTACCAAGCTAAACGAGAGCCTGAAACGAGAAACCATTCCTTTACCCACCACAGACCAATTACTGGCCGAGCTCGATGGAGCCAAAGTGTTTAGCAAGCTCGACTTCAACAACGCTTTCAACCAAATCGTCCTACACGAAAAATATCAGGTCCTTACCACATTTATAACACCTTATGGGAGGTACTGTTTCAACCGACTTCTATTCGGGATAAGTTCTGGGCCAGAAATCTTTCATAGGGAGATGACACACATTTTGTCCGGAATACCAGGATTCATCTGTGATATAGATGACGTCCTAATGAGTGACAAGAAACCAGCTAGAGCCCGACCAGCGACTAAAACAGTACTGCAGAAAATGAAGGCGACATAAGCTACACTCAAAGACCAATGTGTATTTTCTGTCAGAAACATAAAGTTTCTGGGTCACATTATATCAAAAGTAGGAATACAAATACATACCGAAAAAGTAGCAGCAATGATGGACTTACCCGGATCTGAGAATGTGTCCGAATTTCCACGCTCACTGGGCATGGCAAACCAGGTCGGAAAATTGGCAAGGAATCTAGCCGAAACCACCAAACAACTCCGACAGCTTCTTATGAAAGAGTCAGAATGGATCTGGGATGAGCCTCAGAATGCAGCATACCAGACTCTGAACAAACAACTGAGTTGTGCACCAGTCCTGACTCATTACAATTCCAACTCGCCGACAAGGGTATCATCAGATTAATCTAGCTATGGCCTAGGCGGTGTACTACTATAGAAGCAAGAACATGACTGGAGACCGGTATTTTATGCTTCAAGATCTCTGACAGAAACAGAGCAGAGATATGCACAGGTCGAGAAGGAGGCTCTAGCAGTCACTTTGTGTTGTGGAAAATTTGCAGACAACTTGTTCGGAACTGTTGAAATCGAAGCGAGTTGACGAATTGACTCCAAGAATTCAACGTTTCCGCATGAGGTTAATGAGATTCTCGTATAAGATAATATACACAGCGGGAAAGAACCTCACAACAGCAGACGCTTTGTCCCGAGCACCTGAAAGTAGTCCCGTTATACAGGATATCCAGCAGGGGACAGAGACCGACTCGTTTATCCGCTCAGTTATAGGAAATATCTCGGCGAGCGATAAACGATTGGAGGATATCCGACTAAAACAAAATACTGACCAGGTCTGCAGTCAAGCAATCAAATATTATGAGATAGACCACTGGCCCGAAAGAGCAATGCGGGACCTCGAACTAAAACAGTACTCGTTTGTCAACCAGGACCTAACAGTTTACAAGGGACTTCTAATGTATCAGAGCCGACTGTCATTCCTAATATACTTCAAGAAGAGATTCTAGAGCGTCTACATGAGAGACACCAAGGTATTGTCCAATGCCGAGCACTAGCTCGCGAAAGTGTTTGGTGGCCTGGCCTCTCTAAACAAATTGCAGACAAAGTTGGGAAATGTAGTATCTGTGAAAAAGAACGAAATATCCACCAGAACTACTACAACCCACCAAATTACCTGCATATCCATGGCAGAAAATAAGAATGGATCTGTTCGAATTCATGGGACACCGATATCTTCTGATTGTCGATTATTTTTCCAGGTGAATTAGAATAGCCCATTTACGAACAACCACCTCAGCCAGCGTAATAGAGCATTGTAAATCAATATTCGCGAGGCATGATATCCTAGAGACAATCATATCTGACAACGGTCCTCAATTCAGTTCAAGTGAATTCAGGAACCTTCCAATGTTTTTGACTTCCTGCACCTCACAAGTAGCCCCCATCATCTGCAAGGAAACGGAGAAAGTGAAGTGCAGTCCAGACAATAAAAAAACTTATTGAAGAAAGCAAGTGACACATACATAGCACTGCTAAATTATCGCAGCACTCCTCTGTAACACGGCAAGAGTCCTGCAGAACTGTTAATGAATAGAACACTAAGAACACAGATCCCTACCATTCCTCAAAGAAATTCATGTGATAAGCAAAGCATCGAGGAACATAGAAGGGCAGACACCCGACTTAAAACCAGACAAAAGCAAAACTATGACAAACGTCATCGGGCTAAAGATCGTCCTGACTTTTAAAAAGGAAAAGAAGTCTGGGTCAAGATATCTAAGACAAGTACAGCTGTAGTAAGTAAAACTCTGTCACAAGGTCAGTCCTAGTTAAGACAGATTCAGGACTACACCGACGCAACAAAAGTAATCTGCGCCTAAGGAACGGATAAACCAGCTTCTCTCAGGTGGCTACCCCACAGGAAGCAAATACCTTACCACGTTCCCCTCGATATGGATATATGTATAGCTGTGATGATGACTCAACAGACCTTCCCAGTAACCAAAGAAACATCCAACTAGAGAGTTCCAGAGGTGCTGACCAAGAGAAATATACAAGAAGCGGTCGACAAGTTCGACCACCTAAAAGACTGTCCTTGTAAAGAACTTTCAAAACTGAAAGGGGGATGTAGTGTTACTGCACCGACGATTCACCGGTGAGTGGACGAGTTACGGCCCCTGGCGATGACTCAGTTAGAATTTATTTAGACTGCCAATGAACCTTGTAACTTATCCTATACTTCTCTGGGCTTTACTACTTATTTAACCCAGCCACTAACCTAACATTAATGACCCCTGCCCCACACACCCCACACACGAACATGATTACTAACACCATCAGTGAATTAAACTCATGCGACGTGACTTTTTAACGTAAGACTGATTTTGACACGTCCCATCGCATGTGCCCTTCTCTTCTTCTACCACTTATATCTAAATAATCATAGTTTATAACGTACCATTTTATTTTATTTACTTTTATCTCTATTTATCCTTACCTATCTATCTATCTATCCATCTATCTTTATATCTATCTATCTATCTGGCAATCTATCTATCCATATATTTATTCATCTATCTACCTATTTTTATTATTTCTCTGACTTTTCACTTTTTTATTTTATTTAATTTTATATATTAGATTTTATATTTTCATATATGTTTTTTTTTACTAAATTATTTTTTTATTTTTTGATTCTTATTTTTATTTTCATTTTTTTGTTTTTGATGTTTATTCTAAACGGACACAGCCACGTCACATTCCGCAATGTAAATTTTAAATTCATTTTCTTTTTTCTTCATTTCCTTCTTTCAAATTTAGATCTAATATTAAGATCGGATTCGAACTCTGACTGATGAGATAACATGGACATGCCAGTGTCGCAGAATGTATACATGTGTGTGTAAATAAAAATAATCATATATATATATATATATATATATATATATATATATATATATATATATATATATATGTATATATATATATATATATATATATATATATATATATATATATACCTTCAAAGCATCTTTAAGATGCGATATACATTTTAAAAGAAAAATCGTAATATATTTTTTATAAACTTTCATTTTTAGTTAATAGTAATTACATTATTTCGCCAAGTGAAATTGGCTTCATCAATGTATCTGCAATTCCTTATCTTATGGGATTGTCCCGTTCTTGCTGGTGTAAACGTTCGTGTGAGTGGATGTTGGTTTTTTTCCACTTACAAATATGAAGACGCGCATGCTCAGGACATAGTTATCAAATGAAATTAATTTTTTTCGTAAGCATCTAAATTTAAATTTAAGAATTAAGAATTAGGTAAAAATAACTACACAGCATGTTTAAGATGCGATATTTATTTTAAAAGCAAAACTGTAACAGATCTTTTTTCAGATACATTGATGAAACAAATGTTATGAAATATCTGTAATTACGATAAACAAAAATATTAAAGTTAAAAAAAATAGGTAACGATTTTGCTTTTAAAATTAATATCTTATCTTAAACATGCTTTGGAGGTATGTTTACCTCATTGCTTGTTCTTAAATTTCAACTTTATTTAATAACTATCTCGCGAGCATGCGCGATTTCATATTTGAAAGTGGAAAAACAACATCCACTCACACGTCCGTTTACACCAGCAAGAACGGGACAATCGCATAAGATCAGGATTTTTCTTTACGAAATATTTGTAATTACTATAAACTAAAAATAGTAGTAAATATAAAACACATCTGTTACGATTGTTCTTTTAAAATTAATATCGCATCTTAAACATGCTTTGAAAATATGTTTACCTAATTTTTTTATTCTTAAATTTCAATTTAGATGCTTACGAAAAAAATATGAACTTTATTTGATATATATATATATATATATATATATATATATATATGTGTGTGTGTGTGGGTTTATGTATGTGTGTGGGTGTGCGGTTTTCGACATGTTCCCGGCTACAAAACTCTAGCTATGGGAAAAACTCATATACAAATATTTAGTTAACAAAGATGATGAATATCAATTGCAGCTACAAAGTGCGACCGGGTGAGACTTGAGACTCCCATGCAACTATTTTGGTTTTACTGACCTTTTACCTTGATTTGTACACACATTTTTTTATATATTTGTAGCCAATCTTACTAGTGCATTTAACTAAATAAAGTTTATGAAGTCAATATAATGTAAAATTAAACACTTTCTAGATGCATTTATATTACGTTGTTTTTACTTTAAATGTTCACGTTTAGAAAAGATTCGTTCGCTATGTTGTTAAAGTAATAAAGTAATTAAAGTAATAAGTAGATACCCTTCTTTGAGTTTTGTGTACGATAATAAGTTTCTATTCCCACGCCTGTCAGTTTACACCTGATAAGATAAACACTCCTGACCCTAAAGAGTCATGAAACGGGCAGAATGACTACTGCAAAAATTATAATGACATTTCTCTATCATTCAATTCAAAATGTATTTGTATTTCAATCCATATTAGGTATAGTAATCAAGTCAAGTGTTTAAAGCTGCGAATACATGCCACTCTTCATATATACTATGTAAATTACTAAATAAATATACTATATAAATTACTAAATAAATATACTATGTAAATTACTAAATGAATATACTATGTACACTACTAAATTAATATACTATGTAAATTACTTACTAAATATACTATATAAATTACTAAATAACTATACTGTGTACATTACTAACTAAATATACTATATAAATTACTAAATAAATATACTATATCAATTACTAAATAAATATAGTATGTAAATTACTAAATAAATATACGATGTAAATTACTTAATAAATATAATTATATTTTGTTGTCATATGACGATTACAGTTTGTTTCGCTTGGTTGTACATCAATTTACATGTTATCTTAATTACATGTTATTATTTATTTATTGTTCTTATGTATACCTGTAATACATCAACATATACTCATTACACTAACTTTGCCGTCTATTCCCAGAGAACGAAACATTAACTTCATTGTGTTGACTGAACATAGCATAGGTTAGATTTCAATCAAGAAATTATCACCGACAGCTAACATTCAGTGCAACCAATGATTAAAAATGTAATACTGTCCGCGCCTATTGTACTTGTTAGGGAACTAATCAAATGATGTTATTATTCCGGATGAAAGCGTCTTGGCAGTGAATAATCATGTCACGACGACATTTTGGACTTTGGATGATAGTTTAAATTAAGAACGAATGCACGTGAACAAACACAAAGAAAACAAAGCGGACACTTTAGAAGGATATGTCTTTTTATTGCAACCTTTGATTTAAATTAATTCTCTTACAAAGCGGCTACAGTTCATAAAACCCAAAACGCGTGTTTTCTTTTCTCTCATTCAGATCGGAAAAACGCACACCCCAGTTCATAAAATAAGGTCTTGTTTTTTTTATTTATTATTTTTACTTGTTAATCCTACAGGGAAACAAATCCGATTCAGAAATTAATTCCAGTTTAATCCGATTTGTTTTTCTTATTTATTTTAAATTGTCGTTAATACAAAGATTTCCTTTATAGAATGAATTATGACAGCTGGATATCATAACTTAGAGATTTTCGACTGGGATGTACACATCACAATGACATGATTTGTCAGTAACGCTGTAACAATTCAGTTTTTAATCAGATTGTCATTAGTAGACGCGTATAGCGTTTAAGCTCTTATATTTCAGTAGAGCCAACACGATCCACCTTACAGTTGCCTAAATAATTCAATTTTAAATTAGTATCTGTGTTGGTCTTCAACACCAACGGGTGAACAAGCATTGTGATCGTACAACACGCAGATTAGATGAAGGCGGGTTCTATTGGATGCTTCAAGTATCTCTACAACACTTTGCTCATCTGACCATATGCCTCGATTAATTTAAAAATATGATTTCTACGCGGTCTTCAAAAGTATTCAGTCAGAAATTGAATTTCAGTAAAACTCTCTGCCACTGATAGGTATAGACTTTGAAATATGAAAAAAAAACATTTACCGAAAATATTATTTAAGTATATCATACTTGATTCGCCTCATGCATCACTATAAAAGTCCAACTTTGTCGGTAGCTTGTAAGCAAGAGGTTCACATAATAGTAACACTTTAATTTCACTAAAAACGCTTACTTATAATCAATCCCCTGTATACACTAGTCAAAATAAATAACCTACAACGGTCCTGCAATTGTTGCGAAAACTTAGAAATGATTATTCTAACGCACAATAACAAAATACTAAAATAGAACAGTAGAGAACAAAAATAACAAATTCCTTAATAAGTGACAACTATAGCAGAAAAACACCAAGAAAACAACTATAAAATCACTACAAATAGCAATAACCAAATAGAAATGAAAAAGTGTGTAATAAAGAAAACAACTCTATCTGCATAACTCGAACACGTTGTTTACTACAAAATAAATGCCTGACAAAAGTAGTCTTTTCAAAACCATAATATTTGTTTAAGACAGACCGAATAACACAAAGTATCACGTATGTATTATCTCCCTTGAATGTTAAACTATTAGTAGGGGCTGACAGTAAGCGAATGCTCAGAAATAAACCAATGAAAAATCATACGGCAAGCCAGTACATGTAGAAATTTAGACAACCCATATTACTTATGTCTACATGATGAATTTTAAATTCTAAATATTACATACCCTAACACCTATTAAACTTAGAACTAAAATCAATAACAACTGCCTACACGAAATAACATTTACTTTACCGTAATAATACATCATAAATAAATAAATTAACAAATTAATGAATAAATAACTAAACTAAATTTAAACGTCTAACAGAAATGCAAACACACACGTGCTAATATAGTGGCATTCATTATTAAGACATACCAAAGAAAAATGGGATGGGTCACCCTATATAATTTCACTGTTCAAATGTCTTGTATTGTTGTCGAACATTAAAAATATATACCTAATGCTATTAGTATCCAGTGGAAATGAATGAGATATGATATTATCACACTAACGCATCTGAGTAGTGTGGTTCATGTAGTTTTAGAATATATTTGTTAATGGTGGTCTATGAACAACAATCTCGTTATAAATGTAGATACCCTATGAATCCAGCGCGTACGGAGCCCCTCTTGGATATATTGAACCATCTTACAACAGAACAGACACAACAGGTTCATCTTATCATGAAGTCCAAGAAAGGTATTTCAGATTACCTCACGTTCCTCACAAAAATCACCACATATAGAATTTAAATAAAACATATGTTGTCAATGATTCTTTAAATATCCGGGGGCACCAGTTTTTAAGAAATATTGGAACTGCCATTGAACACTATTTTATAGATATTAAATAAGTGTTGATACACTCACACACACACACGCGCACACATATATATATATATATATATATATATATATATATATATATATATATATATATATATATACATATAAATATATATATATATATGTGTATTTATATATATATATATATATATATATATATATATATATATATATATATATATATGAGAAATAATTTGTCATAGAACAAAATGAGTCAAATCAACATGCCAAGATGAGAGTAAAATGGAAGATAATATATACGCCGTATTATAAATATTTGCAAAACACGACTTACAAACAAACACAAAGACAGTTCTATTAATTAATTAGCTATGTTACTGATAACATACCGCTTTGGTAACATGCACAACACTTAAACAAGACATATTTTGGGAATTTACAGAGTTGTGTACCGGAATTAATATTTACGAATGCTGAATCTGCCAATAGAATGCGTTTCTAAGAGAGTGATATCAGCACCGATCGACTATATTTAGCACCGGACAATATCCTATTTGCTCTCAGAACCTAATAATTGTTTGCTAACTTCAAGAAACCAGAGCAAGAAGTACAACCTGCATCACAAATCCGGCCAAACATTTTTTTCATGAATGTATTACAAATGAGGCAGTAGCGGATAACAATCCTGCCACGGTAATATCCCGAAAGAGCCGTTAAAAATACACCAAATGTTTATTTTACAGAAAACTGGAAGAATGGGCCTACCAACAACGTGCTAAGTAAATTATCCCAATAATATATAGATTAAGAAGGTTTTGTAGACTGGCTGGATATCTCCACTATGCTCAGGAACGAATGATGATGGCTGCTCAAGATAAAGGCTTGATGGCCAATGCGTTTAAACAGATGAGTAGTCTCAGAAACAATAACACGTGCAGGTTCTGTGACACATAAGTGGGTGGGTGAGCCACCTGACATCCAGTTGAAAGTGTGTTTGTTTGTTTCTCGGGAATGGCTATTATACACTGCGACATCACGGATGTGTGTGCATATCTTCATAGAATATATTTAATATGTTGAACATTCAATGTAGCAGCAATCCACGGGAGCATGTACCAGAAATAACAGTTGGGAATAAGTTATATACCATCAACTATGACTATGACACACCGATTAACACAGGATTAAACAGAGCTGAACGATACAAGATCATCAAATATAAAAGTCTTATGTAAATATCAAAATAATGAATTCATGATTAAGAAAAGTTTAACTGGTATTGATTTTAAATAGCATATACTAATGTTAATGAAAATGTGACTATAATAAGACAGACCATTTACCTTAGTCGTTTAGTTGTTATTGGGAAGTAATGAGCGGTGATTCGTTATCTATAAATTATATGCATAAGATATTTCATGAGTGTGTAAATATATATATATATATAAATATATATATATATATATATATATATATATATATGAAACTAAAAGTATACTTTTAGTAGATAGAATCTATAATAAAATGGTTTAAGCTTAACAACTTCGATAGTTCAATGCAAGGCGTACTCGGTAAAACATGTTTATTATTCTGTCCTTAAGCCAATCCTTTGAAAGACTAGATATTTTCATCAGAGAAATTAGATAGATGGGTAAGTTTGCAGTGGAAAAGCCAACATTTAAACTTTGAAAAGAAATAGTAATAGAGAGTAAGAGTGGGCGGGATTTTTTAAATAACTTCCGAATAAATGTGTTTCCCCTACGGTTGAAATAAACATATTTCTATTGGATTTACTTCATTCCTAAATGTTTTCAACGCTGCCTTCACGAAAACCCTCCTTTTCCATCTTTAAATCTCCTTTCACTTTGCAACGGACATTTACTAACTGAACAGACATTGCACACTCCATTATAAAATATGTTTGCAAATTTTGAATTTTTGATTTTCCACTGCTAAATTATCCATCTATGTAATTCTTGTGATGATAAGATATTTTCCTTGAAAAGCCTTGGCTTAAGGAAAGAATAAAAAATGTATTTCACCGAGTACACTGACCAATCTCACTTAAAATAGATATGCCATTCGCACATGTTTACCGCTCTTCTTTCATGCATATATATATATATATATATATATATATATATATATATATATATATACGTGTGTTTGTTTGTGAGTGTATATGTATATGTGCGTGGGTGTGTATATGTGTATATGTCTGTGTACGAGATAGTAAAACGTGATATTACATTTTCCGCGAGATATACATAATTGTTTTGCTCGATATGTGTCCATTTGTCTCATATTTTTCTGTAATAATTTGAGCACATTTCCGTACAAAAGAAACATAGTTGCATCAATTAAAAGTACTATATCAACAGACCATGAACATTCATGAGAACAACGAAGTAGACTTATTTATTATCATCATACACCCGTTAACAATAAGTTCAGAAAGATTAAGCGATGGGAAAAACCTGTCTAAACATGATTTCCAACCAAAAGAAATTCCGGGAGCTTCGACTCAACATCGTCCTTGGTAATGTCAATTATATTCAGCACTTGAGGGCATTTCTTTTAAGAATAGTTGCAACATGAATTAGCCTGAACATAACAACATCAGAAAAAAGCAAATTGATAGCGTTCCTCAAGAAGGACTCATATTTCAATATGGCTGCATAAGGGTTCTTCTTGAAAAAACTTTTAAAATAAAGATGCAATTACTTGTTTAATTCTTTCTACAATTTAATATATATTCTTGTGTAATAAAAAATATTATTTGATTGAGAGTACCTACTGTTAATCTGTGTAGCTATCAATGTTTTTCTCTTTCGTGTGTATAGATTTTCACTTTATATTGAAATAGCAGAGCTTTTGCCTCGCTGTTGTCCGAGATAAATACACATTTAAAGAAAACATGTATGCATTACAGTATTCATTCGTCAAAAAGGATTTGCAAACAGCCCTGTAATCTAGATTATTAAACTAGGATTTATCGATGTTTTAATGTAACCATATTAAGGTCTATCTGTTTGAGTGATAGCCCTGCATCTACGACTATAAGTGTATGCCCAAATACAAACTATTGCCTACCGCCAAAGTAAAACATGACCCAGGCATATTTGTAAAAGTTTCACAGGTCCGTAAAGGAAAATACGTCTTAGTTAAGGCATTTTTAATCTCAATCCGAAGTGCTTATTTTAATGAAAGACTGAAGTTAGTAAAATCGACCTTCAGTCTAAATATGCTTTTAATTTAAATATATCACCAATTATTCAAGGAATTTGTTGTGGTTATTTGTATTTCAGTTTCATGGAATGTTAACAAATATTCACTTTATCATTGACTATAGTGTTGATATTTCGTAAAATCTCCACGAGAGGAAAGGTATACAATAGTGATGCCCAATGGTTGTAAAACTCATATTCTGAGGGTAAATGCTCGCAGTCTAAAAGGGTTTCTTTCTAAAATTGACTAATAGCTTAATATATAAACAGTAATACAAACACATAAACTGCCCCAGTCTAGAACGTGTGCTCTATCCCTGACCGAGAAGAGAAAATACAAAGTAAGGGATAGTGCACTATATTTAGAAAAGTTAAAATTAATATATTTTGAATATCAGTACAAGTTTTAGCGTCGAAGAAAGTCTTGCAATCAATTTTTAAAATGTTCGGTATTAATTAATATCAAATAAGGTTTTATGAATATTTTAAAATGAAGTTGAAAATACTGATTATACATGTTACGACGCCTGTTTCCTAAATTGATTACATGCATATTTAACTGTTGTAAATAAACAAAGACACGTTATTCGGAACGGTGTAATGTGTATCTCATCGCGAGTACTGTTGCGTGCTGTGATTATTTAAGACGGCGAAACTATAAACATTCTTTTAAAAATGGTTCGATAAATAGAGAAAAAGAGAAGAACGTAGAGGAAAAGGAGAGTGAGAGAATAGACGGTTATGATATGTGGATGTAAAAAAATGTAAACGTCTCACGTTAAATAACCCACAAATAAACAAGAGTATGTAACGGAAAAAATACACACGAATGTTTGATTTATGTATGGATTTTCAAACATCAAACACTGAACTTGTGTAGTATGCTTATTAGTTGTCACATGCTCGTAGACAAACTGATATTACGTGTTCCCATCGAATTATTATCAACAATTGAACGTTGTCAAATTTACCACTATAGTTAGTTTTACGCTGAGGCTTAACTTTGTTATGCGCAAAATGATTAAGTAACATCAATAAAATCACACCTGAAGTAAAAGAACATTTCTAATGGAAAAGTTATAAAGTTGATTCTATTAAACTATTGTAACTACCATTTTAATCAATGTACAGTTTTGATGAATGTATTTCGTATATTGCATGATAAGAGGAAGTCTATACGTACTAATTAGAAATAACGTAATCCGATATTCTCGAAAATCAATGTGATATGACAGATCGTCTATTAAATTTGTGCAGAATTTATTGTATTATGTATAAAATTAATGAAATGCCCATAGAAAATAAAAACGGTTTCGTCTTTTTTTTGTGAAGGATCCGTTGTGTATTAATTCCCGGTGATGAGGATCTAATTCTTAGTATGAAATAGTAATGGGGTAATGAGTGGCTACCATCTCTATAGAGGATGTTGTGGCTAAAGTATGTGATTGTCGTCTAAAAGTAGTATTCATGAGTAGACCGAGTAAATAATCATGAATGTCTTCAAACGCGCTTGAGTGAATAAGCAAACTATAGTGGTGAGGTTTGCAGCCTATTATGCACGTGATTATTTTCTTACTCTCCCCGAGTGTACAAAGGAAAAAAACGTCTTCACTTTGTTTGTATATATATATATATATATATATATATATATATATATATATATATATATATATACATATATATATATATACATATATATATATGAGTATATGAAAGGATAAAAATAATCCGACGGTATGAAATTAAAAATGGAAAAGCGGAAGACCTTTTCGCTCAACGTTTCGCCCGAATTTCACGTGGGCTTTGTCAAGAGCGGACGAAGAATTCTTTTGTCATTTTTGTATTCTTCGTCCGCTCTTGACAAAGCCCACGTGAAATTCGGGCGAAACGTTGAGCGAAAAGGTCTTCCGCTTTTCCATTTTTAATTTCATATATATATATATATATATATATATATATATATATATATATATATATATATATATATATATATATGAAGAAGAATGGAAAGGAATTAGAGAAGGAATTATCTACCTGCTCTATCCTGGATATTGAGCGGTATACTCTTCACAATAGGTTTTACTTTTCCTAAAAGTTCGCTTTTAGTGCACCACTTTATATATATATATATATATATATATATATATATATATATATATATATATATATATATATAACACAGACAATTATTGGAGATAACAACAAAGTGTGTATGAGCATTACTGAAATTATGTGTTTTTATTAAACTAAAATATCTTCATCAACTGAGGGTATTGCCATCAAAGAACCACACAGTCAGCATCACAAATATACAGCAAATGCACATAGTTATGTGTTAAGGGTATGGATACAGGAATCAAATAACAGACAGAGTGCAACACAATTCATACAGATACACCACGGGGCTCAAAGGAGACTCACCCTGTGTTTTACTACAGGAATAGTATAAATCTCTTCAAGGGGAACAACTATGTTGTATATACACATAAAAAACAAACAAATACTTCAACTTTATAGTTACTGTAAAAAAAGTAATTACTCGTTCAAGTTGCTACGGAGAGATTCATGTATGATAGCACTTGAAAGAGATTTGCTACCAACACTGGTAATAAGACAAATAAAATTAAAGACCTAACAAAATGGGCAGATATAAAAGTTCGAATAGTTAAAGAGAATGTACCACTTTACAAACATATGAAGATTGAGGATGAACAGAATAAAATGGAATTAAAACAAACACTAGAAATTTCAAATTTTAAAATCTAAAATTATGTGCAGTTCTATTAACAAAGCTAAATATTAAAAATTATCTTTGTACAAGAGGCTGATTATAAAAGCAACACTAATCACATAACATTCGTTAAAATAAAGGGCATCGTGTTAATTATTCATATTAAATAATGTAAATAAGAAATAAATAATGTTAAATAACTTAACTATAAGTAAAATAAATGAAATAAATAACTATTCAATGAAATAGAAACAATAAAAATAAAATAACATAAAATGTAGGAAGAACACATATACAATTGAAATACAGTAATAAAGTTAATATAGTAAAATCATAATAATTATAATGAAACAAACTCATAATAATTAATTATTAAATTGTATAACGCATTGCTGAAATTAACAGATTCACATTCAAGTTTATTGATAAAGTAGTGCAATAATTGTATATATATATATATATATATATATATATATATATATATATATATATATATATATATATACATATATATATATGTATACTATTTAAAGTAAACCCCAATTAAGAAATAATTATGAGTAGAAAAATCTTCTCATCTCAGTACTCTGATTATGATACAAAAATATAACACAAGAGTTGATAGTTGAAAGGTTTTAGCATTTTATATGGGTTAGAATTGGCAAAGCGCCAGGAAAAAATATTTTTTCAAATCATAACTACACGTTATAATGTGCTTACCATGTATTTAGGAAATACGTAACGATTATTAAAGATGCATTTAAAATTAGTTTCATATCCAAATTGACATACATAATTTGGAATATATGCCCATAAATAAATACACACACACACACACACACATATATATATATATATATATATATATATATATATATATGAGTATATGAAAGGATAAAAATAATCCGACGGTATGAAATTAAAAATGGAAAAGCGGAAGACCTTTTCGCTCAACGTTTCGCTCAAATTTCACGTGGGCTTTGTCAAGAGCGGGTGAATATATATATATATATATATATCTATATATATATATACATATATATAAATATATCTATATACTACTAAAAGTCTATGGGTCTTGTATGTTTGCAATCAGCTTTCAGCTTTCCGGTTTTCAACATCCGGTTGCGCATGCGTAAATAGCATCGTCTTCCAATTCCGTTGAACTCTTATTATTAACGAACGCATGAAATTTTTCATTCTGGAAATGTTTATATCGCTTTAAATATAAAACAATTACATTTAATTTCATCAAATAGTTTTTTTGTTTTCTCCACGGCTAAAAACATTCAACGGCAGGACTTTGTAAAGTCTGTCGCAGTTTCAAAAAAGCTCCACCCTTTTAAAAAACAAAAACAAACAAACAAAACAACAACAATCATTATTAATATCAATAGCGGCGGTGAACGAAAGCACCTCCCACTTTTCCTCTCACAGATTTCACCACTCCTACTCCCTCTGTTTTCGTTACGTACGCGAGACAGCCGGTTGTACCCCCTTCCTTTCTCACCTGTTCAGTGCATATTTACCTATAAGTATGGCCAACCACTTATAATTCAGTAACTATAATTAAAAAAAAAACAATTATAATAAACAGAACGACGCATAGAAATCTATCTATATTCTTTTTTAAACAATTACATTTAATTTCATCAAATAGTTTTTTTGTTTTCTCCACAAGTGTCACGCACATACATGAATTCCATAGCTAATATAACAAACTGACCCAACGGGTCACGGGTGGTCTAGTATATATATAAATATATATATGGAAAATTGCTTATTCACCGAACAGGGCTTTTGAATATATATATATATATATATATATATATATATATATATATATATATATATATATATATATATATATATATAGGGGGGGGGCAAAACACACACACACATATATACATGTATATATATATACACATCCACACCCACACACAGATATATATATATATATATATATATATATATATATATATATATATACATATATATATATATATATATGGATAAGTCATTGTATTTATGTGTGAACTTATTTAAACTGAATATGTCTCTGATCTTCCGTATAAATTACATACCTATTTAGAATATCTGCGATTATCTTGGATTACAAACTAAGTTAAACACTAGTTGTGTCATGAAATCAAATTGCTAATACCAGGGGATGTATTTTCCCCACAGCATGGGAAAGAAACTATCACTTTGAGCATGTAAAGTGTACATTGCAACGACATACTCGTATAAGAAATCTAAAAAGGACAGTGTAAAGAAAAAGAGAATGTCAACTATTTAGCGAAACGGATGTTATTCACGCCCGGCCCTTGAACCTTCGTAATTTCTTCACAATCACCATTTGAACTAGGTTCGATTAGAATACTCTTGCTCTAGAACATAGATTACAGATTGTACAGTATGTTCCATATAGAGCGTTACACAATAGTACACATATATGAGCCAACTTGTGTATCTTGTTTATTTGTTTATTAATTTATCTATTTATTATTCTGCTCACCCCTTAAAATATATGACGATCTTGTAAAGAATACTAATTATTGTATAATCCTGGGTGTGAGTTACGTATTTCATGATGTACGTCCTTTTTACTTTATTTTGTTTAAATATTTTTTTATTCAAATGTTCAAATATTATCTGAGGTTAGGAACGGATTTTTGTTATTGCTAGTGATTGCACAGATAGATGTATGAATACAAAATACTCATATACATATATGCATGAAGCTCTGTTGGATATTGAGCACTTTTTATAGGCCCTGTTGAAATAGTTTTGTTTTAATTCTTAATGCGGAGACGTTTACTTTATATAGATTACTATGCATACACTTATATATATATATATATATATATATATATATATATATATATATATATATATATATATATATATATATATATATATATATATATATAGTTTGAAAAGTCACACATTTAAACGTTGTTAAAATGGCAATAATAATGAGAACATTTTTTTAAATATCTTGAATACCTGGACAACGCCGATTATTTGTTTTTTAAAATAAATTATTTATTTTCTTTAAAAACTTGTTTTCTTTTTTTTAACTTGAGTACTTTCGTATTAAATATCCTTGTCAGAAGTAAGTGTAGCACATGCTTACGTGAATAAGGTATGTTGAAAAGTAACGCATTGGAAACGTTTCTACCTTATTCACGTAATCGCGTGGTACACATAGAGCCACGTCAACATCTGTCGTCGATAACATAGATATGTTTCAGCCAGGAACAAAAAATTAGAGAAAAAATATGAGATTACTTCTGACAAGGGTATTTATTACCGAAATTACTCAAGTTAAAAAAAGAAAAACAAGTGTTTAAAGTTAATAAATAATTTATTTTAAAAAACAAATAATCTGCGTTGCCCAGGTTTTCTAAATATGTTAAAAAAATATTCTCCGTATTATATATATATATATATATATATATATATATATATATATATATATATATATATATATATATATATGTGTGTGTGTGTGGGTGTGTGTGTGTCATTCGATGAAGGCTTACCAAAGCATTCCTTTCAGGACACCAATGATCACCATTAAATATAGTATTTCTTACATATTTTATTTATTAAAATTAAATGTTTTTTCCTACACGTGTTACACTACCCAGCAGGTACTTACTTGGCAGATCATCAGGGAAATTAAATGTCTGGAATACGGGTTTCAACTGCCGACAATACAAAATGGGGCGTTGCAATAGTTGAGATCACTTAAGAAGAGAAGAGGATAAACATAAAAAAATAAAAGTTAAAATTTAAAAAAACAAGGAAGAACAACGATAAATTAAAGAAAGTCCTAGAAAAAGTCTTAGAAAAGTAGCTCGTCAATTATTTCTTCCACCAAGCCAACAAGCAAGTAATCGGTCCCAAATACATTTAAACAACCAAAAAACCGGAACAATGTGCGATAATACACTTTCACGTCGGCCGGCACAACGATAAATATATCCCCCCCCCCCAACAAAAAAAAACCAAAGAACTAAATCATTCAAGACCGCTCACAAGTTACTATTCCAACCCAATTATAGTATGGGAATTCTAAATCCAACTTCTCCTAAAAAAAAAATCAACATAAATGTTCGTTCGGGATGCCAGCGGTCAGAAGAGCCTTATTTCAAGGGTTGATTTATTACCCTTCGAAACAAACACGCGACGAGTTGAACGTCAATCTCACAGAAACTCCCCTTTATATTGAGAAACATCTTAATTAGTAGATAGAAACTATTTATTCCAAATACTGTTTCGAAAAAATTTTTTTATTAAAACTATTCTTTATAGAAATTGATTATCTAGTGTCTGGGACGTCATTTTACATTTTGGGAAAATGTCCTTCATTTAATTAACTGCCGAATTATTATCGTTTTGTTGTTTAACGAAGCGAAAAAAAACCTATCCGGCAGAATTTGTTTAAAAAAAATTATTCATATATCTAAAATAAAATGCTATAAAAAAGTTTTCTACACAAATCTAGTTATTATTTGAAATAATTTAAAATATTTCCTTAACGGATGTGTATGTTTGCAACTCTCTGTGTAGAATATTATTATAGATTTCATGAATAAATATTACTACGGAATATCGTTATCAAAAATCTATTTTTTATTAAAAAAAACAACCTTTTTTAATGAACGGGGTTATTTTTTGCAAACTTAACTAGAAAATATCATTATAATTCGTTAAATGACAGGAGACTTTGTTATTACTAATTTAACAATCCTGTACAAAATACTCTTTAGATACATCCAATTGTTTCTATTTTTAGAAATTAAGTCCGTGTCGGCATGCATGTTTTTTTAATTACTTTTTCCTTAATTATTTACAACACTACACATGAAACTAGCGGTAACAATTTAAAATGCTTAACGTAATGCGATTTAGTTCTCTGATCGCATCCCGCGTTGCTGAAGGTAAAACTGTCAACAACTTCCTGAAACAACGCGGAAAACGTTCTATACGCGTTTCTCTACCGGTTATCTAAAATGCTCTTTATCTCAAGTTTTTTTTGTATATTTGCTTTTGACAACTGAGGATCATTCGACGAAGAATCGAACATTTTCGTGAAACCTGTAAAGCCAATGTATATTTGATTTTTCTAAATACAAACAGCCCATCCAAGAAAATTAAATAATTAAAAGTGTTAATTAAACAGATCAATTCTGTTTTTTGTACATTGGGTTTGCATATATATATATATATATATATATATATATATATATATATATATATATATATATATATATATATATACTTATTAATGCAGTACGAAATTATGGTCAAGGTCCAACAACTGTCAATAATCTCTTATTCTTCAGCTGTATACTTAAAAGTAAAAGGAGCTAGTATGAGCAAATGTGCGTTCCTAGAACTATACGTCTGTGGAACAACTTACCTCCTGTCTGCTTCACTACCACAAGGTTGTTTTAAAACCCAATCTGAACAGATTATTGTTTAGCCGTGATGTAAAATAAGCAAATGCTGACTTAATTTAACCATCGTTAACAGTCATCGCGAAGGTTTCGCACCGTCACCCATTTGCCCTCATCCCTTATTTGTTTCTCTGGCGTTATAAGTTGTGACTCTTTTGTATATATATATATATATATATATATATATATATATATATATATTTATATACATATATACATGTATTGAAGAATGTAAATAAAAATATAAATTATATGTTTAAAATATCATCCATATGTAAGAGTTTTTGTTCGATATAAGACATAATGTAGGAATATCAATAAGGTAAGTCATAAGAATAAAAGTTGTGTAAGATACACTATTTATTAAATCCTAAGTTGTTAAAAAATATGATTTTATACACTCTTCTAAAATAGTTATTTCCTTAAACCATGTTTTTCAAATTTGTAACTTTATCTTCGAAAACGATTCTACCAATGCGTATGTAAAATAATATTTTACTTACTCATTTACAAACTTATTTGTTGAATCTTCCTTGACGACAACATTACATATGGGAAAAGCCATGGTTTATCAAATAAAACATGTTTCCCTCTATATACAGCACTTGTTTTTAACAATTGATGTTTTAATAGGCATTATATTCTAAACAATTTTTAGTTTGATTATTTACTTATATATATATATATATATATATATATTTACTTATATATATATATATATATATATATATATATATATATTCTAGCCAAACAATACTTGCCCGCTAAGCATCTATTAACAATGCTGTAACATTATCTATAGAAAAACAAGGAAACAATGTTCCTTTCGTATGTATGATGTTCATGGTCTTTTTTTATATACTTATATGTTCGAGATTTGATTTTGTCTAAACATTAAAAAGTTATAATAACGAAAGCAGAACACTAAATATCGGGGCTATTGTCAAGAATAACCGACAAAAGTAACGGGTCGAAGAAAACTAATAATAAACCAACACATTTCACTAAGGGCAATAACCTAACTTTTCTAACTACCTTCCTATTTGTCTCGTGCTATTTTAAAGTATTTGTAAGCGTTTTTATTTCATTTTAATGAGTCATCGAAATCCGATAGCGTAATAGTTCTATTTCTAATGTGTTTGTGTAATAAGATCTTCGTCTTTTGCGGTAAAAAAAGTCAACAAATAACTGCCGGAAACGCTCTAAAATATACTTTCTTGCTAATTGAAAAGAGAAAAGACGTTCGGCATAATATATTTTACCGAAAAGTTTTATTTAAACAAAACACGATTTCAAATACTTTAAACAGAAAACAATGAGACACTTAATAAGAAAAGTATGGGTTATTGCTTTTGGTAACATTTATTCCGTGACTATTTGGTGACTATTTGACAATTTGTGTTTCGTCCCTATTGTTTCCGATTGATTATTCTAGACAATCGCCAAAAGCGAAACGTCTATACGTCAAATAAAAGAACTATATATTACTCAGTACTTTTAATTTGTTCTTTATGTTTTTCGCTTTCATTACTAAAGACCGAAAATAAACAATAAACACTAAATAGTGGTTTTAAAAAAATGAATTTCGATTGTTTTATAATTTGAAAAATAAACAACAAACGTCAGTTATTTGTTGGTTAACACACTCAGCTGAATTGTCTACCCACATAGAAAATGAAATTCTACTTTTGAGAGTAATTGTAATTTTTAAGGCATCAACTTACTGTAAGCCCGACTGGCAACGTCATACAACAACACGTACTAGTCTTAAATGATAAAAGATTACGCACAGAATCCATCTCCAACAATAACAAAAACAATTCTAGATCGCAAAGTAAGTAAGGAGTAATACAAAAAGTGAATGCAGTGAGTAAGTATAGCGAAGATTAAGTCACATATATTTTAGAGAAAATGTATAAATTTCCCCCACCATTTTTTGACAAAACTGTATGATCATCGCCTTTCCGGTCTTTTTCTTCAAAACAAGTAGGGCTACATGCCTTAGTTTCATCAATTTCATTCAGAAGTGTATTTTAGTCACACGAGAAAAATGTTCGCATTTATTCATGAAATAGACACATGACTATATGTTGGTCATTTCGATACACATTCATTTATTCTTTAAATAAGAAATACATTTTTCGAAAAAAAGAATTCAATTCGCTTGTACGATAAGGCTGGCGTTTTTAATAAAAAAAATGATATTGGCGTGCCGTGGCGTGGCGTTGCGTGGTGTGGCGTGGCGTGATGTTGCGTGGACAACACCTAAAACGTTCACGTTTATCTCGAGTAGCACATTACGTAACTGGTGATACCAGATCAGGCTGCCCTGTGGCTCCCTGAGACGAAATTCACCTACATTGACGTTTTTTTTTTTTTTTTTTTTTTTTTGTAAAACTTAATTATGTTCTACAAAACCAAAAACAAAAACAACAGCCCCTCTCCCTTTCTCCCTCCCCTTTTTTATTTTTATTTTTCCTACCCTACTCCCGGTCCTGGATATGACCTTAAACTACATCCGATGGTGAGATCCGGCTTACGGACTTTGGGGAATGTGGAGCCTCCTCTTAATCACCATTGCTCCCAGGTCCACCCTGACCCGGAGTGGTAGTACCTGTTAGGGTCCCAACTATGGGTTAAATAGAAACAGATATTAAAAGGGGAAAGAAACAAAAAAGAGAAGAAAACAAGACCAGATTCGGCATTAAATAACCCAAAAAGGGTTGATATGCCGTAAAACAAAACTACCAAACCAAAAACCCTGATTAAACATTTGAAGATATAAAGAACTTGAAGCATAAAAACTTTCACTATAATGACCAGATTCGGCATTAAATAACCCAAAAAGGGTTGATATGCCGTAAAACAAAACTACCATACCACATTACGTAAACATTATTTTATGGTGAACTAAGATAAAAAAAATAACTGAAAACTCGATTTGCTACACATACATTGACAGATTTTATTTAATATCGAGTCGAACTCTATTCAATCTATTTTAAGTTTAAAAACAAAATGTATAGAATAATGAAAGAATCACGAAATTGTAGATTTCGTCTCTGAAGCTAATTAATTGATGAGACTTAAAAACGCCCGGGTATCAAAATAACGATACCGTTAATACATGTTGTGGTAAAGACAATTCGGCATGGTAACCATACCTGATGTATTAAAAATAATATCATATGCGGTAACCGATCAACATAAGTATTTAACACTGGCAAATAAATATGAAGTTATTAAATAACAGAATGGAAATATGCAGGTGCACAACTTGTGAGTCGAAAGATTATGTCATTGTCACCATAAACATATTTAAATAGAGTGCTATCATGTTAAGACGACATCGGGCGAGCAAAGATTCCCTGTTGAATACATGAAGAGACACCATGAACTTAACGAAACGCAAAGTATTGTACAGAACTATCGTATGACGATGTGATAGTATGTGCATACCTATGAGGTATTAAACCATTACACATATATTGGAAACAGCTGTTAGCACTTTAATGCTGGGGATGCTGATTGCTACTAACATTATATTGGCAAGCGGACGTTGAGGGTATTAGATGGAACATATGACAATATATAATGTTAGAAAAACTCCAAAGTAAGATAAATGGTTTAGGTGGGACGTCTGATGTGAAAGATCCAAAGAATAGCATTATACATGATTAAAACAAGAACAATTCATATATTATCGACACTTTATGAAATTGAAATATTAAAATGTTCTCACGTGTCCTCATAATAATTTAATAGATAGTATAAAATAAATGCACACAAGCAGAACACATATACTATATATTCAATTTCGTAGTATACACTTGCCATACGAATCCCCCCATACTTTTTTAGGGATGTAGTTCAGAGATGTAGTGTACTATATTGTGTATAGTCATGATACATTTCCCTATGAAGTATACCTCCTGGTTTATAAGAGATAGTGCATTTTCAGTTTCTGTTCTCATGTTTTCTGTTGTCCAATAATTTTCTTCGCACTTAAGGGGTTAAGGTAATACTGGCTTAGTTGTCATGTGACACTCCTCTTAGGTATTAATGTTCATTTGTATGTAAATATTAACGTATACACATATAGGTATTCATTATTGTAAGCCCAACATAACTACAACATATATTTTGTAGTAAACATAAAAAATAGTAATTATGCATTTCCTTTTACTCATGAAAAAAGGATACGTCTGTGGTACATTTGCCATTGACAGTGGTTAGGATAACGAACCAGACATTTTATTGAATAGAACCTAATCTCTAACAATCGGTTTGCATGTTAGCACAATATAACATAAACTATACTTCTGGATGTAAGTATTCTTACAGACTGAAACAGAAAGAGAGTTGTTCACAATAAAATGGTGTCGTCTGCCAAACATATATGAGTTGTAAAATAGATGTTATAAAAAATCGATGTGTTTCATTACACGATCATGACAACTCATGTGTCATCAAAAAAGATCGAATGACTGGCAGCGGAGACATTCTCTTCACGTCTCTTGAGAAGACTGTGGACATTATGAATCATCTTTATAAAAAATGATTTTATTATTCACAATTTTAATTGGCCTCTTGACACGAAATTTCAACTAATCAAATTCTGACCCGTCGCTGTCAAACCGTGATGCGGAGCTGATTATTTACATAACCCGTTAAAACACAACTTGTGATTTCTTTTATAAATCCAGATTAATTCATTAGTCTTGTCAACAGAATTCAACGATTCGTTATCAAATACAAAATACTCTCAAACACACGAACATTAATTCACGTACACTTCAAATATCGCACATCTATTTTAGCTGAAAACAATTCGAACAGAAAGTAACTAACACTTCATTGGTTGTAATAGTGAGTGATTTTAATTATGCTTGCCTGAATATACGAATATGTTCCGGTGTCCATCAGTGGAGGTTCTTTAAGCTAATATGAATGCATGCTGTACGCTTTTCTATAATATCGAATATTTTATCGTCATATGTTTCTCAAAACATTTCCGTTAACTCAATACATTGAGGAGAACTGCACTCTCGAGTAAAGATGTATTACTACGGACATACGCTTTCACCGTAAAGTGTTCCACATTGTTTGAGTGTGTCGTCGTTGCTATTTAGCTATTATAATTTCTCGGCCTTGATATTGTCTGTTAACTTCTATATATGTTCAACATGAACAGAGAACGCGACTTTCAAATAAAGTATTTGTGTGTGGGTTCATTTTCTATTCCAGCTATATTATTTATGATTCTCGATTGACGGAATTGAAGAATAAAATATTTACATTCCAAGAAAACACGACGTTATTCAGTTGCAATACGTAAATATATACTTAACATATTCGTACATGAATAACTTCAATTATTTCTACTCAATTTTCTGTAAAATCCCAAGATTTCTATAAACACGAAATATGTCCTTGTTTATTATGAAGGCACAGCCAGCTATTGCTTTAGCGTGTGTTTACTTATCGAGTGTCGTTATATAACACAAGAACGTGGTGAATGAATATATCTGGATTAAGAACTTGTGAAATAGTACTTTCATCCGGAAGTATAAAAAAAACCGCTTAAATGATGATTGTATTAGTTACTTATGCAACACTTTGCAACAAGCATGCATCCAGTGTCCATCAATTTAGTAGTATTTCCCATCATAGTCTATCTCGCCTATTATGATGACTGTATACGTCAGCTTTTGATACAGATTTATATATTTATCTGATAATCTCATATGTTTATCACAGCGCGTGGTTAACATTTTTAATAGAGGCAGTTGCCACATAGTGTCGATTTCCGTAAGAAAACGGATGTGGACGTGTGTACATCTGATGGGAATACACTGTGTTCTAGTGACATAGTAAATCTAATCAGTGAACATGAACATTCAGTCCATAATAATAGATACCCTATTTTGGATGGACGTTTGTCGCATTAAGATCTTGTTATTATAGATGGACGCGATTCAAGAGCAGTATGGTTACGCACACGTTCACACATACACCATCCCACTTAGTAAAGAAAAGCAAGATCGCCTACATATACAGTCTACAAACTCTACTGAACGCATGTCACTGTCACCCGCATGTGGGTTACATTTACAACAGATAAATAGAGCTACTTAATTACAACGGTTAGATTGTTCGCTAATGGGGCGGGAAGTCAGAGGGCAATCCTTTGCCGTGTTATACCCACTAATCAATAATAGTTCTTGATTGCAAATCATAATAAACTGAGGATCGATGGTAAGTAGACTAATTCTGGTGAAGGAGTTGCGCCCTCCCCCACATCTCGGTGTGGTAGCTACTAAAAAAGGGAGGCTTCGTGTTGCACCCGCATTCAATCGACCGCTTTACGTTTTGAATTTACACCATAGTATTGATCATCATTCAACTATCAGTCTATCTATCCTAGTAAACCTCACCATGTTTTACCCTGTAAAAGCTGGGACTAATCAATAAAAAACATAAGGTAAGTTGTCTTCGAATGTTATAAACATACACATGAAACACGGTTATGTTTTAAGTGTTTAAATACCATTTACTAATTCCAATTCCAGTTCACACTAAAATGTGTCAAACAGAGGACGAACTGTCAACGCCTTTTATATACACACTTGACCTTACCAAACTGAAGCAAACGCTATCAATCTGAGGACATACAGCACTTGAAATATAAAAACACGTTTACTAAAATCGACACAATGCATTGATTATTATCGTGTAATAGCATCTAAAATCAACTTGAGCATCTCACTCTTGCTTATCAATGAACAATGCCCGAACGACGTGCCTGGCTTTCACTAATCTCAAAGTAGGGCCACTTTACTAAAACCAAAACTCACATATTTTATAACTCTTTATAGTCGTCTTAGTAGCGGAGATTTGGTGCACGCATCGACCTGGTTTGGTGGGGGGTATGTTCCCTCGCAAGTCTTCCATATCATTAAGAACATATACCAACCAAAACTGTACCCACTCTCACTTCCGCAATGTACATATCCAAACTATATATATATATATATATATATATATATATATATTGATATGAAAGAGAAGAACTATAAGCTAACTCTTAGGAAAGGTAAAACCGGTTGTGAAAAGCATACAGTTCAATATACCGTATAGAGTGAATAGATAGAAGGACGAATGGGAATTAGATAAGCGACGGAGGCAGATCTTTTTTCAATTCAGTTGTTCAATGCAAGGTATATTCCGCAAAAAAAAAAATTCAATTAATTTTTCTTAAGCCAGCGGGTTCAAAGATCAAAATCTTATCATCAGATAATAGATAGATAAGTTGGCAAATCCCAAGATTTAAAATCTTAAAAAGTAAAACAAAGATTGTGGGGGGAAAAAAGGCAAACAGAAGCCCGAGTGCAAGCAGTACCCGATTGTAATAAAATCCAGTGGCAAAATTTCCAGCGGGGAAAGTGATTTGTAGGTAGGTCGTTAGCAGGCACGAGCAATGAATTTAGACGTTTCAAAGTAAAACTCCAGAAACCACCATCTTAAAGTGCGCCCGAAATAGATAGAATTCAGATAAATCCCAGCTTGTAAAGTCCAATAAAGGGTTCGTTCGTGGATGCAACAAGGGTAAGTAATTCGTGAGGTTGGAAATATTAGCAATATTAAAAAGTCTTCCTGGGCTGAAAATAATAAAATAAGTTGTAATTGACGAAGAGACAGCGAATGATCGTATGAAATCAGCAGGAAAATCAGGAAGTGTGAAGGGGTTTGAGGGGACTAGAGGGTGCGAGTGTGATGAGTTAAACTTTGATTGTGAGTGGGAGATATGGGTCGCTTATAGATTGAAGTAGACGCTAGGGTGAATTAAGGTTCAACTAGATATTGTGTAAGGGAGGAAGAGGCAAGTCAATGAGTGCGGGAATGGAGAATTTAAAAAAATCAAAATCTGTCGTGGGAATATGAACAGGGGGTGAGAGCTGAATGTTCAATCAGATTATTTTTTTTATAATGAGATAAAATAGATTTGAAGGAAAGAGATGAAAATAAACTTTAAGCCGAAAAGAAAATTAGAGATTAACAATTTAAGAAATGCGTAATTAAAGGAATAGTCGATACAATTAGAAACCGGAAGTAAATATTTGAATAAGGAATGGTAATTTGACGTTGAGTGTTGCATCGGAGTAGTATTCACCAAAGTGGGTAAATATTTGGGTCGAATAAAATATGTGGTTGCTAGTGATGTTTGGATGTAGGAAAATTAAACTTGGAATCAAAATGAATTCCAGATAAGAAATATGGAAGTTAATTATGCATATTATTAAGTAGGTAATGGGTGGCAAAGAGTATTTAATTCACACTTTGGTTAAAATAGTGACAATAATGTATTCCAGAGTGAGAAGCGGATGGCATTTAAAAGTAAATGTTATGGATGTTTAGAGATGTAGATTGAGTGTGACGTACGGAATTCAACAGGGTCAGCGAGAAGTGAACGAGGCGAGAAGTAAGTTATCAAGTTTAAATGGAATATTAAAAAGTTCGGATATATGGATGTATATCAAAAGAGAGTATTAAAAGAAGTAAAAGGAAAACGAATTGATATCATATGAAGGTTATACGATTAAGGAGGCTGAGTACAATGATTTAGGCTGTACTTGGAGAAAAGTACAACAGTTAAGGGGAGTGTAAAGCTTACGAGATTCATGGGTATTTTTTTAAAATTCAGAGAAACGTTAAAGGAATGATATATATATATATATATATGTATATATATATATATATATATATATATATATATATATATATATATATATATATATAACATAACAGAGCACAGTAACCGATAGGTTATTTTCTGGATAAACAGTAAACATAAATACAATCTCTGAGGTACTAATTATCTATCATAGTTTGAATGATTAGATCCTACACATTAATATCACCTCTTAGGTGAGACCTCGTATAATTTATTTTTACATAATTCATGAAAACATCAGTGTCCCAAACATGTGTATGAAGATCAGCTTCCAAACATACTTTGCTTCGCTTCTTCGATATTACCAGATGTTTCCTTAACTCACATATACCTGTTCAAAGGTTTATACATCTTCCACATTTATATGCTTTTATTATATTCGGAAAGCTTCATGTTATTGAAACTTATTTCACATTCTATTTACTTTGTTAGATACAAGGTACTACCTATGTTTTTTTCAGAGCGAACTCAAGTGTAAATCCGAATAATAATAATAATAATAATAATAATAATAATAATAATAATAATAATAATAATAATAACAACAATAATAACAATAATAACAATACTGGGACCGTGGGGAGGCGTGTTGCCACCCGGGCCCCAGAGGAGACCAATGGCTCTTATCATCGTGAAATCGGTGGCAGGTGGCTGTTGCGATACCGCAAGGTCATCAGCGGTGATGAACGAAAGGAGGTGGAGCATACTGGAAGTCTGAGGAGACTTGTTGTCACTCAGACTCCAGGGAATACCACAGGTTGTTGGCAGTGGGTGATCACTGACAATGACCAGTGTGATAACTACTAGTGAGTAAATAATAATAATAATAATAATAATAATAATAATAATAATAATAATAATAATAATAATAATAATAATAATAATAATAATGCCCTAGAATATGTAGACTCATGTCGAAACTGAGACTTGTATCACATTTACATTTTATATTCCAACGCAATTGCATCACAATTAATGAATGCTTGTATCGGAATATATAAATAAATAAAACATTAAAACAAATTTCAATTTGTAGAACACCTAGAAAACTATTAATGCCCATGTATCGACTGCAAAAATAAGGCAGTCTCTTCGATTATCATTATTATTGTTATTATTATTAATGTTGAATACACGCGACATTACTAATTTATCAGCTAGTATCGCCCTCTCTATTTAAACGGAAACTTATTCGACTACCAGCCATCGTGAATGGCCATAATTTACAAGTCTTCTAAGACTTTTAAATTATGGGCATGCACAATGGCTGGTAGTCGAATAATGTTTCGTTTAAATAGAGAGGGCGATACTAGCTGATAAATAAGTAATGTCGCGTGTATTAAACATTAATAATACTACTACTACTACTACTACTACTACTACTACTACTAATAATAATAATAAAAAACACTAACATCTTCTCAATCACAGCAGGAACCACCGCTTAATTAAAGAATATAGACCGCAGCGAAACCCGAAATATAAAAAACAAGAAGGAAAAATGTGAAGAATAGCATCTACGTAGAAAATGTAGAACAGTAACATGAAGCGAGTGAAATGAAAACACATAAAGTTAGTTGCAGTTGTACAGAAAATAAAACAACCGTACAATAAACTTGATAAGAATAGACTATATCAAAAATAGTTAATGTGTCTTCTAATAAAAAAGAGTAATCTATCAATCAGATGAAAGAGAATGCAGCAAACTAGCCTGAAATAATATAGATACCACCAAACCGCAAGATAGGATTTAAATAGGGATTATGTACGCATCTTCATTTTAAACATGATTTCAATATTGATAGAGACAATGCGAATACCGTATTAGGATATGTACAGTTAAAATACATTCGGCACATCAAAGTACCAACCTACAATGATACAAACAAAAAGTCCGGGCGTAATAACAATAGCCACTAAATATATAAACTGGCACATCTTATATTGCACTATCCAACAAACAGTATAGTAAGCTGAAAAGGATATTAAACATTAAAACATGCTTGGAATATTTCCAATTAACATCAAGAAGAATATGAACTATGTGCATGAGAAGAAAGGTAAAGACCACGCAGAGCACGGTAATAATAAAAAACACAACGATCATCTTAAAGAGATTCCTCGAATGTCAAAACAAGTCAATGTAACCAGCAGATGCCAAACAGCGGTAAGTATGTTGAGATTGGAAAATAACAACTATATATGAAGAATATCACACAGGACAAAAGCAACGGAAAATTCCATGAATTTTCCCAAAAAGTACACGGACATTCGTGACGGCAGATTTAACTATCACAACACAAACTGTTCATGAAAATTCTACGAGGATTGAAATATCAAAAATATACAGCAGAATCTGGATTTCCGTGGAAGATCTTGAAGAACAATTGAACTATAGGAAGTGTATTGATACTTACATTTCCGGAGAAAATCAACAGTCGATTTTAGCGAGTAATACATTAGATGCCAAACAATTATTTCCAGCAGTTAATGACAGAGGCGCGGGTTATTTTGGAAATGTGTGAGGGTTGGTTTTTACTTAGACTTCGAAGAACCTTATGATCAGTGTGTAAACTCTATTGGGTACTTTTTAAAGTAAGACCCCCGCTAAAACTCGCTCGACGTCGGTGAATTCCGGCAGGTTATATAAAACGCCCGGCCGTTCCGACTAAAAAATCCGTTTACTTAATGCGTCTAAAAAATTCCAACAAGGCTGGATTTAACAACTTGGCAAAGCAAGTATAAATGCTGTATGATATAAATATAATTTTTTAACGAAGATTACAATAAGTGTTATTTTTTGTCGAGTGTGTGTTTAGAGTAGGGTTAGGAATAAGAGTCAGGGTAGTGTAAGGAATCGGGGTAAGGAATCAGGGTCAGAAACTACAGTTAGGGCAGGAGTAGGAATAAGCATGAGGGCAGGGTCATGAATTAGGGTCGGTGCAGAGTAAATAATTAAAGGTAGGGCAGTGTTAGGAATTAGGGTTTAAGCATGCTCGTTTTTCAGCATCGTATTTCTTGTCGGAATCGCGTTTCTTGTCTGAATCGTGTTTATATCAGTTTGCAAGTTTAGCATTCCTTTCAGTTTGAATGTTTAGCTGTCGTCTTCGTATTCGTCTCGCTTCGGGGCTTTCCGCCGTTTAGCATTAACCACCGTAAAGCATCGACACCGAGTGACTTTAAGCGCGAGTATTACGGTTAAAGAATTAATACTTTTGTCGTGATGCATTTGGCAATACACTTTTCACAAGCAATTGTTTCAGACCGAGTAAATAATAGGATCCATTAGAATGTTTTAAAAATAGAACATTCGACTATAACATTGTAATAGGCAAGTTTATGAAGGTTGGTCTCATTCTAGACTGGGTCATACTAATGCTGAAGTAGTATTCCGACTTTCATATAGTTGATGTAATTATCTTATCCTTTCGTTATGGTATTTATATATATATATATATATATATATATATGTATATATATATATGTATATATATATATGTATATATATATATGTATATATATATATATATATAAAAATATATATATATATATATATATATATATATATATGTATACATATTAAGAAAGAGAAAGATCCCAAAGCAGAGAGGGATAGCATGCTAAAGCACCTGCTTTATGTATTTATTTCGGTTCAATACTAATAAAAAAATGTTTTATGCGATTATGACAATAAGAACACAATGCAGAGAAAACATGTTCATATATCCACCCACTACTAATAATGTTACCTAGTATTTGTCAAAAGTGATTCTTCTTTAGACTGTTGACGGAGATATATAGATCCCAGCGGTGTAAGTAGTCACTCTTTGCGCTCAAATAAACACATGTCGAAGAATGAGTGTCAATGGGACCAGAATTTCTCATCTCGATCGCGTGATCGATTAGACACACTCACTCGAGTATACATACAATTGTGCCCAGTTTTTTTTTTACTTCATATAATCGAAAATGTGTATGAATATATTCAGCGTCTCGTGTCGGTGGTGTTGTGGATAAGGTCGAATTTTATATGACTCATTTTACCTCTCATTGGCTGAGTTGACCCTTGGGGTGTGACCTCAGACACACGGACATGAAATGAGTCGCTAATATCTCCTATGGGCCGAAACATGAAGATATAAAGAAAAGAAAGCAAACTACAGAGGTAAAACGTATTAAACAACATTTGAGAATACGAATACATTATACGTTTGCTGTTATATATATATATATACATATATATATATATATGTTGATATGTGTATATATATATATATATATACATGTATATATATATATATACATATATATATATATATATATATATATATATATATATATATATATATATTTATACCAGAAGAGAAACTATGGCTGGCGTCTTGAACAGCCCCAGGTTTCTGATACCTAAGAGCAGCTCTCATAGAAACTGAGATAGGCGAAGAGTAGACTCGTGAACTTCCAATGTGTTACGCTATAATTGCAAGACATATCAAGAATACCGCATAGGAACCCTAGACAGTACTGCCAAAGTAACCTGAGTCGCTTATTAACCAAGTCACATACGTTATGATACAATGTGCATCATGAAGACGGTCGTGATTCTGTTTTATGACTGAACCATAAAATGCACGAGCATTGAAAACGCTAGGAGGAAATTCTTCACAAAAAGGGCAATGTGCAGCTGATAGCTCCAACAACGGTAGATTTATAGGAACATACCAACCAGGCACTATATCAAGGTAGACATGTGTGGGGTCAGATACTTCGGCCAGCATCAGATCTCAGACAATTAACCAACTGGGGTTGATCAATGACTTGAAGACAATACACACCATACTTGATCAGGCCATTTGAGGAAGCTCACGCCTGCATTCAGCGTGGTTCTTGCAAGTGCCAGAAAGGATGTGTGAGACGCTGCAAGTGTAAGTAGGTTGCTTTGTGTGTGTGAACGGGGCTGCACATGAAGATGAGACCACCATATCCATTCACTTGTAACAGTGTTGAAGTGATTAACATGACACTGCTTTTGTAAACATATCTTCAGTACACACGTATACAAAGCCTCACATACCAGACCATTATAGAATATCAGTGCACACCCAACTTGATATATTACACCATAGCATGTCAGAATTTAAAATGACTTAAGACATGTATTAAAAGTATAACTCTCACAATTAGTAGTTGAAGTAAATTAATATTTGTATGTAGGTCTATACAGGGAAACCTAGATTATGAGTAACAATGTTCACCTTATGTTTGTGGATATTCAGAGGTAACCCCGAATTGATCATTTTGTTATATTGGTTGAAGGAATGTAGAAGACTAATCAACCAACTCTCTTATTAAAGGATCCATGTCACACCTAGAACAACACATACTCTTATCAATAACTAACACTTGTCAAACCTATTGACTTCACAGACTTTGAGTACAATGTTGTACTGTCAAAAATACACGATGATGAACATTCATCTCTCATTGATTAAGTGGACGACTGTTATAAAGTACGTCATTCGGAAAAATGGATTTTGTATTTGTACTATAGAAATATTTTACCCAGAGGTAATCGTACGTGTATAATTCAAATGACAGCCATTTTGAAATTCAATATTTTGGCTAATTTATAATGATACACAGTGCGGAGTGTTCTGATTAAATATGCTTCCTCCCAAAACATACATTCGGATATCAGAATCGAGTCAATATTAGCCTTAGACTCAAAGATAATCGAAAATGTAAGTTTTAAACAACGGCAATTTGTAAATCTAATCCGCTGGTTAAGTGTAAAAACTAAGCGATTCAGATTGTAACCATAATTTCATTGCCCTCAAAAACATATATTTAGACACCAGAGTACATTCAATAACATCATTAAAATCACAGATAATCGAAGATGTCGATTTCAGATAGCGCCCATTTTGAATTCTTATATGGCGGACATAAAGAGAGAATTCTGAGTGGCTCAATATCTGACAATGTTCGCCATATATCAATGTACATATGTGCAAGATGTGATGCTTGTATCACAAAATATAATTTATCGACATTCAAGACAATTTTAGGGATAATGATACAAAACTTGATTACGCAGGAAAAATTATCTTGTCGCTTACTACGTGTGTAAATACTGCATAATCTTGTGGCTACTGAAATTGTTGTAAACATTACGTGGGTTTAAGGGTGCACTATTCGGACTGACCGAATATTGCTTATTTTATTAGGACACTGAGAGTTTAAATCAAAATATCTCCAGACAAATCACGAAGCTACTTTATCGAAAGTTCTAGGTAAAACACTTGCCAAATATTCGTGTCAGATTGATAGTTACCGACTCAGAAGACAACAAATATTCCCCCTTTTTTAGAAATATCGCTCATGGAATGTAGGTACTAATAGAGTAAATGGCAAAATATGGGAAGCAAGAGAGACGAGGCTGCCAGAAGTAAACACAAGGTGCACTTTATAATATCCCTACGTATTACTACTACGCCCACTTTTACTGAAATTCATCTAAGAATAATTAAAACGTAGTGGATATGCCTTTCGTATATTTATGTTACTATCGTGTGCCTTACGTTTCTTTGATACAGGAAGAAATGTGTTCGTTGTTATCGCCAGTGAGCAATCATCGTGTGGAGAGAACTCATAGCCGAGGAGTGTGACTTTGTGTGTCGGATGCTTGCGGACTTGTTTACAAGGGAAGTCTCCTCATTGGAGACGACACACACAAGCTCGCCGAGTTGCAACGATAATCACTCTCCTTTTAACATAAAGGATGCATACCCAGTCGCTTGCTGGACGGGTATTTCGTCGGCTGTTAGCTTCTTAAATACACTGAAGCCGGCTGTGCATCAGTAGGAGTAATGTAATAATGAAACACACGATTTTTACTATTGAATATAAAATAAACTTTATCATATATCGAAATTTAATGTAAATGAGTTAGCTCAGCGTGAGAAGCACGCATCTTCCCTGTTTCAACTTTGTAAAACTATTATTCTAATCCAACTCGAGAGATGATGAAAGTGGGAGAAATCGAGAGAAGAGAGAAAAAGCACACTATACAAACCTTTTTTGCTGACTTTCGATAAACATATTGTTATCATTGTACAGCTGGCTCCAGCCCTCCAACATATTCCAGATGACAGGTGAGCTGATCTCCTTAACACGGCTACCATCGCAGTATTGTTGCTATTTTTTTACTTAAATTGGATCACAGAGAATGTTCCGACAAGAAGACGTTGTACGCGTGCAAACTGACATATTTCTTTAGTGCAATCAATTATTGTATTCATCTTTAAGTCTGGCACAAATACTTCGAAATGCAACAAGAATCACCAGCAAACATTGGCAACTAAGGATACATTCTATTATATCGGTGTATTTCCCTAAACAAAATGAGTGTGGATGTATTTAACATATAAAAAAAACTATTCCCTTTAAAAACTACATTTAATGTATAGGGGAACATAACCGTTGCAAGTCAATTTCATGAAACAGTTCATCATGTACAACACGGATATAACAAACAATTATATTATAGTACAACATATAAGCAATGTGAGACTAATACACGCTGTGAAATCGTAACGTAATACAAGCTACGTTTACGATTGCCCATTTACTTACAATATCGTAAACGTAAAACATTGTTAATGTTTTCAGTAGAGATATCCGTTTTCTAAAACGCTATGTGTAAAAACACAAATTGAAAAAAAGATAAATCTTGCGCGTATTAGAATTTGGTTGTCCACTATGGTTTTCAATTACGTATCGGAAAATGCATCTGACAATTGCAATGCACCGAATACACATTGGCAGCATATATAAATATTTCTAATTACATTTCACACAAACTTTATTAGACATAACATACTTAGATATAATGTATACACACTTAATAAGATTAGTGTGAGAATGCAAGACGTCAATAGAGACAGGTGCATTCCAATAATGCTATTGGGGTGTTAGCGGACTGTCTGACTTAACAATGCCAGTAGTATAAGAGTCACATTTATCAAGTATAGCTTGCTGACTATTTAGGTTAATGTACGACTGTTGCCTTTTAACACCACTTTCACATAAACAGACAGGCTATATATAATGGTACAAAAAAGAAAACATACATTGGTTTTACAAGAAAAGTAGGCGACTACTTAGCAGCAATATTAATCAATATAATTAAATAAGCTTAAATAAATGCATAGATTGCTTTAAGCAGTTCGTGAAACTTGTGAAACTTGTGAAACTATGGGATATTTATTTAATTTATGTTTTTTAATAAAACCAGACCATCACAGGAATTGAAAGAATAAAAAAGTATAATCAGCCGTACACATTCTGTTACTTTTAACGATGGTTTATATATATATATATATATATATATATATATATATATATATATATATATATATATATACATATATATGTGTGTGTGTGAATATATATATGTATATATATATATATATATATATATATATATATATATATATATATATATATATATATGTATAATATTTATAAATACATATTAAATTGTAAATACGTCGAGGACGCTAGCGTTGCAAGCTTATTGCTCGCATGAGTGCAGGTAAGTAACAATTTCAGACAGTTGGGAGGCGCTAAACCGGTTCACAGAGTTATCCTAGAATCTGCAAGCAGTCGCCATATTCACTCGGCCACTGGGTAAAAGTTACGTAATTTAGTGAAATTAAAAGGCAAATATAAAAGACAAGTCGAGAGGTGTTTACAAACGTGTTCGGAACTTGTCATTAGAGCTTTTAGACAGTCTATTTCGAATTGCCCCGAGAGTGCTCAACTTATATATATATATATATATATATATATATATATATATATATATATATATATATATATATATATATATATATGTGTGTGTGTACATATATATGTATATATATACATATATATATGTACATATATATATATACATATATATGTATATATATACATATATATATACATATATATATATATATATATATATATATATATATATGTTTATATATATATATATATAATTATTACAGACAACATTGTATTAGCATACACTATCATATCATTTTACTTTGCAGGCACCTTAAAAGATTTAGCTCGATGATTGTCAATTAGTGATAACAGAGCAAATATAAGTCAGTTCATATTATATTCCAATAACCATGGTTTTATTTTATTAATTTTTCACATTTCCCAAAAACATAACATATGTGTGAGAAATATGTTTACGGTTCGTTTCATTTGTCCTGTGCCAAACAACATTTTCATGTCAATATCTTCTCTGCAACAGTACAAAATCATCAGAAAAATTAACAAAGAGAAAAAATGATTGGATTAAAGTGTTCTAAAAAAAACCTACGTACGTATGATCATTTCTACAATGTTGATATATTGACAGCACCGTCTAATGATCAGTTGTATATAGCTGTGGTGGGGAATGACGGTGTACGTACCTTTACACAACAAGAACACGGTTCATCGCGCGACAACGTCTGTTAATATCTTAGACTGCTTTTCCTCGTTTCAAGTGCGGGCAACCGCGCTTCCTCCAGACTATGAATCCAAGCACGTGTGTGCTGCTTTCCAACCGTTCCTAAGCCGTATAGTCAAGTCCAAACAGAGCAACATGCGCTGTTCATAAAATAAAGACAACGTTCAGCCCTAACCTCAAACGTGTCCGATACGCCTTCTTTCCGTCGCTTTTTAAGGTGTGTTATGATTACAGTTTCTCATGGTCTTGTACTTTGAGGTTTTTCTCCCGGGGTCAAGCAGTGATGTTTAAGCCTTATTTGGCGCTATCCCGCACCTTAGCAGTGCAGACATGTGCGTTCGCAATGACGGTGACAAAATGATCCTTATTTTGTGATAGTCATTCATTGGACGCACATTTGGCTTATTCTGCTTCATTATGAACAATCAACCACTCATGAGAGTATAACCTTTCTCGCTGGAATGACACTAGGTAACCTATGCCCATCCACACATGCAGCTTTTGTTATTATTCTGTGTAACGTCTGCAGCAACCCGATATTCATACACTGTATTGTTCAGTCCGTCAGGTGCACAGTCATCTGACCACGTCTGACATATAACTAAAACTTGCTCACTTGCAGAACTGTCACTGTTACTTAAGGATCGTCGAGTAAATGACTCCGAAACACCTGTACAATACCCGCTGATGCGATAATTCAGTGATTCTCAGAATCATATATGTATCTTGTTGACCCTTTAATGTAGATCTTATCATTTTCGTTAATGTTTACATATGTTCCTATTTGCTGTTGAACTATTTTGACAAAAAAATATAATTATGATTCTATTATCCGATTTGTCTCTCAAGGAGTTGGTTGTATAGTTTTCCTTTCTGTATACATGTATTTAGCCGTTTCACGAACATATTTTGTCGTACCAATAATGTATGCTTACATGTCAGATAAGTGTTTGATTATGCCTTTTTCTGTACTTACCTCAGCATTTTATGTTCCCTTTCGTTCATCTAAGTATGTTTTTCCTATATATGGTTCTTCGGTTTGCACAGGGATATACTATTCTGAATTCATGTGTATGTGGTGTACCCGTAAGATACTTCTACAAAACGTATTGCTTATTTTGTCAGCTGTCAAAGCATATCTATCCAGCATTAGATTTCTTGAGAATGTTTGATATAAACAAGACAGCGTATACTCATGGAGTATCCTATTTACTAGTAATATATATAACAAGTAGTATTTCCTGTAAGTTCCAGTCGCCATTTTGATTTGTTTATTAAAGCTATAAGTTTTCAAATATGTTGTATATTATTAGTAAATCAGTTATGTATATTAATCTCTCTTCCAACTGTATTAGTAAACACCATCACTAGCAGCAGCATCATCAACATCATCATCATCAAAATCAACATAATAATAATAATATATATATATATATATATATATATATATATATAAATATACATATATATATATATATTTACTATGTTTGTTAGACATATTTCAATTATTAAAAAACACATGCCAACCAGCCCAAACACTCATGAACATAAACCAAGTAAAACATGCAAATATAAGAAAAACAACCGTATTTTTTACGATTAATAGAGTTGTTTGCAATCTTGTCTGTGCATCTGTTTTTTATTGAAGTGTAATTTTAACTTATATTGCTTCCTGCAATTACAAAATGGCAGGTGTTTTTTTAGGGAAAGCTGGCGAATATTTTAATTTTGCGATTTTACACGAGACTAAAATTGCAATAATACTTAATATTCAATTGGAGTTCATAAAAATAGAGCACCTACTAGATAAATATTAATGTGTGTGTGTGATAGTGTCAACGTTAAAAAGCCTCATTAAAATGATATATAAATAAATAAAAAAGGATACACTACATTGACAAATATGAATAATGTATATATATATATATATATATATATATACATAAACATATATATACATTTATATATATATATATACGTACATATACATATACATATACACCCACACATTATATATATATATATATATATACATATATATATATATATATATATATATATATATACATACACATATATGCATATATCTGTGTGGATATATATATATATATATATATATATATATATATATATATATATATATATATACATACACATATATGCATATATCTGTGTGGATATATATATATATATATATATATATATATATATGTACATACGTATAAATATATACCTGTATACATATATATATATATATATATATATATATATATATATTACTATTTAATGTATCTACATACAATTTTACAAGGATATATATTTTTTATGTATGATTTTTCAGTATTTAATCAAACAGCGATCGATACGTAAGTAGAGCTAAGTAGTTAGGTCTGAAACTATATTTATGGCAAGTAGGCAACAGAGATATCCGCGTTGTATCCCCAGGGAGAGTTTTCGCCTCATATATATATATATATATATATATATATATATATATATATATATATATATATATATATATATATATATATATATATAATACTCCAGGTGAAACATCCACATGGTAGTAATCCAAAGACCTTCAACCGGGATTATAATAAGTGCTCAATATAAAACAGAGCTTTAATATATGATTATTTTTATTTACACAGACATATTCCAAATCTGCGACACTGGTATGTCGATGTTTTCGATGTCGATGTTATCGATATCGATGTTATCTATATCGATGTTCTTTCCAAATATGATCTAAGGTTTAGATCGGATTCTAAGTATGCCTGATGAGATATCATTTTATAATAGCTGGTGATCTATACCATCGACATTCCAGTGTCTCAGATTGTGTACATGTATGTGTAAATAAAAAAATAATCATATATATATATATATATATATATATATATATATATATATATATATATAACATGCTACTTTCTTCAGCCTATCTGGTGTTTAACTTTTTCTTATTTATTTTATTTGTTTTCGAGTGTCGGGTTGGAACTAGACGAATAATGTTCCACATTCGTTGCGTAATGTAGTTCTTTAGGATTTGTTAATACTTAGTGATGGTATGAGCGTGAAACTTGAACATAGCTTTGATTAATTCTCTATTAATACTACAAACAATGTAATTTTTCCGCTAAAACTCTATTTTTAAAAAAATATTTAAAACTAACCGCTGAAACGTACTATAGTACACAATAAGCAGGCCAGCTAGATTGGTCAAGAACTAAGAAATATATTCAAAACCTTGTTGTCCGTAAGAATTTAAGAAACATATATTTAATGGTATGCGTCTCAGCTTCACACACACACACACACACCCACGCCCCCCCCCACACATATATATATATATATATATATATATATATATATATATATATATATACATACATGTAGTGTGTGTAAAAAAATGCAATTTAGAAATCCGTGTAAGAGAGTTCAATGTAGAAAAAAATATATAATATATTTATATATATATATATATATATATATATATATATATATATATATATATATATATATATATATATATATATATATATATATATATACATATATATATATATATATATATATATATATATATATATATATATATATGATGGGAGGGTATGTATTTGCTTAAAAACACACAATTCTTTGGTGTATACGTATGTGTGTTTAATAATATATAGTCTATATATTAATTAATCGTATCTCTCTCTCTACAGTGTTTTCCAGTAATAACACTTTTATATAAATAGGTTTTCTTTGTGTCTTATCTTATATATAAAGTAAAGACGTTTTTTCCCCTGTACCTTCGCGTCGAATAGGAAAATAACCACATACATCACAGACTACTAAACTCACCGCTATACTACACTTATTCACTCGAGCGTGTTTTAGTAAAGTTGTTATTATTGTTTCCAACCTAACACTAAATATTATATTTGGCCCACCATCAACGTCTCTCCTAAAAACCAACTCCATATAGGTGGTAGCAAAGACTTTTCCCCCTAACAATTGTGTACTGTGACTACACTCATCGACACCGGGTACTAATAAACACAGTTTAATTTTCACAAAACAGTCCATCCTTATTTATTATTTGCCTGGTAATAATTTACTGCATAATATAAAGCAATACGCAAACAAATAATAACCGCTCCCGTTCAATCCGATGATATTCCGCGAATATCAGATTACGTTTTTCCTATTTCTAACTATGATTTCCACATTTACATTCATTCCGGAATTAAACGAATGACATTAACGAACACAATACCTGCAACATTTATTCTTCAAACATTACGGCTAAAATTCCTTCATTAAATCGACTTCCTACTTAATTCAATAGCCGCCAAGATACTACATACTAACAAATATATTACATTTCATCTCTAAACAATTATATAAAAAAATTACGTTTTCCATTCTAAAACAAAACAAATAAACTTACTTCTACCGATTTTGACCCACCGTAATACTTTACGAAAAACAAACAACAACAGATTATGTTAAGAAAAAAAACACGGTTACAGATTAAACGAATTACATTCCCACATTCTTGAATTCAATAGCCGACAAGATACTACATACTAACAAATATATTACATTTCATCTCTAAACAATTATATAAAAAAATTACGTTTTCCATACTAAAACATAACAAATAAACTTACTTCTACCGATTTTGACCCACCTTAATACTTTACGAAACAAAAATAACAACAGATTACGTTAAGAAAAAAAACACGGTTACAGATTAACCGAATTACATTCCCACGTTATTGAATTCAATAACCGACAAGATACTACATACTAACAAATATATTACATTTCATCTCTAAACAATTATATAAAAAAATTACGTTTTCCATACTAAAACAAAACAAATAAACTTACTTCTACCGATTTTGACCCACCGTAATACTTTACGAAAAAAAAAACAAGAGATTACGTTAAGAAAAAAAACACGGTTACAGAAAAACCGTATTACATTTCCACATTCTTGCTTCGCACGGATTCTTCCCATTCTTTTAATTACTATTCATTTAAATGATAACTGTTCATTTCCAAAAATAACTGTTGACTATTTTGAGAAACTTTTAATTCGTACAATAACAAAAAAACAAATATTCTTTTTTTAAATTATTACTAACTAAAATACAATAACAATTGCTTCTTTGGCAAAACTTCCCTAACCGTTAAATACTTCGATAAAATAAACAAAACATAAACAAACCGAAAAGATACATTTTTCCTTTACGTTTTTCTCATTATTACACTTAAAGGACAGCGATCACATAATAACAAACATGAAAACTTCCAACTATAAAAAATAAGATAAAACAATAACGTTTTTACTTACTAAAAAAAAACAAAAAAACTTGATTTCTACAGAATTTGACCCAACGTAATACGTTCGGAAAAAAAAAGTTATAGATTAGCCGAACGACATGCAATACTTCTTCCTTCGCACGTATTTTACCCATTCTTTTAATGGCTATTCATTTAAATGATAACTTTTTATTTTCACAATAACTGTTCACTATTTTGATACAGTTTATTTCATATAATAAAAATAAATATTATTATTTTTATAAATTATTAATAAATAAATTACACTAACAATTGCTTCCTTGTGAAAAGTTCCCTCAACGTTAAATACTTTCAGAAAATTACCAAACCAGACACAAACACCATAGATACATTTTTTTTAATCCAATGTTGGAGGGGGAATTGACATCTCAGCGATTAATTAAAGAGGCCTACAGATCTTTGTATAGAAATTCCATTTTCTTTGGCTCAAAAGACAATTGGAAAATGAGCATTACAAATTATATTCGGATGGTCGGGGGGAAATAAAATGACGATTATATGATTATTTTCAATAAGGAAGACTATTCGCTATTTTTTTAATTGACTGCGATTGAGTGACATGAGGCAAATGCCTAGCAGCGGGGTGTGGCGGGATTGATAGGTTGATGTGGTGGATCTGTTTTTAAAAGTAACAAAATATAAATAAACCGAAAAGAAAAATATCGTATTCGGGGGAGGGGGGCATAAAACACCGTATTGTACAATATATTTAAATCGACAGAAGACTCAGGAATGTGCGGAAAATCCATCAACGTTAATTATAGTATTTCGAAAAGTAAAACAAATAAAACTAAACCGAAATAAAAAAAACATGTATTGGGAGGGGAGGGGGGGAATTGCCTATTATATGATTATTTATAATAATAAAGACTATTCTATATTTTTTAATGACTGCGATTGAGTCACATGGGCAAAATGGGTGGTGGCGGACGATGGTGGCCGTGAAAAGTGCTGCCCGTTTTATGTTACGATTCACCTTTTGGCGAGCAAATGTATGGGGCGATTAGATATAACTCTTTCTCAAACACTAAATTAGATATTGTTCTTGCATTGCAAAGCATGCTTCACAGAGAAAATATAAACACCTGTTCACTCTGTCTAAAAGATGGACACTGCAGTAACAGTAATCCCAGACACTTCTTGAGTGACACTCAATCGGATACAAATGGCTACCCACAATATCGACGACTATCTCCTTTAGCTGGAGGTTTTAAGACGACAGTTACCCTACCTGGCAACATAACAGTTCCTGTAGACAACCGATGCGTTTTACCACATAATAAACAGCTTTGTAAGATTTTTTATGCACATATCAATGTTGAATATTGCAATAGCGTGAACTCAATAAAATACATTTGTAAATATGTAAATAAAGGTAGTCATCAAGATACCTTCAAACTTGAAAGTAATGCTCATGATGAAGTTAAGAGATACGAAATGGGACGTTACATATCAACTAATGAAACCATTTGGAGAATACTTAACTTTCACATACATATACATCATCCCCCAGTTATTCACCTATCAGTTCATCTAGAAAATGGACAGTGGATATACTTTACTGAAAGTACTGCGGCAGATAGAGTTGCTTCTGTTTGAGACTACTTCTACACAATGTTAGAGGTACACAGACCTTTAATGACCTAAAAACGATCAATGGTAAAGTTATGACTACATTCAGGGATGCATGTAGTGCACATGGACTACTTGAAGATGATAACCACTGGAATGCTACACTACAGGAAACATCTATATCTGATTCTGCAAACAATTTTAGACATTTGTTTGCGATCATGTGCAGTGTCTCATCCAAAACGACTTTGGGATGCACACAAAGAAGCTTTTACTGAAGATTTCCTTCTTAGGAAACGCAATCAACAGCCTGAAGTTGATATAACACTTTTAGACGACATATTCAATATGGCTTTAGTACGTATATAATCTATGACTTATAGGATGAATGGTAAAACACTGACAAAATTGGGTCTTACCTCACCTAATCGATTTAATACACATCCGGTCATTACTGCATGGACGCGTGAAATTAGTTATCAAACTCATGAGCAAGCATCCACTGTTCGAGATGGTATCGCACAACTAAATAATGAGCAAATTCATATTTTTCGTACTATAGTTAATACTGTAGAAGATCAGCAAGGTGGCCTGATATTCCTTGATGCACTCGGAGCTACAGGAAAGACATTTGTTACCAAGTTAATTCTTGCTAAAGTTAGGTCAGAAAGCAAAATAGCTGTGCCAGTGACATCATCGGGCATTGCAACCACTATTCTTCCTGATGGTAGGACAGCTCACTCCACATTTAAGTTGCCATTATCCTTAACAAAAGATGCTGATCCAATTTGTCAAATAGAAAGACGATCAGATCCAGCTAAAGTTTTACAGAATTGTTCCTTGATCGTATGGGATGAATGTACAATGACACATAAACAAGCGTTCGAGGCTCTAGATATCACATTGCGTGATCGCAAGAAACGTGATGTTGTTATGGGTGGCATAACACTTTTAGTATCAGGTGACTTCCAACAAACACTTCCTGTTGTTCCACGGGGAAGTCCCGCTGACGAGCTAAATGCTTGCATTAAATTGTCATATTTGTGGAAGTACATTAAGACTGTAGCGTTATTTACAAACATGCGTGTACATCTCAATAGTGACCCAATGGCTGGTGAGTTTGCCTCCCTACTCCTAAAAATAGGTGATGGCAAGCTTGCAACAACCAATAATGGCACGATTGTTATTACTCCAGGTATTGGCTCAATTGTTTCATCACTCACAAAACTTAGTAGCAAAGTTTATCCAAATATAGGAGTGCATATATATATATATATATATGTGCATCCTGAATGGCTAATGGAGACAGCAATTCTAGCTACTAAAAATGACATGGTACATGTCGTCAATCAACAACTGCTTGATGAAATTCCAACGCATGAAACCTCATGTGATAGAAGCTGTAATACTAACTGGTGTGGCAAGGAGCAAACGGACATTCTTTCCCAGAATACCCATTAATCCGTCGGATTCTGCAATAGAATTTAAATGGCTTCAGTTCCCAGTTACATTGTGTTTTGCTATGACAATTAACAAGTCCCAAGGACAATCATTGGCAGTGGTTGGTCTAAACTTGAGTTCACCTTGCTTTAGCCATGGGCAGTTTTATGTAGGATGTTCAAGGGTAGGCTCTCCACAATGTCTATACATATTGGCACCAGAAGGTAACACATCAATCCTATTTTAATTACTTAAATTACTTCCAGTGAAATGATTTATTTTCTGAATGTATTTATTTAACTTATAAATTAAAATCAGGCTGTTATATTTCCCCGGGAAACGCCGGGACACGGGTCCGGCTAGTTGTTAATTATGCAACTCCTGAAGTATAACAAGTGTATGGGCGTTTTCTTTTCGATCATTATCATCAATATATATGTTGTACTCATATTTTGAAAATAACAAAATAACTAACATTTAAAAGACAAATATTCATATCATCATATTTTATTTTGGTGCACGAATTCCATAAATTACAACGTTCTATATGTGTTTATGCACAATTATGTACTTTTGACAACAGTATATTATTAGATCAAATGTAGACATTTAGATTAAAAATATATCTGTTTAAAGTTAATAATATATTAATTTAATTAATTTAATTACCATATGGTTCACTATATACGTCGCTATCAAAAAAGTATTCTAAATGGTTTACTAAATTTGTACGTTAGTTTACTGTCATCTTTGTACAACTTTAAATTTGATAAGTTTAACTCTATCTATTTATGTGAAATTGCATCTCTTGTATTAATTGAATTCTGAAAATATTTCATCTCTATCGTTTTTTCAGTGAACACAAGTAGTTATCTTAATTACGTTGATATAACGTATTTCTATTTTATTTCGTTTTCAAAGTGTTTAGCTGAATAGCTGAGGATGCGATCAGACAATAAATACTCGTTTATATATTTTGCTAAAAAGTCACATGTAATCGAAATTTCGTTTTGCGCTCATTTCTTTTAAAAAATGTATTACTTTTTATGTGATCATTACCTCCTCACAATTTTATTTTGAAAATTAGGTATCTAAGAAATAAGAATTGGATGCGGTTTACCTCAATGTGTTTACCATTATATTTTAATTAAGTGTTATATTCATGATCGAATGTTTCTAATAAAATCTTTTTCATTTACTGTAGTTTAGCTTCAACGACAAAAATGAAGCTTTAATAGGTTAATGCATATTTTCAAATATTGAGGATGTGATATGTGTTGTTATACTTGTTTTCCACGCAGGTTTGGCACATATGTGGCGGACCCCACACTCTTACACTCCTTGCGACGTGACGGCATCAAATGTAATGAGAACCGTCTCGGTGCACGAATCCTTCCTGACTGTGAACACCTTTTCTTTGGCTCGTGATTTCGTCTGTAGTGGCTGTAAAAAGAAAGATGGCTCGAATCTCCCCCGGGTCTGCTGAATGACGACTCCGTGATTCTGTGAGGGCAAGATTACTTAGCAGCACAATTCGATGACAGAATAACTCAACAAACGGCTAGGTCTTTTCACAACAATAATTATTTAATAAAAATGAACGGTGGGTTTTTAACCCAAAGTCTATTCTTCGATAATGGCTTTTTTCTAACTATCTTATCTTCCTTCTCTGTGTGTGTGTGTGTGTGTGAAACTCCCTTTACGAGTGTTAATCCTTAATTAAGTTGTGACTTGTCTATTGAAAACGGTGGGGGGGGGACACTATTGTTAACACCTCCCAGACAAGAAGCTGTTCGCGCAGCATCTCGTCTGGTGATCCCCTAGCCCGACGGAGACGTCCGTTCTCGACCAATTCTTAGATCTGACTGACTTGCGATCGCATTTTCGCGTCAAATAACAAAGACGAAAAGCGTATAACTCATACTCTCTCTCTCCCTCTCTCTCTCTCCCTCTCTCTCTCTCTTCGTGTGGTACGCGCGATGCTGACTTGCTCTCTTTCTTTCCCCATCCCTTCTTCTGTGTCCCCACCCCTCCCCCGAAGTGGGGTGGTACGGGCAATTGTAATTCGTCGTTTTGGTTTCTCTTTAGATCTTATCTACACTAAAGAAAGCCATTAGCCTCTCTTTCTCTATTGGACCACCCATCGAGCTGACATCCATCGTATCTCAAAAGCCCCATGACCAAATTGTTCAGCTGGTCAAACCCATCCATTGTATCTGATTAAGTGCCACTGACAGCCTACACGCTCTATCCCGCCAGGCTGGCGCCGCCTCTCGGCCAAGGCTTGGACAGTCAAAAATATGTACTAGCTCCCAGACTTCCACTTGTCTCTACGTGGGCCTGATCTCCCCGATGCATTCCAGTGCACCCCGGGGTGCAGACTCCGTCGCTGAAACCACTGTTTCACATCCGCCCAATCCTTATTTCGTGTCAATTGGTCGAAATTGACATCTCCCAGACCGTCACCTTTCTCTACGTGGGGGCAGATACGTCGGATGAAATCACTGTTTCACATCCGTCCACCCTTATTTCGTGTCACTTGGTTGCAATTGACATCTCCCAGACCGTTACCTTTCCCCACACACAGAGAGAACAACGGATAATACAATCAAAACAATAATAATCAAAAATTAAGAAAAAACTGTAGCTAAACAATGGAACAAAAAGTTTTCTTTTTCTGTTCTGTTTTCTTTTGGTCTGTCCTTCTTTTTCTCTTTCCAGTCTATTAAAACATCAGGACTACGTATGTATGTGTGTATGTGCGTATGCATTTTGTGGTTTCTGTGTTGGGAGGTGGGTAGGTGACAAAATGAATTATTATGCATGCAATTAAAAGTTTGTTAATACAGATTGGAGCTCGCAACGCCCCTTACAAATTACGTCACCATCACCCTCTCCTCGGAATCAATCTCTACTTCTTCACTGGTCATCCACCTGGATTTCCGACACGGGCAGCGATTCCTGCTCCCGCTCGCGATCTGGGTGAAGTGTACTCAAGGGTACCCCTCCCTCGCTCATGCACTCGGCCGTCGGTGTGCTCGCGCCGTCCAATTTCTCCCTATGTCTTTCTCGCGCCCTTTGTCTTTTCTGCAAAAGCTAACCCTATTATTTATGTGCACAATTCTCACTAACATCGACCAAGCCCTATCGTGCCCGTGTCTAGTTCTACCTTTTAACGTGAATTTTCCCTTCCTGACGGGGTTAATCGAACCCTCAATCTCTCTAAAGCTAATAGCTTGTTACCTTCTGGTTATGCAACGCATTTTAACACATTATAATACTTTCATAACTGTTCGATGGGGTCGACCGGTAATCGCAAACGATTTGGTAATTCGGCTTTAATCTGCCGAGATGATTATATTCGGCGACAAGTGTCTTAGCGATTGCATATCCAACTGTGCACCTGTGCAGTCACTCGTCAGTATCAACAACTGAAATTCTCTTGGTACGGACCTGTCTGGTTCGCATACCGTCACTATCATTGCTTCGGCCACCTCGGCCAGATTCTCTTCCGTTCCCTTCTCTGGGAAAACAATTCTCTCAGACTAACACCCTCTTGGCTCACTTCGGCCCGGTGACATTCGATATCGATGCGCCTTCTCTGGCTGCATGCGATAGTAACCCTTTTGGTTCTTCCCTATAGCTTCCAATTTCTTCATAATCATTCTCTCATCGCTTCCCGACACTGTCCCTAATTGCTCATCGAGTGCCTCTCCCAGCAACGGGGGGCCACTGATTTCTTCTGCTTCGTCTGTATCAACACTATCTATCTTAGATAGGATCTCATATCCTTCTCTTCGCTTATCATTACTTCTGTGCCCTTTCGTAAGGCGCACCACAATCTGTCATATTCACGGTGGTTCGAACATCTGTCGATTACTTCAACTTTCTTTTGCTTTTACAACTCACTATATATCTGCCTGGTCGTTCGGCAACAGCCCATCCAGCTGCAGGTATATTACTACTTGTGATCGATCATTTGGATCTAACCACGACGACCCTCCATCGGTCCCAGTTATGCATCTCTTTCTATCCTTATATGTCCGTTTATCTCGGGGGGGGGGGGCATCCAAGACAACTGTCCGCGCCACAACCACCAGCACCGCACACGCATGGGGGCCCTCCCTGCGCGTGGTGGAGCCAACGAATGCGACACAGCACAACCTCGGCCTCTCCCCCAGGTCCTTGACTATCTTTGGCTTGGCTTTCCTGCTATTCTGTGGTGGGGCGTTCTGCTCCCCTCTACCGTAACTTCATAGGTAATTCCTCTACCTTTTTGGCTAACCGATTTTCTCTCAGTCCCTTCTGGAGCTGGGCAGGGGGGTATTTTGCCGCTCTCCTCCCACTCGCTGGACTCGTCAACCGACCTAGCAGTCGCGTTTAATTCGATCTCTCTCTACGGGGGGGTTCATTGCTTCTTGCGGTTTCTCATAAACCGGCGAACAAAACCCAAGCCCGTCTTCTTCCCATTCTACCGTAACTTCATAGGTAATTCCTCTACCTTTTTGGCTAACCGATTTTCTCTCAGTCTCTTCTGGAGCTGGGCAGGGGGGTATTTTGCCGCTCTCCTCCCACTCGCTGGACTGGTCAACCGACATAGCAGTCGCGTTTAATTCGATCTCTCTCTACGGGGGGGTTCATTGCTTCTTGCGGTTTCTCATAAACCGGCGAACAAAACCCAAGCCCGTCTTCTTCCCATTTAAATTCGCTATCTTTCACTAAACTTATCATTCTGGGGGCCACCCTACTTTTTATACTCTGTGGGGTGGCCTCTGGGCGCTTCCCTGGTTCTTTACCCCAGTGTCAGGTGGCACACTAAGGTTCGGAATCCTAATTCCTCACCTCCGATCTATGCTGCTGTGCACCACCGACTCTCATGTCCGAACCGACCACACCTAGTGCAGTTCGGTCTAACCGAGCTGCGTGGGCGCCCATAATTTGTGGGACACTCTGCTGCTCTATGCCCCTCACCCCTGCAGGTCCAGCGGACTGATACCTGTCTGGCCGGTGCGGGCCTATCGTGCTCATTTTGAAGGTCCCATGCCTTCCTTCTAGGATCGGAGTCTGCCTCCCAATCCTCTCCGCCCCCTCTCTCCATTCGGGGCCCCGGACTCGCCCTGCCCCCACCGCTTTCCTTCTCCCAGGCCTTTCCTCGCCATTGCTTAACCTTAGCCGGGTCAACTCGCGTACGGCCTCAATCGCGGTTCGCTCGCTGGCGTATTGCCTCACTAGCTGCTCGCGGAGCTCCGTCCAAGTGATCCCCGGGTTCTCTACATACCTCCCCTCAATGAATCTCGACACTGGGCACCTCGCTCCCTCTAGAGCGAGCAGCACCATCTCTAAATCTTCTAGTCCATAAATCACCCTCTTCTTCTGAATTACTGCTAACCACTCCATTAAACCGACGGGATCCCCTCTGTGGGGGGTTATTCGTATCCCTCCTATCGGACTTTCTATCTTTCTGGTCTCTTCTCTCCCTATACCTGTTGCACTATTTACTAGGTCTTCCTCCGAACCCATTCCCTTTGCGTTCTAGCTTACCACCCCTAACAACAGAACTACCCAAACTGTGTGCAAAGTTTGGACAACAATCGATACACCGACAACCGAGCAAGCGAACAAGAGAAATCAACGAGTCACTTACCCCTCTCCTCTGCTGCTCCTGTGGTCTTTCGTCTCTGGGTTGGTTGCTTGTTATTTTTCGAGTCCGTCTGGGCCTTTCAATCAATTGACTAAAAGTTCGCGGTCCCAGACCGATCTCAAAGTCTAACAAACGTTTTTTCTTTCAGTCTATCTCTTTTTCTATCTTTCTCTTTTTTTTTCAAACACGGGTGTACATGCCCGTTAAACTGTTTCTCTCTTTTCTTTTCCTTTTTTTTCTATCTTTTTTTTTTTCCAAACACGGGTGTCGATGTCCGTCAAACTTTTCCCTCTGCCGGTAAAAAAAAATCGTCCGTTGTGCCCGTGGTTTTTTTTAAAATTTGTCTGTCTATTTTTTTCTTTTTCCAAGGTGTTTTGCCGGAAAAAAAAATTGTTTTCTTTGTGGCCGTGGTTGGCTTTGTTCTTTTCTTCTCCCGAGGTTGCCAGGCACTCCTCACCGTACCATGATCCTAGGTCGCGGCACCATTGTGGCGGACCCCACACTCTTACACTCCTTGCGACGTGACGGCATCAAATGTAATGAGAACCGTCTCGGTGCACGAATCCTTCCTGACTGTGAACACCTTTTCTTTGGCTCGTGATTTCGTCTGTAGTGGCTGTAAAAAGAAAGATGGCTCGAATCTCCCCCGGGTCTGCTGAATGACGACTCCGTGATTCTGTGAGGGCAAGATTACTTAGCAGCACAATTCGATGACAGAATAACTCAACAAACGGCTAGGTCTTTTCACAACAATAATTATTTAATAAAAATGAACGGTGGGTTTTTAACCCAAAGTCTATTCTTCGATAATGGCTTTTTTCTAACTATCTTATCTTCCTTCTCTCTGTGTGTGTGTGTGTGTGAAACTCCCTTTACGAGTGTTAATCCTTAATTAAGTTGTGACTTGTCTATTGAAAACGGTGGGGGGGGGGGACACTATTGTTAACACCTCCCAGACAAGAAGCTGTTCGCGCAGCATCTCGTCTGGTGATCCCCTAGCCCGACGGAGACGTCCGTTCTCGACCAATTCTTAGATCTGACTGACTTGCGATCGCATTTTCGCGTCAAATAACAAAGACGAAAAGCGTATAACTCATACTCTCTCTCTCCCTCTCTCTCTCTCCCTCTCTCTCTCTCTTCGTGTGGTACGCGCGATGCTGACTTGCTCTCTTTCTTTCCCCATCCCTTCTTCTGTGTCCCCACCCCTCCCCCGAAGTGGGGTGGTACGGGCAATTGTAATTCGTCGTTTTGGTTTCTCTTTAGATCTTATCTACACTAAAGAAAGCCATTAGCCTCTCTTTCTCTATTGGACCACCCATCGAGCTGACATCCATCGTATCTCAAAAGCCCCATGACCAAATTGTTCAGCTGGTCAAACTCATCCATTGTATCTGATTAAGTGCCACTGACAGCCTACACGCTCTATCCCGCCAGGCTGGCGCCGCCTCTCGGCCAAGGCTTGGACAGTCAAAAATATGTACTAGCTCCCAGACTTCCACTTGTCTCTACGTGGGCCTGATCTCCCCGATGCATTCCAGTGCACCCCGGGGTGCAGACTCCGTCGCTGAAACCACTGTTTCACACATAGTGTATGTGGTTCCTTACATAATTTGTGTTTTCTGGGCACATTTTTCATAGTGTAAACGTTTATATGTGTTGATAGCGTGAATCGTTGCGTTTTTGTATGGTTTTGAGGATGGCGTTGGTTTATTTTACAGAAAGGTGGTTCATAATCTCTAGTTCTCTACTGAAAGCGTGTAGGAACCTTTTTCCCCGACGGTACTGACATGCAGAAATGTAAAACTAATGTAAACAGAAATCGCGCTGAGCAGATCCCAATTTAGGTTGAACCCCCCAAACCTTCTTCCTTTTTCTCTCAGTAGCCCCTTACTTTTACAGTGGCAGCCTGCCTTTTTTGGGGTGAACTATGTTAAAAAAAAGTATTCCATGATGTTTTGCCATGAAAACATTGATAACTAAAAAAACTATATGTCTTTGCCCTGTCGGCGGGGCCGCGAATTCGCCGACTGCAACCCCATACAGAGGGGTTCTAAGTGGTTTATCAGATCTACTTTGTTTGCCTATGCAGATATTTAAGACACGTCTACTTTTATGAGGCAAGACAACTGCTGAAGAGAAATTGTTTTATATAAGTGTACCGGTTATGGTATTGTTTTCTATTCATAATTTATGAAACTAAAACACACGATATAGTATTAAACGTAATGCTAAGTGCGAACATTGTCTGAACGTAACAACATACACGCATGTGTAAGACTCATCAAATGTCATGCTGGTTTGGTAGACCGAGAGGAGTCTCAATGCGTTTTCACGAATAACGGCGACTGAGTGGTTCTCGTAAATTCAAGTGATTCACGGTGGCCCCCGTGTGGCACGTCATAAACATACAAAGTTCCACCTGCCGAAGCCTATCACCCCATTCGCCTTCGCGACAATCAGTTAAAGCACAACTATGTCGGCATATTTCGACGAGCTGTGGCTTTCTGCTGCCGCTGTTGCATGTCCAGGGTATATTGCTGATTCTATACGGAAGAGTGTACAAAAGTGTCTACACAAGCCGCATCCCATATAATATGTGGCTTTCCGTTTGCAAAGCGAAACACCGTCAGATAATCAGATTACTTTCCACCTTCTTATTCGTGGCCAACTGGTTCGAGGATCGACCGGAAGCTAGCGATGTCTAGTGCACGTCGGACGACATCATTAAGAACGCTGTGACTTAGATATCTGCTGGTGATCTTTCAACATGAAAGTATTTTTTCAGTTTATATATGACGACCGGATAGCCACAAAAAGCACCTGTTGTCGCTGCAAACTATAGATCATCTGCGCAGAGCTATTGCGAATCGCAGGCAATCGCCATCAACTATGTTCCCGAGAGCCAAATATAAAAACACTGTTAGCCACGCATCGCTGTGTGGCGAACTTACAACTTGAAGGTAAGCCAGACGGTGTTGGTCGCAAGATATTCTTAAGAATTGAACTCTGGTGTGCATCCTCAACGTGCCCCAGCTCTTTAGACGCCCTGTCTTCTCCGGGACGGTAAGACCAGCTCCTCTCCCGTCGGTGGAAGCATCATATATAAATTGGGCAAGAGAAGATTCGGATGTTTCATGTAGAATACTGTTAACCAGATGCGGGTTTGCGAACGCTGAAAATGTAACGATGATTATCATTCTAAGACAACCTCCACCAAAATAGATAGGAAGAGTTGTTAGTTAGAACATTGGGATGCCGACGATTATCGTATGTAAATTAACACGAACCTTTTTATTTAGTAATGCTCCCAGCAGACAACGTACCCGTGAAGTTGACGATGACTCCAAGTAACCATTAAACTTGTGATTGACTGCGCATGAATAAGGCTTGAAAAACTCAACATCATCAAAAGTAAAGGGCCGAACACTGTTATTTCTCTAGTAATAAGTAGAAGCGTTGTTAAGTATATAATTTACACTAGACATACAACAATTTGTTTGTAGTTGTTCTTTTAAATAGTGTAGATATGCAGATTGCTCAAATATAAACGAAAATGTCTTATATATATATATACATATATATATATATATATATATATATATATAATTCCTAAATTATAAGTAACAGGTTTTCTGTAATCAAACATCTACATTAATAAAAATACTACATGATGGATTTATGTTGCGCCAGAGGAACAATCTCTAAAGCATATATACCTGATGCTGGATAATAACCGTCAACGACAAAAGAAACATTTCACAAAATATATACACCATTGAAAATAATATATATATATATATATATATATATATATATATATATATATATATATATATATATATATATATATATATTAACACAATATAATACTATTTAATGAATATGTTTTAAGTATTTCTAAAATATGACATCATGATATTCTTTTTTACTAAATTAAATAGGTTCTACAAAATATTACGGACAATATTCAGCAGAGTATAATGTGGTTCATTGGTATCGTATATGTCGGGAGCAAACGTATCGCTGTAACTATAAGTGTATTGTTATTTCTTTTTAGATGACCATTTTTTATTCAAATGAACATCATACAACATATCCATTCTTGTATCAGAGAAAGTTTCAAATTGAAACTTCATTTCTTCACTTTTAATAAAAATGTTGACACTATTGTAGTGAGATATATCTTTCTTTCTAACTCATTATCTCTATCTCAATCTTTCTATATTTATCTTTATCAATATATATATGTGTCTATATACATATATATCAATATATATGTGTTTATATATATACATATTTAAAGTAAATAAAAATGAATGGTACGTCTCAGTGTTACTTCTTTTTATTGCACGTGTATTTCGATTATTGGAATAACACATACTTTTTCAGAGATTTTACCAAAAAAACGTGTTCTTCGTAGACTTACAATACATTTTCCTCATGTTATCTAAATTAACGAACATTAAAAACTATGACGGCCCCTATATAATATAAAACCATTCTAGTTAATGATCCACACATGGACAACGATATGAAAGTAACACGATTACACACCATTTAAGTAGTACTTTACATTAACGCATTTACACCATTATCCATCATCCTTTTAATTTCCGTATGACCTTTGAACGTACTCACGTTCACATGAACCAGTTACCATTATAGAAACTCGTGTCTATGTTCTGAATACCTGCCGTTAAAATGACAAACAATCGATTACAACATATGTACGCCTACGTTCGTCAGTAATAAGGTATGTTACACATTGAACATGCTCGTGAAAAACGAAAAAAAAGCACACTTATAAGAGATACGTATTTCAAATATGTCCACACATTTGCCGAAATGGAACGTTAGAGATTAAGAAAATTGACAGTGTATTTTTGTCGAAGAGTGGAATCTCTGTGCTTACTTCATAATGGCTTGCTTAGAAAATGTTACGATGAACGTATCGCACATGCAGCTGTGAATTAAAACAGCTTAGACTAACCGAATATATGTTTAATCCAACTCTTTCTCCGTAGTGTAAGTTACCCAAAACATTGCAATTATGATATTATTTTTCTGTTTTTTTAATGAAGAAAATTAACTTTTAATTTAAGAATTATACATTACTGAGCACTACTTAATCAGAATGTCTAATAACTAAAGCACTTAGCATTCTGTAAACAAAGACCAATAAGATTGATATTATTTTTCGAGACTTCAGCTTCAGACATATTTACCTGCTCCTTCGGCCATTGATTTAATCGGCCAGCTTCTTACACATAGAATATACCGATTTGCGCCAGAAAAGCTGGTGATCACCATAGCTGATGTGTTTTCTCCTACTTCAAAAATAATATCGTACATGGATGAAGTAAATTGCTATGACTTAAGATACTACAACGTTAGTGACCGGAATTCTTGCAGAAAGCACCGTGTAACGGTTCCCAACATCCCCAAGTGGAAGGTTGATCTCAGCACACCAAGGTTGTCGTTTCGCATCGTTATCC
>OY744526.1:130674531-130692031 GCA_963556195.1 Sepiola atlantica | reverse complement strand
ATATCTGAATATTTGTGAGGATGTCTAGAGTGTGTTCATTGGTTTGGCTGTTATTTGCAGTTAAGTGGTTTAGATTCGTGGTTAAAGAAAATGTATCTTATGACGAGTGTGTGTATGCCGGGACTTGTATATAAATACAATTGAGAACGGAGAGAAAAAAAGGTTAACCATGATCAAGGTGTAGTGTTTTCGGTTAGGATTATTTTGCTCATAAAGAGCATACGTCTATTAAGCTGCATGTTCTAGTAGTCTTCGCCGATCTTTGTTATGAAAGTAGTTGGTGATTTTGGCCTGTACAAATTTGAAAGCTGATCGGGCTCTAATACATGGGAGAAAAGTGCACTGAGAGAGTTATGGTTTTTATGTCCGTTTTGTGTTCGCTCAATCTTTATTTCAATTCACGTTGCGCTACCATCATGTAAATGTAAATGTCATGGCAGTTGTTGCATGGAACAGTATACAAGCCGGCATGAAATGTGGTTTATATTTAGAAATGTCTTGCAGTGTCTATTGTTTGTTGTATGGTTGGTGATGTGGTTTGGAATGCCTAGTTTGTTAAGGGCGGTGCATATGGATGTGCTATTGGAATGCGTGGGTAAGTGAAAAGGTCGGTCTATGTGAGAGGTGTTTGGTGCTTGATTTTTGTGGGTGGGATTTTAGGAGAATATCTAAAAGGCGTTCTTCTTGGAATTCCGTATAAAATAGGTGGGGTATTGCAGTGTTTATAAGGAATTAGTGTGTTATTTATTTATATATGTAGTGAATACTGCATACACTACGAGCGCGTAGGTAGAAGCCTATAATAATCCTGTTGTTATCTTGCTATTGTGGTGGGAGTAGAAGTGTATGTATTCGGTGTACTTTGAATGCTAGTTTGTTGCTGAACTTTATCAGTTTGATGTGTGAATTTTATGGGGTGTTCTACTGAGTTGCGTTTGTATTATATGTTATGTATTTCTATATTTACAGTGAGATAAATAAGAATATCATAAATGTATCTGAAGTATTCGATGTTAGGGGGTAGTCTAAATTTGAAAGGGCCGAATTCTAAGAATTCTAAGAATTCTAAGAAGACGCATGCCAATACCCTGCATAGAAGCTTTCCTATGGGGAGTCCAATTCTTCGTTTGTAGAATTCGTCGTTGTATGTGAAATATGTTACGTCAGTGATGAGTCTAATTATATCTATTAAAATGTAAAGGGAAAATAGTAAGTCGGTTTTGATTTTCTTTAGATGTGTGTAGAGTAAGGTTAGACATGTTTTAACTGGAACATTAGTGTTTTTTCTCTTCTGCGTTTATGTTTTATTTAGTTAAGAAGGTTGCCTGAGTTTTTTTTTATGTAGTAGGGGCTGATGGTGTCCATTCTTTGGTGAGAATGTTAGCTATGGCCCGTGCAATTTTGTGTTTGGTACTACATAGGGTTTGTGGGTGTTGGGGATTTCGTATAGGGTAGGAATGTTGAGGTGATACTAAATATATGATGCCCATTTTTTTGTGGTTCTTAATGAGGTTTTTGAAAGACTTTTTGAAATGTTCTGTTTTTGTTTAAAGTTTTTTGATCAGTTTCAGTTTTGTGTTTTCGTTGTATCACTGAGTAGATTTGCTTTAAAGATGTGAGCGTGTGTTAATATTTACTATGCCCCTCTCTTTGCCTGGGTGATATGATTATTTTATTATTGTTAGCTACGTGTGTAACAGAGACTATGCATTTTAAAGGTAAGACGGGGTCATTTGGTAGAGTGTTGTGGTTAAGATTATTCCTTAAATAAATCCTTTAGTGAAGTCTTTGTCAGTGTGGCTGTAATTGTTTAGAACTGCGTTTGTGGTGATGTTAGAGGGTGTTCTGGTAGCCAATTCTAAGCTGAAACTGAGAGTTTCAGTTACTATGTCTGAAAGTGTATACATGGTGATTTATTTTAGAAGTTCCGGGTGTCTTAATATTTTTATTTGTTGTCTAGGATTAGTTTCGTGAGCACATTTTTATTTCGTGGTATGTTGTGCGTTCAATCTTTAATTAGATTTCGCGATGTAAGTTATTGTGTTGGGCATTGTTGTATAGTTATGTTTGAGGCTGATGCCTAATATTCTGTCCTCGTGGAAAAGGTGTGAGCTTTAGTGTGGCAGATGATATTCAATATTTTGGGATGTTGTCAGGAAAAAGGTTGTGCGAGTGTTTTGTCATATTCACAGCACATTAAAACACTTTTCTTTTTTACTCATTTATAGTAACACATTCCTGGTATAGCAATCTGGTCAATACTCCTACCCTCATAAAAATTCACACCTAACTTCAACAAAATATCATCTCTCCCCGTCACCCATCTCACTCTTTCGACTACTTCTTTCACACGCTTACCACCCAACCCTGCCTACTCTCAGATAATTTTCATTTCATCAAATCTTTTTTTAAAACTATGATACTACCTACATACTTAAGACACAGAATTTCCCTCCTCCCTCTTCTTTCCCGGCCTACCAAAGCTCATGCTACACCTCACCACAACGAAAACCTAAGCACTCTTTCCCACCCTAACGACAAATTAACTAACACCTCCACCCTCTTTTTTTCTATTACAGCCATCCACATTCATTTCACTCTTTGCCACTAACTTCTCTCAACCCGGACCTTTGTCTTGCGCTCCCATAAGCCACGGCTACTACTCATTCTCATGCATCAATCGTGTCAACCCAATATTTCGATGTACTTCCATGACATTTGTCTTAAAATTATCATCCTGGGAAAGTCTTACAAATGAAGACAAAACATTGATGAATATATAGAAAAATATATCTTGTATATATATATATAGAGAGAGAGATTTAATGAAATGGTTCGTTAGTTGGTCTGTAAATACGTAAGCCCTTCTATAATTTAAGACGAATAAAGCACATCAGTGAGTATATATAGTCGGTTAGTTGCTATATATATGTATATATATATATATATATATATATATATATATATATATATATATACATATATGTATATATATATATATATATGTATTTATATATATACATGCATATATACTCATAATTATTATAGTAAAAAAGGCACATAGTTGATATATATTTAAATTAGTACGCACAAAAATATCTTAAACTATTAATGAAATATTTTTTAAAAATTATAAAAAAACAAAATTGTATAAACATGTTGTCCTAATATTATTCGCAAATGCTTACACAGTATCAGCATAACTATGTGTGTGGTTACAGTGTGCATGATTAACCGTATTTACTGCGAGATACAACGCAAGCGATATTTTCTATATATTTATCGTACATCAATGCTTTTGTATTTTTTAAATGCTTGTGACATTAATTTGTCATGGCTGGACACTGAGATATGCTAGTACGTCTCCATATTAAGACTCAAAACTCTTCCTTTTGAACGTGGTGCTTATCTTGCAGTCACAAACAAATATGGCGAGAACTTTCCCATCGATGTACAATAACATTTCCAATTCAGGAATAGTTTGGTGGCGCCAATTTATCACTGCTATAATTCAGACACTCTCATTTTCCATTCTATTAAATACTCGTTCTTGAATATCTACATAAATTCAGGTCGACTATACAATTATGCATTTTTTATATTTAATTGTGATTACATAAGATATTAATACCCACACACATACACACATACCCCCCACACACACATATATATATATATATATATATATATATATATATATATATATATATATATATATATATATATATATGCGTACAAATGTGTGGGTTTACGAACATATATAAATATATTGTTATATCTTTATATTCAATGTAATAGACACACACACACACACACACACACACATATATATATATATATACATATATATATACCTATGTATACCTATAAATATATACAAAGATATGTATATATTAGGTAGGAACAAAAACAATGGCGTATTTTTTTTACTTTATCAGTGTGAAGCTTATTCAGTTGTATACACTTCTATTTTGTTACCATCGGTGTTGTAATATCTTGCTTTGGCTTACAAAATAGTAACTAATTTTAAAATATTTAGTTCGATTGCTTTCTTTGCAAACCTATCTTCTGGGTCAATGTGTTTCAATGACGTATTTTACTTATGTAGTGAACTCATTTACGCATTGATCAGCAAGGAGTTTTAACGTTTAACTCCATGGGGTGTATCTAATGTGATCTCTTATGTATTAATAATCCGCTCGTCGTGTATATCAACAGCTAATCAGCTTTTAAACTAGAACCTTTGGGTGATATCAATCATTATCACAAAGTGGTCAGCGTTCATGAATATTTAAGGGCATTCGTTTAACACGCTCCGACAATAGGGTCTAGCCACGGTCGGGAAGGTAGGATTACTGTGAGATAGAGGGTGCTATAGACATTGATACGTTGAGTTATTATATGTGGCTGTATAGCTGGAGTATTCAAGATGGTCACTGGCATGAATATTATCCCCAAATACATGTATTTCGACAGTCGAGTGGTATATATATATTGTGAGAAAATAAGTTAAGTATGGTACAGTCCTGGGTCGAACGAAAACAATACCAGAATTATAAGTGACTAATGCTGTGCTCTAAAGATAATGTAAACCACATGTAGGTTTGATTATCTGGTTATAGCTCACGCTCTAATGTTAATAGGGGAATTGTTTCGAACAAAAACACCAAGCCCGTACATGTGTTTCTCAGAGTATCCAGGTAGATTGAGAGCTATAAAGTTATGGGTAAATGGTTTGAGGAAATTGAGAATGGTAGTTTTTTTTAACTTAGTGCTAGAAGAAGCGGGGAGTTTACTATCAGAAAGGTTACTCCATGATTGATGTTGCTTTTAAGCCCCGGATATGTTCGTAGGTTCGCCTCAAGAGCAAAGGCGAGTATGAATGTCGCGTTGGTGTCTGGCTTAGGTTTGTTTATTCGTCATTGTATAATAATTTTGATGTGATATTAACTAGGAAGTGCACTCTTGCTGCTTTTTGGTGCCCATTTAGTAACGAATCAAAACAATTAGTCGATACTTAATCCATATTCGGGCTTGGCTTCAAGAAAAGCGCCCGGGGAAAGTCGTAGACTTCATTCTCTATACGTGAAACAGCACGTAGACTTACCCACGATAGTATACACCCGTTGATAATAGCTTTTAGCACTACGTAAGAGTTAGTGCTCTAGAACTACTAGTCTCACCCGTAATTTTAACGTTTCGGAACAGGAGTGACCCTGCGGCTGTCTAGTGTACACATAATGAGGGCAAAAGCTGTACGATAACCATACCGCATTTACCTCTAGCGTATTGTGGGTGTGTAGGGGGTTAAGTTTTCTTTTTGCTATTTAGGAATGGAAATCCAGATAATTCCAATTATGACTTTCCGGAGAATGTCGTATCAAGGACAGATGTTTCTGCAAAATACGACCTTTATTTAAAAGACTTTGAACACTTAAACAACAACTATTTAGTTTAGCTTATAATTTATTAAGAGTGAGATTCTGGTTACATTACTGTGACAAAAGACGTTTAGTTTGTATTGTGTACATTATTCGGTGATGTTCGTTATCGTCACTTTTATTTAGTCACTCACCATTATGTTTCATCATGCGCACTTTGTGAGAGGGGATTTAGTTGTTGGTATGTAAGAATTAAAGATACATCTTCAAACTGTAATAGTTTTCAAAAGTAAAATTTCTACACTAATTCATATAAAACACAGAAAAAATAATTTGCATAGATTAAAAAAGTATATCCTAAACTGACGTTTCCTCAAAAAATTTAAAAAAAAAATGTTTTACTAATAACTGAGAAAAAAGTACGTGCTCATTTTATTTAAAAGAGGGTAAAATACGCAATATTTAAGATTCATCGTACATTTCTAAAAATCACTTAACATTCTATTTAAATTACGTAAATTACATGCAGTGGTGTGTTTTCATTTCTTTACAAGTAGTTATCAATTCTGAATTAAAAAAAAACATTCAATATTTTATTTATGCTGCGCCGAAACATGTTTCCCTTCTTGTACTGTAAAAACACTTTTTTATAAATCTTTTTTTCGGAATGTGACTAAATGCATAACGTGATTTTCAATCTAAAACGATTTCAAAACCAAACACGTTAGTTATCAAAGACTTTAAAAAAGCAATGTAAATCCACAAACTATTGCTTCATTTATGCGTGACAAACATGCACTACATTCGATGCAAATCTGAAATAGGTCACTTCACAAAAAGGAAGTTGTGTAATGTATCACATTCTAACCAAAACAATTTAAACTAATTTCAAATACTCAAAAGAAAAGGAAATTTGGGAAAACCTTTTTGTTATTTAATAGCCATGGTTAAGATTACACATGATAGGTACTAACACTCCACGCATGTCTACTACCGACTTATAATTCATTTCGCATGAAATAAAATCAAATACAGCTTACATGACGACCGTCTAAGCTTAGAGGTTTTGTTAAAAAATTGATATAGATAGGTTAATCATTATAGGTGAAAATCTCTCTCTCTGTCTCTCTCTCTATATATATATACACATACATATACATATATATATATATATATATATATATATATATATACATATACATATATATATATATATACATATATATATACATATTTATATATATATACATATATATATATATACATATATATACATATACATATATATATACATATATATATATACATATATATATATATATATATACATATATATATATATATATACATATATATATGTATATGTGTGTGGTGAGTGGGGGGTGTAATATTTGGTGCTAGAAATCAGTGTAGCATAAGCACCATAGGTTAATGTAATCTTGTATATTAAATGGCGTATTGTATACCACTCTCGTTTGGATATGTTATTTGCTTTGAATGTTTAATCAACATCTTCTAAATGTTGTGTTAAGGAAAGATGTGTGAAATAAATAAACGCTAATTTAGTACTAAAAGTGAAAAGATAAAATATAAAAAATACAAAACTTCAAACCAGTAAATTACTTCAAGAAGATATATAAATATTGTTGTTTCCTGTTGTTAAGATTGACGCTCCCATTTGGCATGATAGTAAAGCAGCAGGTTAAACACAAACTAAACCCCATTATTAATTATCATTTCAAGTGATAAAATATGTTTAAGTGTAAACATTTACATTTTTGAATTTAAATTTTAAATAAAACTTCTGGACTTTTGATTTTTGTAATTTATATTATTCACCTCATATTATGTCTTCATCACATAATTTAAACCTAACTAACGGTCCAGAAAAAAAAACGCTGTTAACAAATACTGACATTTTAAAAATGTTTTCAATTCAAACTTTTGATTGTTTACGCCCAAGTCCCTTTTAAGACTATATTAAGCTATGTAATCTCACATACATTTCCATAACAAATCATTAGACAAATCTAATGTAACAATCAAAACAAATAACGTATCAAAAAGAAGAATTACACGAGACAGCCAATTTTCTATAGCAAGTGAAAACAAAGCTGAAGAAAGCTAGAATGTACACCCATTCTTAGCGGTAAAGCAATGGCAATGATGGTGTACTGATTTTTTGTACCAAATAATACATAGATATTATGTTCTTAAATGTAATTTTCTCAATTAATCTACTACTCTCTTATGCCTTTTCCTACCATTTTATAAAAAAAGTTTATATATATATATATATATATGTATATATATATATATATATATATATATATGTGTGTGTGTGTGTGTGTGTCTGTGGGGGCGGGTGTGTGTATATACACGTTTGATTGAATACGAGTGATAGCTCCTGTTTATTCATTTAATGGCACATTTTTTTCCAGACGTCGAACGATCGATTTGGTGTTTTTATCCATATTGTGTAAGACATCCCATATTTTTGGCGAACGTTTTCGACCGACATCGATCATATGCATCCGGATGAATGAGTAATTAAATAAAACTAGTGAAAGTTTTAAAATAAAGTCTTATTAGTGGATTCATCAGTTGCATATTTCTTACTTATTTACCCCCCTTTGTCAATCCGAAACCTACGCCGAAAATATGGGAATTTCTTAGACACCATCGAAAACAATACCAACTATGATCAGAAAATAAATAAACTAAAGCTAGCACTCCTCGTCAATTACACATGTATCAAGTAAATAGTGCTGCCTGAATATACACCCCCACCCCCACACACACACATATATATATATATATATATATAGAGAGAGAGAGAGAGAGAGAGAGAATTATAAAAAAGAAAAAACTATACACACATTAAGGTTGTATACATTATAACTTATTTCGACCCCTTAATTAGGTCTCCTCAGATGTATAACCAACCACGTCAAAAAAACAAATAATAAGAGAAATTGATCATCGTCTTAAAAAGATAAATTCACTTTTTTGGTTGGTCGATGTAAAAAAGAGGTAAAAGTTAATATAATCGAGGAGGGGTGACAGAAGTAAAAGATTAATTTGACTATTTTTTTTAATATGCAGGAATATTAAAATATATATAAGAGAATTCGTTTTTACTATTTAAATAAATACATTATCTCATTTAAAATTTCGAATGTGAGCTTTATGGGTAAAAATATATGATGAAAGATTCAAGTGTTCACGATTAACAACTACGCTTAATTATTTACGATTAAAAATTAAAAGACGAAAATGTGGGACGAAGATTTAGGTTTAGATCAGAACATATTAAAAACTTAATTGGTATAGCGTCAAGATTCAAGATGATTTACACTACGGAATTACAGTTTAGCGTCATTTAAAAACGGTTATTTACAAATTGATAAAGATTCGAGCGTTCACGATTTATTATTCACGATTAAAAATGAAAAGACGAAAATTCAAGACGAAGATTTCCATCTATATAAGAAATTATAAGAAACTTAATTGGTTATAACGTCAATACGGAATTAAAGTCTGGCGACATTTAAGCACGATTTATTTACAAACTAGTGTTTTACTAAATTGGTTAAGAAAAAAAAATTACTAATTTGTTAACATTCATTTTTACAGTTATAACTCTTATTGTAACTATACTTTAAAAGAATTGTTATTTACCAAGAACTTTATAAGGTGCTATTGATTTTAAACGTGTGCCTGTGTCTACATTTAGCCATCAGTTCGTCTCGTCTATTTAAAATGTTATTATCTTCGTATTTTAGTATTCTAATTTTTTGTATAGTACGGACCACGAAACAGTTGGTGTCAACTTGTTTTTTAAAAATTTGACACCAACTGTTTCGTGGTCCATACTATGTCATTCGAACACTCCGAAGGGATTCAGGCATAGATGCAATTAGTGCCTGGAGGAAAAAATTAGAATACTAAAATACACGCAAACAATATATTATAGGACAGAGGTGAAGAGATAATAAAAAGGTAACACGCTTTACTCCATTTTTCTTTTAACCTGAAGATACCAATGTTTTTATAATGTTACGTAATACACACACGAACTCCCCATATATATATATATATATATATATATATATATATATATATATATATATATATATATATATATACAGTATCTACAATAAGTGAGTACACCCAACGAATTTTTTACTTTTTACTTCATAGAACTTTAATTTTTCGTAGGATTTAAATGAAACTCGATGTGAACATAGCCATATAGTTGTTTAATAGCTTTATAAACTATGAAGGAACAAATATCTTTTCAATGCAAAAAAATTGAACAAAAACATTTGGAACAAGTAACAAAAAGTGAGTACATATGAGCATTTTAAACAAATAATCTTATTTTTAATACTTTGTATGGCCTCCATTGTTATCAATAACAGCAGAAAACCTCCTAGGCATTGATTAGACTAGTTTATGACATGTGTCCGCCGGAATTGCATTCCATTCACACTTGATGACCTCCTTCAGTTTGTTATTATTTCTCGGATTTTTCCCTTCAATTTTCCGTTTCAGATGCTCCCACAAATGCTCTATTGGGTTAAAATCAGGTGACATACTCGGCCATTGTAAGGTATTCACCCGTTTACTGTCTAAGAACGCCTTTGTAGACCGAGACGTGTGCTTAGGGTCGTTATCTTGCTGGAAAACTCCACGTCTGCCAACACTTGTTAGACTTGGTAACATTTTTTCCTCCAATATCTGGCAATAGAGTTTGGAATCCATTTTTCCTTCGATGAAAGCAAGTCGTCCAACTCCTTTGGCACTCATACACCCCCAAATCATTAATCTCCCACCTCCATGCTTTACAGTTAGCACAACACACTTATTCTTGTAAGCTTCCCCTTTTCGTCGCCACACACGTTTAATGTCATCTGATCCGAATAGATTTATTTTTGTCTCATCAGACGAAAAGATTTTGTCCCAAAACTGCATGTCTTTGTCTTTATGTTCATTAGCAAATTCATATCGCTTCTTTTTGTGAGAAGTTTTAAGCAGAGTCTTCCTCCGGGGCATGCAGCCTTCAAACCCGTCTTCATGGAGAATGTTGCGCACTGTCTGAGCACTCATAGTTACGTTTAAACTGTGCAAAATTTCTTCTGCGATGCTAGCATCACTCTGACGTCTGTTTCCCTCTATTAGTTGTTTGATGTGTCTCTTAGTTCGATTAGAAAACTTGCTTTCATCGAAGGAAAAACGGATTCCAAACTCTATTGCCAGATATTGGAGGAAAAAATGTTACCAAGTCTAACAAGTGTTGGCAGAAAGTGGACTTTTCCAGCAAGATAACGACCCTAAGCACACGTCTCGGGCTATGAAGGCTTTCTTAGACAGTAAACAGGTGAATACCTTACCTATGGCCGAGTATGTCACCTGATTGGAACCCAATAGAGCATTTGTGGGAGCATCTGAAACGGAAAATTGAAGGGAAAAATCCGAAAAATGATAACGAACTGAAGGAGGTCATCAAGTGTGAATGGAACGAAATTCCGTCGAACACATGTCATAAACTAGTCGAATCAATGCCTAGGAGGTTTTCTGCTGTTATTGATAACAATGGAGGCCATACAAAGTATTAAAAATAAGATTATTTGTTTAAAATGCTCATATGTACTCACTTTTTGTTACTTGTTCCAAATGTTTTTGTTCAATTTTTTTGCATTGAAAAGATATTTGTTCCTTCATAGTTTATAAAGCTATTAAACAACTACATGGCTATGTTCACATCGAGTTTCATTTAAATCCTACGAAAAATTAAAGTTCTATGAAGTAAAAAGTAAAAAATTCGTTGGGTGTACTCACTTATTGTAGATACTGTATATATGTGTGTGTGTGTGTGTGTGTGCATATATATAATTAAAAACACAATGGTACATCAAACGTCAATAAACAAAAGTTTCGATGATATTACACCTCTTCAAATATTGCATGAATTAAACACTCATACATTGAAAATGTCACCAGAAAAAAGCAGGCAGTAAACCAGAAAATAGAATAAAATTTAAATTAAATGCAATGTCATGTGTCAGCAGAATACGTCGATACGTCTAGTTTATCTATAACTTTCTGTTTAACCTTCAGCATCAACTTTCTCAAAGTGCTTTCGTCCATCTACCCTGCATAAGTATCATTATGATATCAGCTAGATAACACAAGAAGAAGAAAGTCAACGGAAAACACATGATGGTAACGTTATAACCCCCCAACACTTAACACGTTATTTATGTAAAATCTAAAATACTACATTTAAGGTAATATCTACCTGAGTTGGATCATTATTATCATAATTATTATTATTATTATTATTATTATTATTATTATTATTATTATTATTATTATTATTATTATTATTATTATTATTATTATTATTAATCTTATTATTATGTCATCACTGTCATCATCATCGTCATCATCATCATCATCAGCAGCAGCAGCAGCCTAGAGTAAACGTCTAATTTAATAACTTATTTCTCTTAAAAGTTACCCTGCATAAGGTACGCATACCAATAATCCTAGCTGTATTTAATATGTTCAATTTTTAGAGTGTAATCAAGATAAAACCTCCCTATTTTATTAGTTCACTTTAATTCTACTGCATTGCAAAATGTTGTACCCATCAAAAGAGGGTTTGCTTTTTATGCTATATTGTCTAGGTGTGTATGTTCAATTGTTCACGAACTTATCGAGAGCTGCCGTTTCAATTGCCTAAAGGTATAACCAATCTGATGTAGCTTATTAGGAAACCAATTTAATCATTAGTTGTTGTTTAAACCGAGACAAGGAAAACGGGGTGCATTGTGAAGTATGGTTGCCGAATATTTTGTTTATTTGCTCTATTTTATTACATATCTATGTTCACGTATTTTAGAGCTATTATATACTTGAATACTTTAAGTGCATATTTTAATATAATCTTGGTTATTAATTACACGTCTGTTGTTTTTGTAGCTAGTCTGAAATCAGTAAGTGTTCCCTCTATGTAAGTTATCTGAATAATTCAGATTGTATAATAGACATTATGTTATTTAATCAACTATAATTTTAGTTTAACACTTTTCCTGCAACACTCATGCCTTCTCATCTCTACAACGACACTCATTGTTGAAATTATTGTTTTGTATCTTGTTACCTCTACTGTTGTGACCAATCTATGTTATCTCCCCCTCATGAACACTTATTATTTTCGAAGTTATGGGTACTACTATACCTAAGTGTTATAGCAATGTTATTAAATAGTTTATGTTATAATTATTTGGAAATTTCGCTTTCTAAAGATTTAGAAACAAATGTAAAATGTAAGATATCTCTAGTAGATTTAATGATTCTTTGATTATACTTTCTCCTTCAAAAGGTGTGTAAATATTATGACTATGTGTAAAAGGTGTTGTTCAGGTATGACTACTACGATTAAATATTCTCTCGTTATAAGAAGTATAACAAATCTCTTAATTAGTGTTACTAGTGATACGTTATGTAGATTATACGACTTGCAGTTACTATATAACGGGGTGTAGTTATGTTTGATATAAGGTTCATAATTACCCTGTCTAAAGTAAATGTTATATCTATAAATACATTATATTGATTTCCGCTGTGATGTTTACTTAAAATTATAAATTCTTTATATGTACGTCTAACATTTCTGAAATCTGTTCAGACCCGTAGCAATTTATATTTTCAACTGTAGCTCCATCATCATCTTTATACAACTTCATATAATTAACTAAGTGTTTATATAGTATAACAAATCACACCATGGCAAACCATTGATCGGAGTACAGCGAGTGCATCGCTACACTAAATAATATTGTAGAATATTTTGACCCTGCAATTTTGTTTCATATTATGAAATATTTCAACAGCAACCTTTGTCTATCTGAGATAATTTCGCGTTTGCTCCACTAACGCCAGATTTGTCTAAACTTTTAGCTTGACCATTCATTAAAAATAGTTACCGACAACAGTAACCCTACGCAGCAGATTGACATGTCACACACTAATGGAGGTTTAAGCAAATCTACCGATGTTCTATTCGAACTGAATTGTACTACTCTCTCCGTTGATCATTGCTTCCCAGCAGATGAGCTATTTCAACGTGACCAACACAATATTGACAAGACTTGTGTCTCATCTAAACAAATTAAAAGAAAAACTCTAAACGCCAGAAAGTGTAATCTTCTATCCGCTACGCATTTATGTTTTTCCTCTTATTTAGTATAAGTGAATGTCCTTTTTTATATGTTTGCTTTTGCTGGGGGCAAGGCCATCATACGGGATGTCAAACATTCCCCCGCCCTATTTCAGAGACTATAACCATGACATCGTATTAAGATTTTAACCATCACTTAAAGTACAAATGTATGTATCTTTCTTACACTTTGTTCACCGGGTATATTCGCAATGACAATTTTGAAATTTGTTTTCATGAGTTCGGTAGCTGTTATCATTTATGCAATGATAGAGATATTGCTAATATTCTACTTTGTGTTTATGTCGTACAGATAAAAAAAAACTTAGTGTTGACTTATCTTCCTTATCTAAGCTCTGTGTAATCCAGCGCCATTCGGGGCACTGATTTCTAAACGGGTTACCACTACTTATTATGCCCGGTTTAACAGCACGGGTTTTAGTAGGTAGCTGTCGGTATTTTATAGTTATAAGAGGATAGCGTTTGACTTTTTCCGAAGAGTTCTTGCTTGAATATTTTGTAGGATTTTATGCTACACTTAATATTTACATTTTACTGATAGCACCGTGCGAATATGTACATCATTGAGTATGTTGCATTGTGTAGCACTCGCCCCACAGGTGAACCTTACAGCTGGATTTAAGGTAGCTAACACTACCTATTTATGTGTGAAAAAACCTACTTTCACTAATTGACGTCGGTGATTCCACTGATTTTCTTACAAGCATTTGATATACATTCTTAATCTTGGAATCTTCTCCTGATCCTGGTTGATCGATGTTCCTGTGAGCCAGTCTCCAGAGCATTTCGTATCAATATATTCTTGGGATAGTAAATCCCGAATATATTTAGCACTTTTTTGGTTTGCCCATTTTTCAGTTTGTTTTGTAATAGTAGCTGATGGTGTTGTTCTGAATCTAAGTTGCTATTTCGTTTGCAGGCTATTTAGTGTTTCCGTCGAATCTGTTAAAAATTGTTGTTCAATATGTTTGCCCAGTTTTGTGATGGAGGTTGTTTTAATGCTCTTTGTTTCTTGATGTTGATATGTCGTTTATGTTTGTGTGAATGTGCATCTTAGGATACCATTTTTATATCTCGTAACCTCTTATTTGTTTGATTTAGTGTTCTAAAAATAAAATTGCTGTGCAAAATAAAAACAGAAAGAAAAACAAAACGACAGAAAAAAAAGCCAAATAAATCGCGGTCAGTGTGTGTGTAATAATTATGTGATTTTATATTTCACTTCCGTTCTTAATGTTTTCCAAATATAGTGTGGGTGTGTTCTAAAAGTCAACGTTTCGCACATACTCATCTTTTATTTATTTCTATTAAACTTTTCTGTCTACTTTTTTTAATTTTATGTGTGTGTTCAAAACCTCAGCTCTGTTATGACGAGATTTCTTTTTGTCCACGGGAGCCTCGCTGCACACCTTTCTTTTCATTTGCTTTATGAAATACTATCTCACACGTTGAATCTCGTCTTTCTTTGTAATGTAGTTATTGAGATATAAAATGGTTTATTTAACTTTTCCTTGTCCTTACCCTTTCTTTCTTTCTCTTTTCTTCTTTTTGTTTGTTTTTAAAAGTTACCTTTGCCACTTCATACGATCCGTTTTTGTAATAACTTGTCATTCTTAATTTTTACTATAAACATTTTTACTACACACATTTTAACATACATCTTTATATTCCACTGCGCATGTATACAATGTTTTTCACGTTTTTTTTAATATTGTGTTATGACACAATGCGTGAGATTTGGGGGAGCTTAGTGTTCCCCACTGCATTCGTGGGCCTTGTGCCAAACTTGCGCGTAATATTCGTAACCTTAATGCCAGACTTATTTCAATAACTGTTACTCTCAGCGTTTTTGGATCGCTGAGTTCATCATGGCTCGGTCATGTTTGGAGGACTGAGGGTCGGTGCCAAATCAATTCAATGACAAGTGCATGTGATGGGATCAAGGGTCAGGCTGTCATCATTTGAGAAATCAGTTATGAAACTCAAAAAATAAGGCTTACACTGATTGTGTATGTATTCCCTCTTTCTCTCTCCCTATGTCTCTCTCTCTCTCTCCCACTTTTCCCTTCTCATTCTCTCTTTCGTAAAGAGATTTGTAAACAAGGGACTGGTTTTTAATTCGGACCGGGAAGACGCGTTTTGACGCGTCCCACGTTGGGTTTAAAAATGTATTCAGTAAAATAAATCTATTTTTATCAGAAAACGGAAAAATGGTGTTTTTCCTTATTACAAATCAGGTTATATTACAGCAGAATGGTCCAAAGCCAGTCAGCGAAACAGCCAACCAGTCCCAGAAGTAAACGACAGAGACAGTGATTACTCAGAGGTAAGAACGGCGAGTAAAATACGTGCACATGTTGTAACACATCGTCCCGTCGGCACAAAAGTCCGGCAAGATATGTCCCCCGCCAAAGCAGTAGTTTCACAGTTTAAATGATATCTAGTTTCAGCGCCAACACTGAAATTGCTACGTGTAAACCTTGTGTTACACATTGAAGTTCATCAACATACATTGTTAGCGTCTCATTCGTTTGTGATCGTGTCAGCCTGTTGAAACGCCCCTGCAAACAAAGACGTTCCCACCACGACTAAGTACAAGCTTGTGACTAACGATAGAGATACACGCGCTCTATTCTTTTAGAGCGTTTGTTTTATGGGAATCGCTCCAGACAAGGCATGAATCCATTTAATGTGAAGAGGTAACAACATACTTTTTCAAGATCAACAAACTATTCAACCATAAATGTTAGGGTGATAGATTCTGACACAGAAAACATCAAATATCCCTCCTTTGCTAGACACATTGCTCATGGAATGTGAGTACTGAAAGACAAAAAAAAGGAAAGGATATTTACGAGGCCTTTGACAATTAACTCAATGTCAACTTTCTACTCTTCTGCAAAATTACTGACTAGTACGGCGGGGGATGGCAGATAGAAAGCGATTGTTACTTGTATATGAAATTGTATCAATGTTTCTGAATCCAGGGGTTCGCACCCCTAAGCTTCCGATCGAACTGGCTGCATTATTTTCTCTCTACCACATGTGACGTTACACTCGTTTCTAGCTTACAGTAACATCTGAATTCATCAGCTGACACTCAGGCACTGATTCCCTGTTACCCCCTCCCTGCAAATGGACCCAATCACTTATGTTCTCGGAGACATACCCCATTTATTTAACAGTAGTATACGTAGTAAGATCAGTAGTAGAAATGGACTTACTGTTCTGTGAAGCATCGGTCTGTCCCTCTTTAGTACGTTCTGAAATTCCTAGTTGTAGAAAACAAATATTTATTATTTGTAGCTCCTAGAAAACTCGTCAACATGGGCACTGTAAGTGTAATATCAACACAGCATGACGTCGCCAGCTATACGTGTATCGTTCCTTTCGTTAAGTAAAACGCTCTTATGACGTCAAGTTGCTAGATAAAGTGTTACAATTAGCACTTATTATTCGTTATTCAGCGCTGGCCGAGTGGTACTAGATGACGGGTTTTCAGTTGAAAAACATACTCGGAATCCGAAGGTTGGAATCTCATGACCAGTTGTGAGTAGTCATATTTATATGGTTATGAGTCCCGATTATAAAGGACGGAACGTATATGTACATAGATAATAAAAACACACACACACTTCTTTTATTTAGTCACCCGGATTCAGGTAACACCACCTTGTGTATTGGAAGTTGTTGAAACTCTTATTTCAGGTACTTAATTTCCCTGATGATCTGCCAAGTAAGAACCTGCTTGGTTGTGAAACACGTGTAGGAAAACAGTTCATAAAAACAAGCTCGATGATACTCGATTACAGTGTACAGAGCATTTATATTCGATTTTATAAAGGCTTAACAAAGCATTCCGTAAAGA
>OY744526.1:130534531-130669531 GCA_963556195.1 Sepiola atlantica | reverse complement strand
GAAACAAATAGTCGTCTAGCATAAGGGCAGTCAGACAGCGTCGATCTTCTTGGCAAAGGGAACATAGCCGACCTTGATGATGAGTAGTGATGGAACAATTCTATTAGTTTCTCTAATTCTGATGTGATTACCGATTCCGTTCTTAATTCCCGATTCTGATACAAGTACCGAATCCGATTCCGATTCCGGTTTAGTTACTTATATTTATTATTTTTAACAAAGGGGTACAAATATAGTTAACTATGTCGTGATAATTCAGATAAATTCGATATTTTTTTTAATGCAGATCAATTCGATATTTTTTTAAACTAATCACCAGACGGAATATATATCCCTAAATTTAGAGTAACTTTAGATTATTTAAAAAGACGTGCCGGGTGCCTATTACATTTACAACATGCACATTTAGAAAATGTCTGCACAATAAGATTTACACAGAATTACATTCATTTACATTAAATACTAATGAAGCAAGATTCCATTTAATTTAATTTCTTATTTGAAACATTACCTAGAATATCAATGATGTTAGATTCAAGAAAGTCTTACTAAATAAATATCTCATCATAAAAGAAACTTTCATATAAATCTTAAATATTTACATTTTAATGTAACGTTTATTTACATAGTATTCTCTACATGCAAAATTAAAATACGACAAATTAGCTGAACTTTAAGGACTATATATTAAATAGTGTGTCATATTTATTTTCGAAATATTTAAACAATTGCAGGTATCTAGATTTAAACGAAAGTGTTGCCCAGCCAATTTGCATGAAACTTATATACATTTGAATGTATCCCGCATCATTCAACCTTAAATATAGCTGATGTGTGTATAAGTTCGTAATCATCACTCTTATTATTCTATTAGGCTGTTAGCTTGTACAAACTAATATATCAACATAGACACATTTCTTTTATAAAACTATTATTGTATCTAGAAACATTTATATACCCCTAAATATCTGTGTAATATTCCTTATTTTATCTTCATCTATACATATACCTCCATCTCTCTCTCGTTCTTCCTCTCTCTCTCTCTCTCTCTCTCTATATATATATATATATATATATAGAGAGAGAGAGGTAGTGTATATATGTATATAAATATATATATATATATATATATACATATATATATATATATATACATACATATATATATATATATATATATATATATATAAATATATATATATATATGTGTACATATATATATATATATATATATATATATATATATATATATATGATTGCTATTTTTATTTTAGTGTCATTTTAATTAAAGTCAGTATCCATCGCTGTAAAAGTATACAGTCAATAAACCAATTTACAGAGTCACCGCCTTAAGACAAGCTGGAAAGTATTTCCTCTTTTCTGTACGAATTGAACCGTTATTACGGTGATAATGATATATTAGAAGTAACCGGAAGAAGTATTCACATTTAGGAAATGTGTGGAACGTTACAGTTATATATCGTTCTAAGCTAACGCATTTATGAAAGCGACAATGAACTAACATCCCATAAACATAGCCTGAAAGAAAACTCTAATGTTATCAAATATGCAACGACGGTACACACTTAAACTATCTTTTAAAAGATTAATATAACTCCATCACTCGTGTGCTTACGCGAAATCAACTTTGTTTCCGTAATTACTACTGAAAGAAATTAAGTAGGGTGCTTTTAAAATTGCGCAGTAAAACAGTAACCTTACGTAATATAAAAAAACACATTAAATAAAAGTTTTATCAAATATGCGAAAGGAAAGGCTTCAGCGTCAGAAAATCGGATTTAACAAATGTTGATTTTGTTGATGGATTACAATATTTCAAGTCATTTCTGAACACGGAAGTTTCAAATCTCAATTGGTTACTACACACGAAAAAAACTATATGTATGTTGATTTTTTTTTCAGTTTGTGTATTGTGTACAAAGGTACACATAAATAAGTTCCGACAATATTGTTTTTTCGTTTATTTCTATGAATGTAAACATATGGTTCAGAGAGTAAAGATAATACTAGGTACAATGTTTACAAGAAGAAGCCTGAAACCCATTTTAATTGACGAACATAGTGAAATTACACATATAATATTTAAAAATCAATAAACACTAACAAATGAAAATAAAAAAACAACAACTACACCAAATAGAACACCAGAAAAGTGAAAATGGAAAAGCTTGGATTATGAGTTCAATATCAATATAGATAGAGTAATTGCAAGAAAAAAACTTTGGAGCAATAAAAAAAGAAAGGAAAATGTTCATAATGAAAAATAACAGAATCAAATATTATCGAAAAGGCGTGACACTGTAAAACATGAGGTTGCATTTTTACGACTGGAGCGCAATCGATAATTGCACTTACGAACATCGACACGAAGTTACGATGACTTCGTATTTTAGACGATCCGTTTGGACCGGTTTTAAAAAATATTCGTTTTCTGGAATGACAGTGTTTTACAGCTCAACACATATAATTCGTCTATGATAAAATGCAACAGAATCAGTAAAATAAACATTTGCTGCAAGCGATGAAATTATAAACGACATTTTTTAAGCTCTAAAATGTATTTTTTATAAAAACGTAAATTATATGAAGACACGGGCAATCTATTTTGCCAGAATTGTCAAGACATCTGCGATTATTAAAAATTGCTGCAGTTTAGAAGTTAACATTATAAATGTATTTTATTCGTCCAAATGTTAAGTATGAAATACACGAGCAGAATTCAAACGAACGGTACTTTATACACTAGACACTTAACCTGAAAGAATACTAATGTTTATTTTAGTTGTTTGCAAGATTTATAACACATTGAGCAAAGCGTGTGACAGAAAAATAAATCGACCAGCTAATGTTGATACATGATTTAATTATAATAACACTCATAAACCTTGTATTTGTTGATTGCTATGACATTGCTAGTAAAATGGGTCATATTAAATTAAAAAGTATTTAAATCGCTGTATCTTCGAACACACACACACGAAGAGGTGTTTGTTAGCCAGAGTGTATTAAAGTTAGTGCAAACTACACCTTATTTTATGTCTTCAATGAGGGTAATAATGCGCTTAACAATGATAATAGAGTAATATAGATGGATGAAGAACATTCACATTTATTCATTTATTTATTTATTTATACATATAATATATATGACCAAGAAAAAAACATATACATAGGTTTGCTACCACGACTTTGTCAAGATGATTCCCGATGCATTTGTATGATACTACTTAATTAACGACCATGCCGGCCCCGATAGGAGTTTAAAAAAAAATCTTAGTAGAAAATACCAACATTTTAGAATATAGTACGTACAAACAAAAACTCAATATATTAGAGTCTCTATATATAAACACCAAAAAACGTAATTAATAGAATTAACTTTTATATACAAAATTGTCTTTAATTATAATTATAGTTTCGTAAGCATTACATGATTTCCGCCAAAACCTTCTATAATACTAAAACATAGTCTGCACCTGATTAACCTAATTCCCCTCCAGATGGACTAGGATTGGTCTTAAAGTACTTGGAACCGAATCTAACTTATGGAAAATTGCTCAGCCAATTCTAATCTGAGACTAAGATTCTGATTTGGATAATTGAAAGGATCTGTCAAAGAATATCTAGGCATCTAGTTATTTTCTCTTATATTCAATAATACTTGCCTGCAAGAGAAGATGCTGCCTATATATATATATATATATATATATATATATATATATATAAAATAAATATGTGTTATTGTTTATTATCTATGTACGTATACGTTCTGTCCTTTTTCAATCGGGACTCATCAGCATAGAGATATGACTATTCACTACCGGTCATGCGATTCGAAACCCCGGACCTCAAGTATTTTTCAACTCCGACGTCGCCAATCGCTGGGCCAATTGTAAACAGCGAATAAACTATGATAATGTTAACACTTAAACGCCGGCTTTGACGTCGAGGCATTCTACTTCTATTAAGGGAAGGAATGATGCATTATAAACAAGAGTTAATACTACCAATTACAGTGCTCTACTTTCAAGGAGCGACAAATAATAAATATTTGTTATTGTTTATTATCTATGTACGTATACGTTTCGTCCTTTTTCAATCGGGACTCATCAGCAAAGAGATATGACTATTCACTACCGGTCATGCGATTCGAACCCCCAGACCTCAAGTATTTTTCAACTCCAGTCCGACGTCGCCAATCGCTGGGCCAATTGTAAACAACGAATAAACTATGATAATTTTAACACTTAAACGGCGGCTTTGACGTCGAGGCATTCTACTTCTATTTAGGGAAGGAATGATGCATTATAAGCAAGTAACGTCATGCTGTGTTAATACTACCAATTGCAGTGCTCTACTTTCAAGGAGCGACAAATAATAAATATTTGTTATTGTTTATTATCTATGTACGTATACATTTCGTCCTTTTTCAATCGGGACTCATCAGCAAAGAGATATGACTATTCACTACCGGTCATGCGATTCGAACCCCCAGACCTCAAGTATTTTTCAACTCCAGTCCGACGTCGCTAATCGCTATATATATATATATATATATACATATATATATATATATATATATATTATATATATATATATATATATTATATATATATATATATATTATATATATATATATATATATATATATATATATATATATATATATATGTATATATCTTATATATGTATATATATATAAATATATATATGTGTATATATAAATATATATACATATATACTATATATACATATCTATATCTATATATATATATATATATATATATGTATATATATATATATGTATATTCAAATTGATCAAGCCCAAATATGTTACTACAATGAACATGAACTTTATATAGATGGTTTGATTCTAGACACAGACAGTTCAAGTTGATCTTTTTTTCATCTATTTTTCTTTGAAGACAAATACTGAATTAATTCGAAACAGTGACATGATTCTGTTGTACTTACATGTTATTTCAAGCGGAGGCCCAACATAGGGAGAGCGACCCCGGAGATCGGGATAAAGATAGGGAGGGAGGACGCCAGAATAACTTAACATCTCAAAAGGTGACAAAGTTGTAAATACAATTCTGCTTTTTGGCTTACAGAATATAGCATCAGAACATATCCTACATTGCTATCTTAGCGAATAGGCGAATTATTTTCCTCATAGAGGTAAGCCACAGAGTTGAATAATGTTTCATTACGTTCTCTCCAAGACGTGTGAGACAGAGTTAAGTGTGATTAACTAGCGGACAAGTATGAGAGCGCTCCGTCTTACAAAAATGCACGAACAACCCCGTATGGATTCCATGGTAGACGCGTTCTAGGTTATTCCCAATTAACTAACCCCCACTCAAAGAGACGGGTAGGCGTGAGATGGCGGACCTGTTGAAAATGTGCATAGCTATAGTAGCATCAATCAGAATGCATAGTATACTTTGGTCTTCGCCAAAAGGGTGAGTTATTTTCCTCAAAGAGGTTAGACACAATGTTACAGTATCTTTAATTACTTCATCGCCATGAGGGTAGACCAACATCAGGTGTAATTAGCCAGCGGACTTGAATTAGTACGTTCTGGGCTGGAAAAATAAATGAGCAGGTCCGTCGACATTCTTAAGTAGAGGCGTATCAGGGTTTAGCTATACACTGACCCGTTCTCAAAGAGAACGCAGAGCTGTGGATAGTGTCCCCCGTTGAACTGTATAATACTATACTGTAGCATCAATCGGAACTGATACCCCACTTAGATCTAAGCCAAAAAGGCCAGACAACATAGTAGAATGTATAGGAACATATATTTAATTTGAACACTGCTCATTATCCTAGATAGAGCTCGTGTTTTTAAACGAGACAATTAGTATTCGGTATCCAAACTCCGACGTGATTAATATCCTGATTAGAGCAGGTAGTAGCCCAGCTTGTTGCTCTGGATAAAGCAGGTATGTCTTCACAGGAGCTATAATCCAAAAGGATAAATATACTGGTTATCATATGGGGGACAGTTTGTTAAAGTTATATCCTTGATGCCTTCTACATTTGTAAAGTTAGGATTATATTTGATAGAGTAGGCGTATTTATACGAGGTTTTCAATATCCTAGATAAGACAGGTAGACACGAAATACATGTTTAAGAAAATGATCATATGCTAGATAGGGCAAGTGCGTTTATACGCGGTGTTGTTTAAGATAAGGTACATTGTCTTGTTTGTTCGCTAGAACAGGTAATAACGCACAAAAATGCGCAATATCCTTGATAGGGCAGGTATGTTTAAAGGAAAGCGAACATTATTATATGTTGTTATACTTTATCATACTGGAAAATCTTATCAGCGTTTCTCAATAGTCATTTTTGAGTTGTCTAAGTTAATCAATCGAAAGTGATAACTATCTTGGAAAATGACATCATTCTGTTTATTATGCTGTGTTGTATAAGTGCATCTATTCGGCGGTGGCCGGGGGTCATAATAGTAGCAGTACAGTATTTTATATTAGGAGTGGTACATAATAATAAAAAAGTTACCAATATCTTTGACAGAGCAAGTCTGTTTTGACACATCGTTGCCTGGAAGTAAAACGTAGTCGTCTCATTTTCTGTTGGTGTGTAATATATCAAAGAGTCATGATAGAAACAATACCATAGTATGTATGTTCAGTGCTAGCAGTCTGTTAATAGAAAGTGCACAATATACTGGATATAGCCGGTAGGTTTAAAAGCAGCGTCTCCTAGGGAAACAAATTATGCATGTTTGTTAAACTATTTAAGATGAGCAAATATATTCGGCGTTTGACCATTTGCTCCATACCATAGATAGATCAGGTATGTGTAATCGGGCGCGTTGCCTGTAAACATCACATCATTGTGTTGTGATCATACTATTTAATACAAGAAAATATATTCCGCGCTTCCCGGCAGTCATTCGTCAGGGTTATAAGGCAATCGATATTCTCCATGTCCTGGATTGATCAGGTATTTTATCAGACGCGTTGCCTGTAAACGCCCATCATTGTGTTGTTAACATACTATTTAATACAATGACATTAATTCGGTGTTGGCCGAGAGTACTTATATTTAAATTACAGTATTTTTTATTGGAAGTAAGATATGTTAATCAAAAAGTGTTAAGTATCCTTGATAAAGCAGGTGTTTATTTAAACACCGCGTCACCCAAAAGAAATAAAGTATATGCATTTTGTAATGTTGTCATACAATAGACAAATAAAATAATGTCGCTTGACAGCCATGATAGTTACACCAAATTATAATATTTGGTACTTACTATGAGTACTAAATATACTGGATAGAGTAATTACGTTTAAAGGCCGTGTACTCTAGTTAAAAAACAATCATGCTAATACTCATTTTTTAAAATAGATATATCCGGCCTTGTCCAGTATTCATAAAAGTAACATTACAGTATTTAATACAAAAAGGTGTATATAGTAATTAATAACTGTGCAATATCCTAGATAAATAAGTGGATTTACTAAAAAAATATACAACAAATACCCATAAGAGGTATATTTTGTCATTCGGCGTAACATGAGAAATAATAAGTAAACATAGAAAAACTATTAAGTTTATGAGTTGCAAAAAGACAATTAAATTATCCAATGTTATTAAGAAATACACTCTAAACATACATTGTTATACAGTGCGCATGCGTACACAATGGAAATGAAAAATCCACTTTCATGATAATCATAACAAAGAAACATACCCAAACATATATGATTTTCTGATAACAGAAAAAAGTCCCTATTACTTCAATAACGAAACTACAAAAAGAATAACTAATAGAAAATATCAACGTTTTCATAAAGTACACACATTTTTCTCTTCATTTACGTACACGCAAAATTCACTAAACCTCTACTACTAAGAATCAATTTCGATGTTAAATATATTTAGCCTTACCTATATTACGAAACAGACACTTATAATGGAAACGCTGCTTACTTAATCTCAGCTGAATTTACTCATCTGTCTGATGAAAACGGTATATTTAGTTACATATTTACAATCACGTATACGTCTCTTTTGTTTTGTGAATTCAAAATGAATTGTATATGCACACGACCTATTTACTCCGTGTTGTTTTCACAAAAAATATTAGTATTCAAGATGAATACAAAAAAATGACGCCCAATTCATGAAGATTACTTCAGTAAATCATCTTTAGAGTATTACTACATTTACTTGATTCTTAGGTTGCAATTCTATATGAGTGCATTATGTTTAAATGATACTACTACAACAAAAATTAGTTAACAAATGTCTCTGTCTAAAACAAGCACTTTTGAAATATGTGCTGTTTAAATGATTCGACTAAAACAAAAATTAGTTAACAAATGTCTCTGTCTAAAACAAGCACTTTTGAAATATGTGCTGTTTAAATGATTCGACTACAACACAAATAACTTAACAAATGTATCTGTCTAAAACAAGCACTTTTGAAATATGTGCTGTTTAAATGATTCGACTACAACACAAATTACTTAACAAATGTATCTGTCTAAAACAAGCACTTTTGAAATATGTGCTGTTTAAATGATTCGACTACAACACAAATTACTTAACAAATGTCTCTGTCTAAAACAAGCACTTTTGAAATATGTGCTGTTTAAATGATTCGACTACAACACAAATTACTTAACAAATGTATCTGTCTAAAACAAGCACTTTTGAAATCTGTGCTGTTTAAATGATACTACTACAACACAAATTACTTAACAAATGTATCTGTCTAAAACAAGCACTTTTGAAATATGTGCTGTTTAAATGATTCGACTACAACACAAATTACTTAACAAATGTATCTGTCTAAAACAAGCACTTTTGAAATATGTGCTGTTTAAATGATTCGACTACAACACAAATTACTTAACAAATGTATCTGTCTAAAACAAGCACTTTTGAAATCTGTGCTGTTTAAATGATTCGACTACAACACAAATTACTTAACAAATGTATCTGTCTAAAAAAAGCACTTTTAAAATATGTGCTCTTTAATTGATACTACTACAACACAAATTACTTAACAAATGTATCTGTCTAAAACAAGCACTTTTGAAATATGTGCTGTTTAAATGATACTACTACAACACAAATTACTTAACAAATGCCTCTGTCTAAAACAAGCACTTTTGAAATATGTGCTGTTTAAATAATACTACTACAACACAAATTACTTAACAAATGCCTCTGTCTAAAACAAGCACTTTTGAAATATGTGCTGCTTAAATGATACTACTACAACACCAATTACTTAACAAATGTATCTGTCTAAAACAAGCACTTTTGAAATATGTGCTGTTTAAATGATTCGACTACAACACAAATTACTTAACAAATGTCTCTGTCTAAAACAAGCACTTTCGAAATCTGTGCTGTTTAAATGATACTACTACAACACCAATTACTTAACAAATGTCTCTGTCTAAAACAAGCACTTTTGAAATCTGTGCTGCTTAAATGATACTACTACAACACCAATTACTTAACAAATGTATCTGTCTAAAACAAGCACTTTTGAAATCTGTGCTGTTTAAATGATACGACTACAATAGAAAGTTCCTAAAACTGTTCAATATCTAAAATACTATTTTCAAAAGAATGCTTAATTTTCTCAACAGAGCATTGCGGTTGGGCCATTATTTAAGCATTTACATACTTCGGTTAATTAATCTACAAACGTCTAACCTAAAACTTGTTTTTACTGAGAAAAAACCCTTACGTTTAACTACATTTCATGCAAATGATATGTTTCAGTTGTTGTTGTGTTTTTTTAATAGTATTAAAAAGGGAAGTATTTCCAGTAAAAATTCGCCTACTTGTTTAATCAATCCTAACGTGAAAAAAACTACAAAATAGGCTGTCAAAGGGAATTCAGTTAAACTGGCTTCAAAAGCATACTAAGCTTAATCCCTTCTGCACTAAAATAAAAACAGAAACATGATATATTTTTTCATACATACCACCCGTCTCAAATAGATAACTTGAAAAACACAATTATTTTATAATCTGTAAAACAACATTTTACGTTTGCATAATTTCAATTACATTCGGTTTTTCATCCGCCTGTTAAATGCTTTACTGGATTTTGTTTCTCTGATAGTTGAAAAATTGCCTCTTTGGTACCAGTCTTGCAGAATTCTGAAGATAGAACTGATCCTCTAAACACCTGTACAAGTATTCTACTCCCAGTCTTTGCAAAAATCTTTGAATCATTAATCAATTAAGTGATAGTCAGGCACCTAGTTAATGTTAAACGTATTTCTGATCATCAATACGGATTCATACAGACACGATATACTGCAGATTCCATTACGGCCATCTCTAAACGCATATACACTACATTTGACAAGACAAGTGATGCTAGGGAGAAAGCGTTGGGTATATACAAGGCTTTTGACTATGTCTGGCATAAAGGGTTTCTCTTAAAACTGCACTCATCTGGTATTACTGGACCACTATTTCATATAATTGGACTATTTTTATTATCCATACCATTACTCTCTATATTATTTTGAAAGAAGTTGATGGAACGATTTTACGCGACATAAATACTTTCAATGTGTTTTGCATTGCACAGCGTTTTCCATGATCAATATAGATTAAAGTCCTCCATTTTAAAAGGTTACCTCTGGTAAATAAATTACATCATTTTTTGTTATTTCAACACATGTAAACAAGAAAATAGGAATGTGCTGTGCAGATTATAACTCTAGGATTTGGAGAAGGTAATAAATCATATGGTAAGGAGAAAGAGATAGTTATTTTACACACACTAGTTTATGCATTCTGTTATATGTTAATGCACCCGGTAACGCCAGGTAATCTTTCTAGTATCTTTTTTTCTTTCTCTCTCTCTCTCTCTCTCTCTCTCTCTCTATCTCTCGCTCTATCTCTCTCTATCTCTCTCTTTATATCTCTTTTAATATATATATATATATATATATATATATATATATGTATATGTATATACATATATATATACATATATGTATATTAATATATTGTTTAATACGACATAGTTCTTTTTATTTTTAAATGTTCAATATACTAGAATAAATATCGCATAGTAATTACACACTCCGATTCTAATAACATATTTAACTATATGTACTTACATATTACACATACTCAATAATTAAAACTAATAAATACACATACATATACATTAATAAATAAAAAATAAAATCAAACAATAAAAAATGAATTAATATAATTAAACACAATTAATAAATTGTGAATTCATAAATTGTGTTTAGTTATATTATTTTATTGTTTATTTTTTCTATTTAAAATTAAGTTATTTATACAAAAATATACACACATATACCAAAACACATACACCATCCCGCGCATTTTATATTCATCTTACTATTTTCATTCATAAATTGTCGAGAAGATTATAAAAAAATACCAACATTCTTAAAAAACGATACCTATGACGTTCATGAAGATCAAAAGCGCAAAAGATGGCTCAAAGGAGAACTCTCGAATCCCTATGAAGACAACTACCACCGGACACCCGAAAGCTTTACCGTCTCATCAAATACATCTAATAACATTGAAAAAAAACGCGAACCTTATGTGGTATTGCATCAGACTTACAGAAATAATGACTTGCATTAATAATGACTTGCATCCTTAACACACACACACATACAACACATACACACATACACACACAAACACCCCCCACGCACACACACACATATATATATATATATATATATATATATATATATATATATATATGTGTGTGTGTGTGTATATAAATGTGTATGTGCGTGTGTGCCTATACGGGTAGGCTTTTTGTAAGTTGCATTATATAGTTAACGTCGTCTTTGCTCATTGTTTGCTTTTCATGTATATGCTAGTATCGATCATGATGATTTACATGACACATCACCTTGGATTCGCCATATTCTTTTCGTATTAATGCATTTGAAACTGTCAGTCAACTTGAAATATCAGTTAGTATTAATTAGTTTTGACATCTGCCGTCAATTCGCAAAAGATCTCAAACAAAAAACTTTCAATAACAAGAATGTGACACAATGTCATCAAACAAAAATAAGATAACTTGTTTCGAGATTATATCTCCGTTCTATATGGACCGAGATATAACCTCGAAACAAGTTATCTTATTTTTGTTTGATGACATATATAAAAGGCATCGGGAGTTTCTGTCAAGTTAAAGTAGTTAACAATATTACGCATGTAATGCTTATTTTTTATGTGAGTGTTTTTTTCAATTTACTTCGAAAGGTTCATTCCTTTTGTGTTTGTTTTGCAACGCATTCTTTGCATATATTGTCTCTACTACTAGTTCGAGTGCAATTCATATCATTACATTCACAACTAATTGAGTGTATTTGTTTAATATTTGCGCTTCATTTGAGCTCGACCACATTTGATTTACCATTATAAATATACATTTGGTTATTAATTGTGTCAGGCTACTACTACTACTACTAATAATAATATTACTACTACTACTACTACTACTAATAATAATAATAATAATAATAACAATTATCAAAATAATAACAATAATAATAATAATAATAGTGAGAACACCGAGAATGGACAGCATCAACTATACTTTCACTAGTAGAGTTCGGAGAATGCTGGGACCTTTCGAAGGTTTATCGCCACCCAAATTCTAGATAAGACTGATCGTTCTTTACCAGAAATAAATCAATGGTAAGAGGCTGCTGGGATCCCGCAAGGTTGTTTGCAATGGTTATCAACAAAAATGTGAAGAATACTGGAAGTCTCGGGAGGATTGTTGTCACACAACTTCAGAAAATACCACGGATTGTTGTCGGTCAACAATCACTTACGATGATTTGTGTGAGAACTCCAAGTGAGTACACAAATAATAATGACAATAACATACGAATTATGGAATGCTTATTACTTACGATCAACATTCACAAAAGTTAAGTCATCACAAATATAAAATGATGAAATATATTAACTAAATACCTATTGCTGCTGACAGGCAAACACATTGCTTTAGATATTGAAACACATTATTCCAACATCGAATAACATGTCATCGACATTAGTGTGACAAGCGTTTTATTAGATGTTCTATATTGATTTAATAATTTAACTTTTCGATGATGAAGAAAGTCAATATGTCAGTTAAATGTTCACCTGCTTTTAAGAAAGTGAAATAATAACATAGATTGTAGCCTAAATCAAGTTATTTCTTTCGTCACAATTCACACAAAATGTCTAAATTATACTTATATGATTTGATTTAAAGTGTTTATCGTCCATAAATAATGTAAGATACGTGTAAAGCGTTCGTACAATAAACATATATAATATATAATTCCGTTTATACATATGGAATTGTAGTCGATGTCAAAGTATATCTATAAAAGTGCATGCTATATTTCTGAGCTAATGATAAGTTGAATGAAGTAAGAATGGACACAATATCGGTTAAAGAGACATGTATATATATATATATATATATATATATATATATATATATAAAATACATGTCATGAACTGTTCATTGAAATGTTATCTTAGGGAAGTAACAACATTTTTATGTCTGTAATTTATTAGTTCGTGTGTTATACGAAGAACGAATATGGGTGAGTTTAGATTCGATAGGAGTCCATAAGTGTAAAACTGTGTGTGCGTGAGTGAGAATTGATAAGGCGAGTAGGCACATTTTTATGTGTGTGCTTTTGATAGCAGTGTGTGCACTTATTTGTTGGTAAGTTGAATAGTTAATGATAGTTACCGTAAGTGTCCCTCGCGAAACGTGTCCTCTTTACAGCGTTGACGGAACAATCCCACATTTTTTTCGACCCTGACTGCTTTTATATTTTAAAACATGTGGTCCTGCGGACGTAGTTGAGAACACTCAATTAGACAGCCATTTTTGTTTTTTAGGAACATTCTAATTTGGTGCTATATTTGGGGAAAAATCTTGTTTTGATTGTAGCTTGACTCTGAGAGGGGGGTCGACTACATAATCGGTCAGTTGACTTCCTAAGTTTACGATAAATGATAATTTTATAATATCCCCTCAGATTGTAGAATATTGAAAATATTTATCAACATTATAAATTGTTATAAGAAACATGTTATTTGTGTGTGTATTTGTTTTGTTATTGTAAATAAGAAATAGTCGTTGCACGATGCGTGTTTCTTTAGATGTCTTTGTGGAATGATTGACGACACGAGAGTTTGCGGCTAGATGTTTGAGTTCATTTGCGTTTGTACGGCTTAAATAATATAAAGTGCACGTGAGTCTTCACATAGTTTGGATGCAATTGAGTCTGCATAAAATGTGGGTCCAATTGAATCGGGCCCGGCCTAGAAACAACAATTCGTCCTCCTTTGTAAGAAAGATCATTCAGGCAATGTGAGGACTAAACGAGAGAAAATAACGAGAGAAGATAATGGAAGCGATAGTTAGAATGCTACCGAAAGTAAAGTACATGTCCACTTTCTAATCTTATTGTAAATAGCTGGTTAAAATGAGTAAAACAACATGATGGTTTACCTACTCATGTGCGTTAAAAGAAAAATAAATCAACATTTAATAGAAGTACAGCTCAGTAAACGGTGATTCCGCGCAAAGAAGCCCCTTTTTATTTATTGGTACCGACTTAACAAAATGTGCCTACTCTACTCATGGCTGACACATACGAACCTTTACGAGCTATAAGTAATAATACATCCATATTTTATCACTATTGTATTTAGAAAACAATTATGGGGGTTTACATAACCTTTTAATTTATTTAATGTTTTATTTAAACGTAGTAATAAATAAATATGTAAAAATAGTAATGTTAATAGTAAAATGCTTGAGGCAGGTCAGGAAAATAAGCACAATATTTCTAATCGATTCTCGTTTAATTACTGGTGTGCAGCATGTTTTGTTGACTACTTGATTACATAACATACGACATAATATAATCAGAAAAGAAAATTTTACATTTTACATAATCAAATACTTTATTAACAAAATTATCATAAGTAAAATAGTTTGTCAATTTCTTATATACATCATTTCAATATTAATATTTTTTAACAATCGTTAAGTTGATTCACTTGAGGAAATTGAATACTATTATAGCATGTGTTCTTCAGAATGATGTGATATATTTGCCGTTTCCTTTGTTCCAGCTAAATGGACTCGTTTATATGTAGTATCCATACATTCGTTGTTTTTCGACCCCATTGTAATCCAGCTTCTCAAAGAACAACGGACTCGTAGAAGTCGCTTCTTGTGTTTATCTTACCTATAACCATCATACTCAAGATACGAAGGCCTATAATCATATTTGTCTTGTCACATTCTTACATCAAGTCATTTCATACCTTGTCCGGAGCGATTTCGATGAAAGTAAATAAATTAAACAATTCAAGAACAATCACCACAAGTTTGAAATTATCTTAATATATTATTTATGAAATAAACATTTTTATATAATTCTTATGACAACATGATCTGTATTGACAATGCATACATTTCTAAACTGTTATCAAATATGGCTTATCTTCCTTTACTTTTTTGCATATATTTTATTGGTTTTATCATATTTATATAATTTGATTTGATGCAGACCGTGTATAACATATATAATTGTATCCTGAAAAATGCATTTTTACTATTGTCTTTAGAAACAAATTGTATATGTGACAAACGTAGCAAATGTTGTAAAACTTCTAAAAATGTTTTCTTCAGACAGGTATACTTCATTAAGTATTTGATTTTGTAAAATGTTCAATTTGCTTTTGGATTGTATTGTGCTTTTATAGTTTCTGTAATCAAGTAGTCAATATAAACTAATTGACTTATGATTTTTTGAAAAATAAAAATTCGTGAATAATTTTTTACATTTAATTTGATGTAAATAAATCGATTATTGTAAGCTGCTTCCTTATAATATATATATATATATATATATATATATATATATATATATATATATATATATATAATTGCTAATTACTGGGCATTACTAAGAAATGTCTTACTACAACTTTTCTCTGTAATTATTATTTAGTTGTAATATCGGTATTCGCATGTCCCCCTGCAGTCGTTTAACTAAGTCGCACGTTTGCCAGGCCTGTACCATGGATCGCCTGTGTAACGGCACATCTAAATATACCGAATGGCATTGATTTATTATATCTCACTTAATTTTTTCCATAACGCTTTAGTTACACATGATTGATACTCTATCACGCTTTTGTTAAAATTACATCATAGCAATTTTTTCTACGTATTTATTTTCAACTGATTACGATTTACATTTAAATACAATTATTTTACTCTGTTACACCTTTGTTTTTAATAGAATTTAAGTAACCGTGCTACTTTTTTCTTTAGATATATTAATTAAAACTGTTTCCTAATTATTTCAAATACAATTATTTTCATTTTCGTATTTTTATTGAAATTAAATCATTGTTATACTATAACGTTTTTGTATTTCTAGTATATGGGTGCCCATCTGTAGAGATCAGTTTTAAAAAGAACTATGTATGTGTGTTACAGTGTTCGCCTAATTCTTATATGTATTACCCTCTAAAAGTCTCTGTTTGGAAATAGAATATGTAAACCATTATAAATGTTTAGTTTGAAAAAAAGAATTATCGTCCTATTGGCAACGTCCTTTTTGCAAACAATTAGTAACACGCCAGTGAATAATTTCGTTGAAATAGAATTAATGTCAGGCCGTTAGAGTTTCAGCTGCGATAGAATCATTGTCAGTCAATCATTGTTATCTTTCTATAAATATTGTATGGGTGCTACTATTTCTGGGGCAATATTCTCGTCAGTATTCTAATCATTTAAATAAAATTCTCATAAGTTTACCTAGGTTTCGGTTACAATGAAATATTTTTTGTTTTCGGACAATTGAGCTAAAATATAATTATGCCCCTCTTCCACGGCTATGTTTAAATAGGATTATTCAGTGTATTTTAAAATAAACTTTTCGTCAGTTTAACAGTTTTTGTCTAACATAGAAGTCTCATGAGTGTGCCAATGTTTTCTATGAAATATAATTCATTTCCGTCGGCCATATGTTTGGTTAAAATTGAAATAGTGTATCACTATTACGGTTTTAGTGAAATATTATTCGTCTGCCACGGATTTGTTAAAATAACATTTACTAGAGAATAATTATTGGCACTTCTGCAGTGTATAGGTTGTGCTTATATAATAGCGTTATTATTTAGAAACCCATTATAAAAATTCGGAACGGAGCTTTGTTAAAAAGTCAGTACTTTCACATGATGATTTAATAAACCAACATACCGTAAATAGTACATTTAACATGACAATTTAATAACAATGCTACAGTCCATAAACTACAGAACTACCGAATTATTTCCCGTTCGTAACGGTTTACTTTGCAATACGATTCTTGTCATGCTTGCACCTTAGTTTAAATAGAATTCTGTCAACAGCCTGCTTGTTTTGTTACGAATATTATATATGTAAGCATCTCAGATCCTGTTTTGTTATTGAATTCTTGTCAATCTGTACATATTTTTAAAGTAGATCAATTTAAGTTAGTAAATGTTAATTTGAATACTAATATCTTTTGATATAACCCTCTAAATTTAGACACGCCTTATTTAAATTCAGCCATACGTCTCTATCATAGGCTATCTAAGTTTGGCATTCGATTGGTGCCCAATCCGTTAATGTTAAGTCTGAAATATACTTGCTCATATATAGACGAACGTGTTCTCTTTGAATAATATATACGTACTGATATTTTCTACCATATCTATTTTCGCAATTAATGGATTGCAAACATTTATGAATTCCAATGATATGTTATTACTTCATATAATTAGTTTGTAATTAACAATAAATTTCCTTTGTACTAATACTTTATTTGCAAAAAATGTATTATTGAAACGACATTATTTTGAAATATCACTATCCTATCACTGTGATCTATGTTTTTAAATATTAAATATCGAAACTTAAGTCAAACCCTGTGAGCCGCACCAAGATTATATTTAATAAATAAATGTTAGGTTTCATATCCGCAATTCAAATTCATCTCAGAACATCTTAAGTTATTGGATGTTGTTTCCAATATTTTAAATGAAAGCGAATAGCCATAGGACATCTAGCAAAGCCCGGTAATCCACGGAAAATGGATTTGCCTTACTCATCATTTATTTTATCAAACTAAAGGACATCAACAAAGCGAGTTGCTTAGCTAGAGTTTCTCATTCTTAAAGGAAATCCGCTGACAATTTGGATATGATTTCCGCTAACGCGTTGGCTATTAAGCTTCGATGTCAGCCGCGTGTTTATGTGCTTAGCATAACTGAATAGAACTGTGGGCATCTGAGAATGATAAACTACGCAAATATATTGGATCTTCCGAAATATTTCCTTCCTCGAATTTATGATTCTATATTCTGCCCTTATTATTATGAAACCCTTAAGTAAGTCATTCGTTTTCATTTCCATTTGTTAGCAAGGTAGAATGTTTAGTATATACAATATTGGTGTAATATGGTAAGATGTTAAGAAAGAAGTACAGCGACATATAAGTAAAGTAGAAAAAAACTAATGTTGGTTAATTCGTACGAGTTGTTGTAAATAAGCTTTATTGAATCTATGATGATGCTTTTGATAGAAGAAGTAATCAGGCGAAGTGAGAGTGGTGGGGAGTGTGCATGTAAGGTGTAAGTTGGTGAGTAGTAAAGTATATCGGGGAAGAAGAGTATCGTATAGAGGATGTGCAGTGGAACATTACCAGTACGCAATAAACAAAGTGAGTCATAAAACACAATCGTGGATATGTACTGCGGGCAATTAATTGCAAGAAAATATTTAATAAAACGCGTAATCGAAGGTAAATCCGACGTTGTTGAAGAAATAGAAAAGTAAAGTTAGTAACTGGGAAAACGAGATATTGCATGTGAGTTTACTTTCTAATTGTGTACATGTTTTTAAAAATGAATAATAGTTACAGCATTTGAAGTCATAATACATTTGAAATATATCAAAATACAGTTCATTTTTTCGAATATTCTTACTCAAATGGTATAATCTCAGAATTATATGTGCATAGTTTGAGCACAATCGGAGTAGCAAAACAATTGTAAACATTACACAGAAAATATGTGTTTGTAATATTTTATGACATGTGATCGCCATAACCATGATCGAAAATATTATATCGAATGTGTATGTTTCAGGATCTCGAAAATGACATCGTATTTATATATGTTATGATCTTAAACATTACATCGTATTTATATATTTTATGATCTCAAGCATGGCATCGTATATAAATATTTTATGATCTAAAACCTAACATGGTATTTATATATATAATTATCTCAAGCATGACATCGTATTTATATATTTTATGATCTTAAACATTGCATCGTATTTATATATGTTCATGATCTTAAACATTACATCATATTTATACATTTTATGATCTAAACCATTACATCCTATTGATATATTTTATAATGTCAAACATGATATCGTATTCATATATTGTATTATCTAAAACATGCAATCGTATTTATATATTTTATGATCTTACACATTACATCGTATTTATATATTTTATGAACTTAAACATTACATCATATTATTATATTTTATAATCTCTAACATGACATCATATTTATATATTTTATCATCTAACACATTACATCGTATTAATATATTTTATGATCTAAAACATTACATTGTATTCATATATTTTATGATCTACAACATGACATCGTATTAATATATTTTATGATCTTAAACATTACTTCGTATTTACATATTTTATTATCTCTAACATGGCATCGTATGTATATATTTTATGATCTCAAACATGACATCGTATTCATATAATTTATGATCTTCTACATTACATCGTATTCCTATATTTTATGATCTACAACATGACATCGTATTTATATAGTGTATGATCTCAAACATGAAATCATATTTATATATTTTATGATTTCAAACATTACATCGTATTTATATATTTTATGATCTAACACATTACATCGTGTTCCTATATGTTATGATCTCAAACATGACATCGTATTTATATATTTTAAGATCTAAAACATGACATCGTATTTATATATTTTATGATCTCAAACATGACATCGTATTTATATATGTTATGATAATAAACTCTACATCGTATTAATATATTTTATGATCTCAAACATGACATCGTAATATATATTTTATGATCTTAAACCTTACATCGTATTTATATATTTTGTGATCTAAAACATTACATCGTATTCATATATTTTATGATCTCAAACATTACATCGTATTTATATATGTTATGATCTTAAAAAATTACATCGTATTTATATAGTGTATGATCTCAAACATGACATCGTATGTGTATATTTATGATGCCAAACATGACATCGTATTTATATATTTTATGATCTTACACATTACATCGTATTCATATATTTTATGATCTCAAACATGGCATCGTATTTATATATTTTATGATCTCAAACATGACATCGTATTTATATGTTTCATGATCTCAAACATTACATCGTATTTATATATTTTATAGATAGGTTTTCTCTGAGGATTAACTCGAACACATGGCGTAACGTTCGTTTGAAATATTACTTCCCCCAAAAAATATTTTTTATACGAAAAAAACATTAACATGTTTAGAGTATGCATATATTTTAGATAAATATGCGATTCAATAAAAAACAAACCATTACAAAATTATGAGGGTACCCATCTGATAACCAAATAGAGAAAAAAGAAAACAAACAAGACGCCCCACAAAAAAAAGTAAACTCTCGCTTGACATGTTCTTTTACAAATAAAACATGATAATTTAGAAACCTACCTGCTTTGTTAGTCTTATCTAATCTAAATACACATTTTAACAGAGAAGTAAAAAGCACTGTACACAGATACACTGTGATGAAAGATTTACAGCGACAAGTCTGTTTTTACGTGTTAGTATAGTCCGTGAAGCCGTAAATAGAGTAGGAATTTTAAGACTTTAATAATTATTGTCGAAGTCTAAAACGATTACTCTCAATGAAAATATTGCAACAACTAACTACTGCAACAATGTTATTACATCTCGTATTGAAATAATTGCTACAACTGCTGTTTTATATTAACATTGTGAGGTATGTGTTCGCGCTGGTAAATCATAAGCACCAAACAAACAGACTCCGCACGGAATTTTGTGAGTTATAAAATATTCCCGGCCAACGGCCTAACACACGTGAGCTTGTGCAGAATGTATGTGAGATTCATTCGCATAGAATTTTATGAACGATATAACTTTACAATTGACAGCTGTCTTCCTTATCAAGCGTTATGCATATCAGTTGGATAACATGGGATGAATGACGTAAAAGACGCTGCTAAAGTAAATTGGATTATCCCTGTATTAGAAATAAAACGTATAGAGCACATTTTCATACATGTTTAAAATACACACACAGTACACACACCCACACACCCACACACACGTATATATATATATATATATATATATATATATATATGATAATTTTATTTACACAGACATGTACAAAATTTGCGACACTGGCATGTCGATGTTATCGATCAACAGTTACTATCAGCTGAGATCTCATCAGGCAGAGTTAGAATCCGATCTTAACCTCAGATCATATTTGTAGAGAATCAAATGGAGGGATAAAGAAAGAGAGGAAGAAGACGAAAAGAATGTAACATTTCAAACATTGAGGCCGTTAAAAAATAATACATCTATAAACTCGGCTTTAAAATAACTGTCGGTTTTTTTTACGCTTGATTCGTGCATGTCTACCTCCCCCTTCCTATTTTATATTCCTATCTCTTCTCTCTCAATCTGAATCAACAGACGTTCTTTTTCTTCTCCTTCTTTTCCTTTATGTGTCTACCTTCCTATCACTTCTCCCTTCATTATATGCCCTTCTTTCCACCTTATTTTTTATTTATTTTATTTTTTTTTTATTTGCCCTGTTTGCTTCATATTTTAGATTTTTGATTTTTTTGATTTTTGTTTTTAGATTTTAAAGATTTTTTAGATTTTGAATTTTGAATTTTTTAATGGCCTCAATTTTTGAAATGTTTAATTTCTTTTCACCGATGGGGGTGAGCAAGGATACTGTGGTTGGTAGTAAGAGAAAGATATAAATATACTCATATATACATACTTGTATATATATATATATATATATATATATATATATATATATATATATATATACTTGTATATATATATATATAAATATATGCATAATTGTATATACATATGTATATATATATGTTTTAAAAAGACAAACGGAAAACAGGTGAGAATGCAGGACAAATACAAAAAAAAAAGATTTTACCGGTTTCGTTCATATCATCGAACGTCTTCAGAAAAAGATAATACGAACGAAACCGGGAAAATAACTTGTTTCTCTTGCTCCTGCATTCAAACCTTTTTTTTCCGTTTGTCTTTTTTCAAAAATGTTTCCCACTTCGGCATTTCAACTTCATGACTTATCCTGTACCTTACTCTCTCTCACTCTCTCTCGCGCGCGCTCTCTCTCCCTCCCTCTCTCTCTCTCTCTCTCTCTCTATATATATATATATATCTATATATATATATATATATATATATATATATATATATATATATATATATATATATATATATGTACAACAACGTATATACATGTGTACAAACAGGTATATAAGTATATTCAATGATTAATGCCATTATACTGAAATCATATGCCCTGAAAGGGTTAACATGAACATTCATATACACTAAATGTACAAAAGCAAGGACATTCTCAAATGTTTACACTTTAATTTCATTTAGGGTATGCGAGCACAACAGGGCTATGCGTTTTAGTGGTAGGACATTTTCTTCAACGAACCTCACACCCTTAATCCACTCATGCTAGAGAGATATACTGCAGTGATGTGATAATGAAATAGTTTGGTTATATGTAGTCATACCCTTAATTACAATAACAGTGTAAACATTTGGGAATCTCTTATTTTGTACAATTAGTGAATATGAATTTTCATCTTAACCCTATTAAACGCACATGATTTCTGTATACTGGCATTTATCATGGAATGCCACTACTTTTGTAAATGCCTCAATACAATGGTCAGTTTAAAGGTTATTTAGAATTTTCTAGAAAACTAAATTATATGGTTAATTGAATTTAACATGCAATCATGTTTCATGATCTCTGGGTATCCTTAAATAATGATGCTGAAATTCTACACATATATAGTACGTACAAATGAACAGGTTGTGCAATGTTTTAACCCATTTGGTTTATTGGTTTTTTAGTTATGATTGAACAAAGAAATTAGATTTCGAGCACAGACTATTTTTGACGTCTATTAAGGAATAGAGCGCAATCAGTTGTTTGATATTGAACTTCTTAAGTTAAATAGGTTTTGGAGGTATTTAAAAAAAGAATTTAAAATGTGTCATTCCGACATGATTTACACGGGCTGGCTAAATTTCTACATGTGCTGGCATGTCAAAATATTTTCTATTCCATTACTCGTGAGTGCCCGTTTTCTTGAGTTTCAAACAACGGTTTTCAAGTGTTGTTTTTATACCGTGCTCTTTAGTGTTTAAATGTGCTGTTGTAGTCCTAATATCTGGTTTTACAATCTACCGAGTCCATACCCACGCAGTGCCTCTTGTTATTCGGTGTGTAGTTACATACGTAGATATAACTAACTACCTAGCTCTCCTCACGTACCGAGCACTGTTGAGGTACAGTCTAAAAGTTAATAAATTAAATATATTCTTATTAAATTATATATATATATATATATATATATATGTATATATATATATATATATATATATATATATGATTTTTACATTTGGAAACAACACTCGAGATTGTATACCATGCACAGTTTTCATATATATATATATATATATATATATATATGAAAACTGTGGTTTCCATGCTATCTGGAGTGTTGTGTCTAAAAGTTTAAATTACAAGCTGAACCTATTTATTATTAACAAGCATCTAGCGTACTTACTTGACAATATTACGTAAAACAGATCAAAGATTAATTTTCTTTGCTTAGTACATAATGCAACCCACATGTATATAAATATACATGCATATATACATGTCTATAAATTGTTATATAGTTATATTCATACGAGGTCTGTCTAAAGTGTATCCGACCTTATACCAGAAAACATTCTAAATGCGTTACGGGGTTGGGACCTAAACTCTTATCAAAGCACTTAATCCACCGATATATTCGTATATATATATATATATATATATATATATATATACATATATATATATATATATATACATATACATATATATATACATATGTATATGTATGTATATACATATATACATACATATGTATATATATATGTATATATATATATGTTTATACATAAATATATATATATATGCATGTATATACATATATACATACATATACATAAATTAATATATATATGTGAGAATATATATTAAAATATATATATATATATATATATATATATATATATATTTGTATATATCACTATATATCAGTACATATGTAAAATACAAATGAGAGAAAGGATAAGTAAATACACAACTAGCAAACATTAACAATAAAACACATTGTTTTAGGAAAATATTTCGATTGTTAAAATACAATCATTATCAATCTGTAGCAGAACTTCAATTAAAAACAGAAAAGTGTGCAAATGTTTACAAAGAACACAATTATGAAAAAAATGAATAAACAGTAGACAGTGAGAAAGAAAGAAAGACATGTTTAAAAAAAGAAGAACAACACACAGAAGAAGAAGAAGAAGAAGAAGAAGAAGAAGAAGAAGAAGAAGAAGAAGAAGAAGAGAGAAAGAAAGAAAAAACCGCCAGTTAGCTTTTAAACGCCGATTGGAAACGCTGTAAGTTTATACAGTGCTGAATGAAGCTTAGTAGTAATTTAAAATGAATGACCACAAGACATTAAGCTTCTTTTGCTTTCTTTACATTTCTTTCTTTCTCTCTTTCTACCTTTCTACTGTTTATTACACGTGACTATTTTTTCTCAAATTGCGTTTTTTGTATAAATTTTAAAACGTGTCTGTCTTTAATTAAAATTCTGCCACCGATAGATGATGATTGTATTTTAACAATCGAAATATTTTGGTAGAAGTATTCAATATATTTTTATTTGTTTATTTTTTATCAGTTGTTGATTTTTTTATCCTTTATTCCATTTTTATTTTTACATTTTTTCTGAAACAGTGTTTCTTTTATTACTTATATACATATATATATATATATATATATATATATATATATATATATATATATATATATATATATATATATATATATATATATATATATATATATAGAATAGATAGATATAGAATAGATTTTGTTTATGCGTTGAAGTTACATAATTAGTTCAGTGTTGATATTTTGATTTCTCAAGGTTAAAAATCAGGGCATTGAGCCTGTATACTGTATGAAGTGTCTTGCTCGTAAGTATCCTTTAATTAAGTAACACGCATATATACTTAATGTACTCTCAGATTTATTAATTTATATACTCCATATTATATTATAGTTACAGGGCCTGTATAAATTGTACCATACCTTTGGCCAGACAAAATTTGTAAAATGCGTACCGTGGTTTTTACTCAAATTCACCTTCTAAAGTAAGTACCTTGTGCTTGCACACACTTTGAAAACCGATCTATCCACTGCCGAAAATGAGTTTCTCAAGAGGACAGTGAAGGGAAATCAGACGATTGGTAACGATTGATGTGGCTGGCAAGAAATTAAATCATTTAATATTATAAAATTTTATATATTTACTTTGGAGTTACAAATGACCATGAGAAGCATCCCAGTGGTATTGTGTTCCATAGACAGATAGTTCTTCGTAAAACAACCTTTTGCATGTAAGTTTAGTTTTAGGCCCCCACAGAGAGAACATTATTTACAGTCATTATTTTTAGACGAGCAAGTGTACATGTTTTATAGGAGGAGCAATAGATTACAACCTAGTCGTGCACTTGCGATACAAATTAGAACATCAAGAAAAGCTAGTAACGTATTTTCTGTGAGTAAATGACAGTAGAGAAGAGAATAGAAGATGATACCTTACTAAGTTTCTAAGTGGCGTTTGTACGTTGAATCAATTGTTCTCAATATTAGATTGTAATAAACTCTTGTACAAGTAGATGGTTGCATCAGGCGTAATATACTTTCTAGAACGGAAGAAAAATCCAGCTGAATTTTCAGCGATCAGCCAGACATGTATATGTTGTCAATTTCCACATGGCGTGAAAGTTAGGTTTTTCTTACCCAAGCAATTGTGTTTCTACAAACCATTCAGTTTATTCAAGTGAACATCCGAATAGTGTATTCTTAAAAAGAGAAGCTTGGTTTTACATACATTACAAGTAACACTACTGGCTCTATATCGGCAGCGTTTGTAAAAAAAAGATGTTGACTATTATTGCTTTTTCAAGAGTTGACATATGTTGTTGTGCCGCCTGTATAAATTCACACAAAAAATAAATTTATACAAACGGTAGAGCATATACAAAGTAATATACGAAATTATGTTTCGTCATACTGATAGGATAAGTAACCGTAAGTAATAGTAATAGAATATACAATTACTAAATTCAATAATTCACTAATAAGTACTAATGGTATTTACACATAGAAATTATTCAAGACTTCAGACTAAAACTGTGTTTTGATACATACATACATATATATATATATATATATATATATATATATATATATATATATATGCATGCATATATATATATATATATTTATATATATATCTATATCTATATATATATATATATAGACACATATATGTATATGTATATATATATATATATATATATATATATATATATATATATATATATATATATATATATATATATATATACTTATACATAACGTAAATACTGGGCCTTATTCTTTAAACAACAATTATTAGACTACATTCGACTTGTTTTCATCAACATAGTACTACTCTAAGGCGATACTCTAAATTGTAACACAGCTCTTAAAATTTGCCGCAGTTTTCCTTGAACGGTTTGATGTTAGCTTTAAAATACACTGTCGTTACTCATATGAATTGCATTGCAATCACATCTCTTTTGCTATGCATTTCTTAAGCTTTGTAAACACACATTAATCGCTGAGGGACGAATAAAACCAATGAAAATAAAAGTTATGATGTCTGCAACTGATACACTTGATTGTAGCAGAATGATTGGATTCAGAAAAGAACCGTGTTTTCTTTTTTATTGCTTGCAGTGATGGAATTAATTATTACTTTAAACGCACGAATACTTATATGAAAGATGTGCTATTGATGACTCGTTATATATTAAATCAATTTTTTTAAATATAGCGCCTACATTTTTGTCTGCTGATGCTTGCGTCTTTGTTGACTTCGGATAGCATTTTCACCTGCTGTTATTCAGTTTCCAGAGTTAACTCGTTGATCCATGTTTCATCCAGTGTCATATATTGATACGATATAAACATTAAGCTTCGTTAAAAAAATTCGAAACAACCTTTTGAATCGTGCACGCGTTGTCGTTTTGCTTTCTGACATGTTCAACTCATATTTCATCGTATGCAACATCTATTTACTAAAATGTAATTGTCCGTTGATGAGGGGCCCAATAAACGGAATTTTACAGATGGAAAAGTAGGGTTTTCGTGAAAGCAGCATGGAAAGGGATATAAAAATGAAGTAAATCCAATACCACAAATTATTTTCTATGCAGAAAGCATACGAGTTTTCATCAATATAATATTTAATTATTTTCATAAATGACTAATTAGTGTATGATTGTGTCATAAAATACAGAAAAATAAACAACACAACCGTTAATACTTAAAATATATTGTTTTAAAATGTTTAACGTTTTTTGTCTTTTGTTATCATATACCACGTTTACCATTCGGATAACGAAGAATAAGTTCACGAAGGCCGAATTAATGGACAATCAGTATCCACTCAAGGTTTTAATAACGTTATACCCCTAGTCTTAACATCAGTTCGGGTTAGAACTAATTTCTATGTATAGCCCTGACATCGTTTATGTGTGAGTTTTTTAATGTTTATATCAACTGCATATTAAACAACATAGATGGTAATAGAGTTCATAAAAATTATCACTACTCATCCAGAAGTACAACATGTAAAACCGAACCTCAAATTCAAAAAACCTAGATTAAGTTCAGTTGACTCATTTGTATTTTTTGAAACAACTATCTCCTGAAATAGATATCTAAACTCTGAGATACCTCTCCGAATTAAAAATCCTGCAAAGCATTTGGTAGGGTTCACAAGCGCGTCTGGTCAGACAGCGCTTTTAACATCAAAATAAAACTGGTGTGTGCTTCTCTGTTCTCTTGTTTTATTCATAGACGTGGGCAACGTATCGCAGACACATCAAGGTTCTAACAAAGTTCCACCTAACGTTTCTAAGGAGGATCCTAAATGTTAAGTAGACCCTATATACACCAAACACTTATTTTCTAGAGCAATCTTGAGTGTCGATCGGATAAGTGTGTATAATACGTAGTTAGCTGTGCTGATCGGGGCAATTTGACATGATTGGAGAATACTAACTAATAAACCCTTATGTGTGAAACTAAAGCATTGAAATGTCGGAGACACAAACACGAGTTGCGTGGAAAAGAGTTAATACACCACAACTTATAACCTATGAATATGGATGTTCAGATCGGGGAGAGTATGCTTCCTGAGCGATCGGTCTGGCGCAAGTGCATATATTAGTATTGTGGCTGATTTTAGGCCAATTACGTATAGTACTCAATTTAGTAACGTAATTGGCGGAATTTATCCGTGGAAAAAGTCCGAAACGAATGTAAACCTTACCATGTATGTGGTTTATGTGGTAAATGCTGTCTTTAAAGAGCTAGTTTACAGAGTCAGGTCTGATCACATTAGATACGTTTTATAAAAAGCGTCAAATAGGAATTTAGTGCATAGTTATACATTGATACATACAAACCAGTGAGAATGTGTCATGTTTGCACAAATACTTGTAAAAATTGATCGGGCCTACAAAAGTATTTGTTTGCCAACAACAGGGCATTGAAACTGTGTAGGGATAACCTTCTATTGTGAAAAGTGTTTATCACCATGTATTTATGCGTATATATATATATATATACATATATATATATGTATATATATCCACATAAATATATACATATATATATATATATATATATATATATACATATATAAAAGATATAAATACAATGAGATAAGCCGTTTTACTGATTTATTACGAGCTTTAAATTAAGCTTCAATTGTATAACAACGATTGTAAGTAAAATACGCCTGTCGAATAGTTTCATGTTTGACGATGATTAACGATAGCATAATAGATATCACAGAAATGCCGTGTGGCATATACGAAATCACTTGAAGCCGAGCTTATATCCATAAGACCGATGTGTTTACATGAAAAATATGATGCTTAAATACTTCAATATCTTGAGTAAATTAAAAGTGTACCTCACTGCCAAGATCAAAAACTGTTACAGTTTAGCAGAAAAAAGAAACGAAAATACACGTACATCTATATTAAACAAATTATGAAAGTAAACAGACATTACTGATACTCATCACATATTTTTCACATGTAATATGTACACACATGTTTGCTATCTATATTAATATATACGTAAACTACTTTCGAGGATTTGACGGAAAAAAATAAACGATTACTCTGTTTGGTAAGATTAAAACGAACTCTTACAATGTTTTTGGGCGATTGTTAATTTTGAATAATTAAACAACATTTAATAATTGTACATCGATAATAACATCGAACCAAAGTGATGATTTAGACACTCACATTTATGGTCTGACTCACTAATACAGCGACACATGCACATACTACTATTGTCTTTCTATAAAGGGAATGCAAGTAAACGTGTATATACTATCACATCTCAGTCAGGTGGAAGGCAAATTATATTTTAGAAACCAAATTATTACAAATTGTGCATTGAAGGTATGCATCTTATAAAAGTACGATATCAATTTGACTTTTAACTTCATTTTTTTTAGTTTTCATTTCATATGTCTATCGTAGTTGTGGTGAATAGCTCAGCAGAACGAACTCAGCACTGAGAGCGAAGCCCGATTCACCAACCATATATATTAACAAGACATTTCTGCCTGAAAAAGTCTCTTCTCTATTTCTACTTACATATCTTTCCTCTTTTTCTCAGTATAATCAGCTATCTTTTATAAACCTCTAAATAACTTCATATCTTTGGCGTCCTCTCTCTGTCTCTCTGCGTCCAGTTTCCCTAATTCTCTTATTTCGCATTGGCCTGTGTTTGACACCCGTAAAACAACAATACGCCACCAGGCGCCTATTTCCTGGTGTGCTGACCGCTTTTGCATTCTGTCAGATGAAGACATAGTGATATGTAATATCATGTTGGGCGCCGCTTGAGAAACGCCTACTTGACGAGGACTTAAAGCCAGCCGATCATTACACTGTGGTTGGACAATTTGCATATGTAGGCACGATGCGACGATGCCAATGTGAATTTGATTGAGGACTGGGCACCCAACGAATAAAGAATACCGCGAATAGCTTTAAAACAAGACTGAACAGATGGCTACTTCTCCGGGATTCGCATTTACAAGTCGGTGACGTTCTGAAACACGACTTTTGTTAATATGCTTGGAGCCAATTCTCACACGCAGATATATCTACCATATAGTGCGGTAATGATAAACTGACATATTACATCATTAAAAAAGTCATGTTGTACACATATTCTCATTGGATTAGGTATGTCGATACGAATACACCAATATAATATATATAGATATGTATATATATATATATATATATATATATATATATATATATATATATATATATATATATGTATATATATATATGTGTATATACATATATATGTATATATATATGTATATATGTATACATATATGTATATATATGTGTGTTTATATATACATATATACATATATATATATATATATATATATATATATATATATATATATGTATATATATATATATATGGTACGTCAATGAAAATTAATAAGATAGTACTGTCAAAGTCCGTTATTGGTTATTCCCAAATTTTTTTTTTAAAACTCTTTCAAATTTGAAACTTTGACAGTCCTATCCTGTCAACTTATCAATCATAATTTTTCCTCTGATGATAAGATTTTAATCTTTGAAAAGCCTGGTTTAAGGAATAAAAGAGAAGAAAAATAAATGTTTTTTTTATTAACTAAACTGCTCCTTGTTTTGAACAACTGAAGATATCGATTTGCTTCCATTTGAAGGTCTTATTAATTTTCATTGACGTACCATAGTTTTGCTCTATCCAGTATATTGAGCTTTCCTTATTTCACAATAGTTCCAACTCTCTAAAAGTGTACCTTTTAGTTATAATTTACACACATATATATATATATATATATATATATATATATATATATATATATATATATATATATATATATATATATATACATATCAGAGTGTTCTGTTCTCAGGTGTTAGTTGGTATAGAGTAGCGCTTTCGATTTCTCGTTCGCTATCATGACGCTGTGTATTATCGTTAGTATCAGCCTTTTTTATAGTCTGTATCCATTCGTATATGTGCTTGTTCATTTTCATCTCTATCTCTCTCTCTCTCTCTCTCTCTCTCTCTATATATATATATATATATTCATAAACTCAATATTCGTGTATCGTGCCTTAATTAGAATTCCATCGTTAGGCTTTTTATCTTGCCACCTTTAAAAAATTAAAGCCGTTAAAAAATTAAAAAATTAAAATTAAAAATTAAAAAATCTAAAAATCTAAGAAACAAAAAACAGAAAACAAAAATCTAAAATCTAGAATCTGAAACAAACATGGCAAATAAATAAATAAATAAATAAATAAATAAATAAATAAATAAAAATATAAGGTGGAAAGAGGAACAAATAATAAGGGGAGAGGTGGTAGGGAGGTAGACACATAGAGGAAAAAGAAAGAGGGAGAGAGAGGGCGTCTGTTGATTCAGATCGAGAGGGAAGGAGGGGGGGTAGACATGCACGAATCAAGTGTCAAAAAACCGTCGAGTTTATAAATGTATTTTTCCAAGTGAACTGTAATATTGTGTATATGTGTGTATGCGTGCGGGCAAACTGGGTTGATTGTTGTGGTGGTGGGGCGGTGATCAAATGTGTCGCGATTCTGGGTTTATATTGTCTTTATAATTTGTCTGGAGTTAATTTGAATAAATAAGTATATTCGTTTAATGTAACAGGAATAATAATAATAATAATAATAATAATAATAATAATAATAATAATAATAATAATAATAATAATAATAATAATAATAATAATAATAATAATAATAATAATAATAATAATAATAATAATAATAGATAACCCTAATAATTGAGGTAAAGTAATTGAAATAATAAATGAATGATAATAAAAAATGATAATAAAAATACTAAAAAAATATAACTAAAGTATAACTAGAAAATGCCGGCGTTATTAGTTATTAATAATAATAATAATAATAATAATAATAATAATAATAATAATAATAATAATAATAATAATAATAATAATAATAATAATAATAATAGATACCCCTAATAATTGAGGTGAAATAATGAAAATAATAATAAATGAAGTATAATAAAAATACTAAAAAATAGTAAGAAATGTAAAGAAATATTAAAAAATATATAACTAAAAGAATAACTGGAAAATGCCGGCGTTATTAATTATTATTATTAATAATAATAATAATAATAATAATAATAATAATAATAATAATAATAATAATAATAATAATAATAATAATAATAATAATAATCATGATCATAATAATGGTAATAATAATAATAACAATAGTAATAATAATAGTGGGCAATAATATTTAAGAGTTTATAAAAATAATAGTTTAGGAAAGAAATAGAATAATTAAGAAATATTAGGAATCCTAGGAGGTAGTGATTATCATAATAATATTAAATAATGATAAGATAATGTTTGCCGATATTATGATATGTGTTAATGGTTGCAATAATGCTGATCATATAAAAATAGTGGTTTAACAGACAACAGTAATCAGAGTGGTAATCCCAGTAATCTTAACAATAGTAATGATGATAGTGAAAAATTATAGAAGTAGTCATAATAGTGGCAATAATAGTAATAATAATAATAATAATAATAATAATAATTTTGGCAGTGGAAGCAAAAGTAAGGTAACGGTAAAACATGGCAATATCAATATTATTAATAATAATAGTGATACTGTTCATTTCATTGCTGCAAATAACAATTACTATTATAGTAACGTCAGACGTGATGTTACCACTGATAACAATACTTATCTTGATAAAAAGTACAGAAATGAAAAAATGAAAAAAATGAAAACAATAATTCAATGTCTAATAGTTAAGTTTAAGATATTAATAATAGTAGTAATAAATAATTGATAATGATAATCTAAAAATAATCTAAAATATATAATCTAAAAAATAATCTAAGAAATATAGAAATATTAATCAATAAATGGATAAGCAAAAAAGGGGGGTATTTAAGAGTAAAGTAAAATACAGAAGATGACAATTAGTGTTAATCTCACAAAAAACATTAGCATTGAAGATATAGGCCTATATTGGGATGACGGATTACTAATAGTAAAAAACTCAAATGGACAAAAATGTGAAAGAGTAAAAAAAATTATCCTTAGAGAAATGAAAAGATTAGATCTCAAAGTAGAAATAACATCTAACATTAAAATAGTTAATTTTCTAGACGTTACATTCAACTTAGATAAAGAAACTTATGAACCGTATACTAAAGACAATGCCAACATGATCTATGTCCACCCACTCTCTAACCACCCAAAAACCATTATTCAACACATCCCCAGATCAATCGAAAAAAGAATTAGTGATAACTCCTCTAATGAAGACATTTTTAACAAACATAAAGACTTTTACAATAAAGCGTTAAAGCAAAGTGGATACAAAAACACCCAAATTAAATTCACCAAACCTACACCTCCCAACAACAGACGCAAAAATAGGGGTAGAAAAATTATCTGGTTAACACCACCATATAACAACATGGTTAAAACCAAACTCGGTAAAAGATTCTTAGACTTAATTAATCTACACTTCCCTCCCAACAATATACTGCATAAAATCTTTAATAAAAACACCCTCAAATTAAGCTATAGCTGTGGTGAAAATTGAAAAAAAATAATAAAAAAACATAACAACAAAATTCTAAATGATAAAAACTACCGCAACGAAAACAGTAAGGCCTGTAACTGCACAAACAAAAAAGAATGCCCATTACAACATAATTGCCAAATAACCCAATCAATATATCAAGCAACTATCTCTACTAAAGAAAACCATACCCTGAAAAAATTCTACATCGGTATGGCTGGTAATACCTTCAAAGAAAGATATACTGGACATGAGTGTTCTTTTAATAACGCTACATATCAAAAAAAAACCTCACTTTCTATATATTACTGGGAACTATACAACAATAACCTATCACCAACAGTAACCTGGAACACAATTAGAAGAACTAGCACCTGTTTTTCCCTAAACTCACCTTGCTACCTTTGCCTAACAGAAAAACTTGAAATGGGTAAATTTAGCGATAGGGGCAAACTTCTAACCAAAAAACAAGAAACATCAATTAACTGTAGGCATAATAGATTACACCTTCTTAGTAATCCACTCATAACCCCTTACGCTGTTACTATATAAAAAAAATTAAAAAAACCACCTCCCCATCAACTGAAAATGTTGTCAACACATCTATCATCTTATACCTTTTATTAATTATTTTTATTTTTATTAGTAGTAGCATTTTTGTGCGTAGTATTATTTGTAGTAGTACTGTAAGCGGTAGTATTGGTTGGTATTATTATTGTTGTTGTTATTATTATTATTATTATTATTATTATCATACACACAACGATTAACACTAATTGGCATCTTCTGTATTTTTCTTTACTCTTAAATACCCCCCTTTTATGCTTAACAATTTATTTATTAATATTTCTATATTTCTTAGATTATTTTTTAGATTATATTTTTTAGATAATTTTTAGATTATCATTATCAATTATTTATTACTACTATTATTAATATATTAAACTAACTATTTGACATTGAATTCATTTTTTCATTTTTTTCATTTTTTCATTTCTGTACTTTTTATCAATATAATTATTGTTATCGGGGGTGACATCATGTCTGACGTTACTATCATAGTTATTGTTATTTGCAGCAATGAAATTAACAGTATCACTATTATTATTAATAATATTGATATTGCCATGTTTTACCGTTACCTTACTTTTGCTTCCACTCCATTTTTATTATTATTATTATTATTATTATTATTATTATTATTATTATTATTATTATTATTATTATTATTATTGCCACCATTATGACTACTTCTATTATTTTTCACTATCATCATTACTATTGTTAAGATTACTGGGGTTACCACTCTGATAACTGTTGTTTGTTAAACCACTATTTTTATATGATCAGCATTATTGCAACCATTAACCCATACCATAATATCGGCAAACATTATCTTATCATTATTTAATATTATTATGATAATCACTACCTCCTAGGATTCCTAATATTTCTTAATTATTCTATTTCTTTCCTAAACTATTATTTTTATAAACTCTTTAATATTATTGACCACTATTATTATTACTATTTTTATTATTATTACTACCATTATTATTATTATTATTATTATTATTATTATTATTATTATTAGTATTATTATTATTATTATTATTATTATTATTATTATTATTATTATTATTATTATTATTATTATTATTATTAATAATAATAATAATTAATAACGCCGGCATTTTCCAGTTATTCTTTTTATTTTATATTTTTTAATATTTTTTAATATTTTTTAGTATTTTTTAGTATTTTTTATTATACTTCATTTATTATTATTTTCATTATTTCACCTCAATTATTAGGGGTATCTATTATTATTATTATTATTATTATTAGTAGTAGTAGTAGTATTATTATTATTATTATTATTATAATTATTATTACTATTATTATTATTATTATTATTATCATTATTATTATTAATAACTAATAACGCCGGCATTTTCTAGTTATTCTTTAGTTATATTTTTTTAGTATTTTTATTATCATTTTTTATTATCATTCATTTATTATTTCAATTACTTTACCTCAATTATAAGGGTTATCTATTATTATTATTATTATTATTATTATTATTATTATTATTATTATTATTATTATTATTATTATTATTATTATTATTATTATTACTACTACTGTTCCTGTCACATTTAACGAATATACTTATTTATTCAAATTAACTCCAGACAAATTATAAAGACAATATAAACCCAGAATCGCGACACATTTGATCACCGCCCCACCACCACAACAATCAGACCAGTTTGCCGGCACGCATACACACATATACACAATATTACAGTTCACTTGGAAAAATACATTTATAAACTCGACGGTTTTTTGACACTTGATTCGTGCATGTCTACCCCCCCCCCCCCCTCCTTCCCTCTCGATCTGAATCAACAGACGCCGTCTCTCTCCTTCTTTTTCCTCTATGTGTCTACCTTCCCACCACCTCTCCCCTCATCATTATTTGTTCCTCTTTCCACCTTATATTTTTATTTATTTATTTATTTATTTATTTATTTGCCCTGTTTGTTTCAGATTCTAGATTTTAGATTTTTGTTTTCTGTTTTTTGTTTCTTACATTTTTAGATTTTTTAATTTTTAATTTTAATTTTTTAATTTTTTAACGGCTTTAATTTTTTAAATTTAAAATTTCTTTTCTTACTTCTTCTCTTTCTCTATCCCTCTACTTCATTCTCTCCAAATATGATCTGAGGTTAAGATCGGATTCTAACTCTGCCTGATGAGATCTCAGTTTATAGTAACTGTTGATCGATAACATCGACATGCCAGTGTCGCAGATTTTGTACATGTCTGTGTAAATAAAATTATCATATATAAAGCTCTATTTTTATATTGAGCACTTTTTATAAACCCGGTTAAAATTCTTTGGATTACCACCCTGTGGATATTTTTCACCTGGATTATTACCATTATTATATATAGATATATATATTTCATGGCGAATTGTTATTTCTAACAATATTAGTTTTGTTGAGTTTATAGCCAAAACTTTAAGACTGAATTATAATGACAACGGATATACATCACATTAGCACGTTATATATAAATGTTTGAGATGTGCGATTGTATTGATGTGACCTAATCTATCGTTGATGCCTTTAAGTAAATTGGTAAACAACTATATTAAAATAAAATATATTCTATCTACCACAAATAAAATAAAATAGGTAGTGTCAAATGTGTTCTATAAATGTGCATATACACACACACACACACACACACACATATATATATATATATATATATATATATATATATATAAACCCATGTATATATACACTTTTATTACATGTAAGAATTGGTCAAAAAACAATAGAAGACGATCACAATACGATACAATATTTTTTCATAAACACATCATTTAACATCGAGTTCTTACGAAATATGTAAAATACCATTGACATTATGACTTCAGTTCAACTGCGTATGTTTGATATATTACAACTACGCGCATATCTTTCCACTCAGGACGTACATCGTAGTAGGTATCATATTGCTTTTTTGGTAACTATCCAAACATGGATCAGATAATTAATTTCCATACTATGATTTCCTTTTAATTTTCCAGAATCAATGTGTTATTGCATGTTGTCATACCAGATTCTGGATATCAATAAAATAATAAAATGTATATAGTTAAAGTAACCACTTTCTAGCGTAATTTATTTATTTTTACATGAATTGTTGTTACTTTGAAATAATTGCTTCAAGTAAGGTACGACGCGATGCAGATGTGAATGGAAAGTATCAGTTTACTATTAACTTCGAACGTGCAATATTTTTTTGATAAACAATATCATTGTTATTATAAAATCGTTTCTTTTATATAATTATTATTCCTAATATAGATATTTGTTCATTCGTTAAGCAATGCATTTTGTCAGATATCTTGTAAAACTGTAATCGGTTTTCAACATTTATTTCCTCAATTATTTTCTTGGCTATTTTCCGAAATCATAGGGAACTCGTAATCTTTTCCGGTCCCTTGATTTTATATTTCCGGTGTATAATAAGATAACCGATCAGCACAGAAAAATAACGTATCAGTGACGTTATTTTACATCGACGCAAACCTCGACCAAAGAGTGTTAGAGTATGGTAGATTTTGATTAAAATACCTAATCTGATTTTTAGGCGTGCAAAGCACCTGCTGTATATGTACGAATACATGCTTGGTCGGTCACATTTTCAAATTCAATGCCCCACGCACGTCCCCGTCTATTTCGAAGCAAATTATGGCCGATATATATATATATATATATATATATATATATATATATACATATATGTATATATATCTCTTTATATTTATATATTCATATATATATATATACATACATACATATATATATATATATATATATATATATATATATATATATATATATATATATATATATATATATTAATACGCTAAGGTGTACGTACGTGTGTCACGCTTTCTGGCAAACACTCTGCGCATGCGTGCCGCACCTAGATTATTAACAACATTTAATTAGCCTAATTTCTACATCATATTTTAATTATTTCCCTTTAGCGCAACGGTAAGCGACGTAGTATTTTTGTCTTTGGCCCGACTGGTTTATAGTTCGATCCCAACCAACCGCTAAGAGTTTTGTTTCTACATTTCGACCGGAAGGGGAAGAAATAATATATTTTTTTTGGTAAATTTATAGAAGTGCACCTTTCGTATTTCGACCCCTACAAAAAAGTATCCTACTTTTTTGGGCAAATTACATGTAAACAGCCTCAACAAATATCCGCTATGAAAAAAAATTATGAAAATTTTTATTATTTTAGATTTTAGGAGGGGGGGTCACTTTCCTATATAAGTTCTACGTAAAGTGAGCACCCATTTCTTGGCCACCGAATCTCACCTCCCGTGTTTCGACCCCTTAAAAAAAAGTTTCTACTTTTTTTGGCAAATTACATGTAAACAGCCATCCATAACAAATATCCGCTATGAAAAAAAAAAATGAAATTTTTTATTATTTTAGATGTTAGGAGGAGTGGGGGATCACTTTCCTATATAAGTTTCTACTTTTTTTGACAAATTACATGTAAACAGCCTACACAAATATCCGCGCGCGGATATTTGTTGAGGCTGTTTACATGTAATTTGTCAAAAAAAGTAGAAACTTTTTGTTTTTTAGGGGTCGAAATACGAGTGGTGAGATTCGGTGGCCAACAAATGCGTGCTCACTTTACGTATAACTTATATAGGAAAGTGTAGTTGTTGTTGTTGTTTTTTTAACGGACGTTAAGCAATGTTTTTTTTTTCAATGATAGTTTGAACTAAGTATTTCTTTTTTATTTGCACCACTTCTTAAAGTGTTAAAACATTTATTTATTATTTTTGGATGGTAAAGGAACAGTATTTATTTTTTAAATGTTTTGAACGGACAATAAGCAATGTTTGTTTTGTTTTGTTTTGGTTTTTTTTCTCAGTGAAACACCGAGAGCGTCGTCGAAAGAAAGAGAGAGTGTGTGTTCGTAAGAGAGGGAGAGGGGGAATAGAGAAAGAGTGAAAACGCAATAAAAACAAATAAATAAATCGCAAAAGTAAACTTACTAACAAATAGAAGGTGCTTTGTTACATTAGGACCCGCGCTAACTGTGACCCCGTCGTTAGGGTTAGGGTCAGTGAGGGGTTAGGGTTAGCTTTAAAGTTCAGGGTCATTGGGGGTTAGAGTTAAAGTTAGGGTCAGGGCCAAAGTTAGCCCAGGTCCCAATGTAACAAACTACCAAACAGAGACGTAAAAAATAAGACAATGACAATGATATTGTATAGTTAACATCTGAGAAGTTAAGTTTCTTATTTTGTGTCACGATCTGACACTCCCATTTAATAAGATTTAGTATTTACTTTTGCCCCTGACAACGGGGGAGGGGAGTCGCGACCGATAGTGATTGCTGAAGAGACAGCTTTTACCCCGACAACCGAGTAATATAATAAATACTTCCATCCCGTCACGCAAAATTTTGGTGAGTAAGATGTGTTCATATTTCTAGCCACCGGATAATATTATTAACAGTAAATTATACAGATTGATGTAGAAAACACTGTGGAATTTCTTTTTTTTTTCAGTGAAACACAGAGAGCGCGTACGAAAGAAAGAGAAAGTTTGTGGTCGTAAGAGAGAGATAGAGGGAGAAGATAGAGAAAGAGAGAGAGAGAGAATAAACGTAATTGAAAAGTGAAAACACAATAAAAACAAATAAATAAATCGCAAAAAGTAAAAAAAAAATTAACAAAAACGAAAGTGAGGAAAGTCGTGATTCAAAGCAAAATAAAAAAGAAGATCTAATCGAAAAAAAAAGTAACAAGTATAATTTCGTTTTCTTTCGGAAGCCTGCCAGTTTTTACGGTATATCAACCCTTTTTAGTAGAGTGTCCATCGTACACGCGTTATTTGAATGCAAATTATTAATTTTTTAAAAAATATTTCACTCTTATCCGGGGGGTGCTCATAATAAAACAAGCGTAACTTACTAACAAATAGATGGTGCTTTGTTACATTGGGACCCGCGCTAACTTTGACCCCGTCGTTAGGGTTAGGGGTAGGGGGGGAGTAGGGTTACCTATAAAGTTCAGGGTCATTGGGGGTTAGGGTTAAAGTTAGGGTCAGGGTCAAAGTTAGCCCGGGTCCCCATGTAACAAAGTACCAAAATAGAGACGTAAAAATAAGACAAGGGCAATGATATTGTATAGTTAACATCTGAGAAATTAATTTTTTTTATTTCAAATATTTATTTAGTTATATTGTCAAATTCGTCAAACAAAAATGGCGTTCGCTTATTATAGGTGAGGTGGTCGCTAATTTCAGACTTTATAAAAGGCTAAATTGTCCGATTACAGTAGATGATCTCTTTACATTAGCGGCTAACCCGAGATGTAGGGGAGGGCGCCACTCTTTTCCCAGGACTGCTTCATTGTCCTTGATCCTGACCTTATAATACTGAGAGTTTTAGCAATGTTTGTTTTAGTCTTTGCTATGACTCAACTGAGGATAGAACTCTGGTATCCCGTTTCATTAGCGGAAACGCTTACCAAATGGGCCGGTTTCAGGCTTACGGTATTTATTTATTTATTTTATTTTTTAATATTTAAAATTTCTTCTTCTTCTTCTTCTTCTTCTTCTGATTATTATTATTATTATTATTATTATTATTATTTATATATTAATACGATAGAGTGTGTGTTATTTATTTTGTGTGTCACGATCTGACACTCCTATTTAAGAAGATTTAGTGAAGAGACAACTTTTGCCCCGGCAACCGAGTAATATAAATAAATATATATACTTCCATTCCGTCACGCAAAATTAACAGTAAATTATACAGATTGATGTAGAAAACACTGTGGAATTTCCACAGGGTCCCGCTAGTTTATATTATTATTGTTATTATTATTATACGTTGTCTATTTTTCAGCTCAGAATTCGTTTTAAACAGGAATATAATACGAACGTTCTCTGTAAATTCGTATATTTTAACAATTAGTTATAGTACGATAAGTATTAACTACATGCTTAGTTGTTTATATATATATATATATATATATATATATATATATATATATATATATATATATATACATATATATATATATGTGTAATTTATATATATATATATATATATATATATATACATACATATATATACCCACATGTATACATATATATATATATATATATATATATATATATATATATATATATATATATATATAATTATTTTATAATAGCTTTTTACTTGTGATCTACATACGTATACGTTTCATCCTATTGCAATGAGCGGTGTGAAGGATAACTTTTCTGTCGGCCGCACGATTCAAACTTACGACACGTGTCAACTTTAATTAAGTTAATGACGCTTAAACGTTACGGCGTACTTCAATAGTTTTTCGACAACCTGAGAACAGAATCTTACTTATATTATGAAGCGGATACTATCGAGAGTACTTTAGTTTTATACAACAACATAAAAAAACGGAGGTTTTACCGCACAAGACGGCATGTCACGAATGTCCATGAATGTGTGCTATTTTTATGGAAACGAACAATATAAATATTTGTGTTTAACTTAAAGAATAAAACGTCATATTTTGCAACCATTTTTAATAATTTAAAAAGATCAGACGACGTTTCATTATATTGTTGTGTTAAGTTGGACACCCACAGAAAAAATTCATCAACAGAAAATACCACAACAAAACGCATCGTTATTAAGAACACTTCATCAATTTTAATGTCATCTAAATGTGTGTACTTAATTCGTGTAGTTTTTTTGGAAAGCAAACAGAATAAAAGCGTATTATATGTTCGCCTTTAAATTAAAAAACTAACACAAAAGACGATTTGCTACTTTCTGCAGTATTTTTGGAAAGCTCACAAGATTACTATTATTTGTTACAACGTCAACAACAACAAAACAAAATCTTGTTTGTTTTTTTAGGGCTATGCTTTTAACAACATCGAACACCGATTATTAAATTTCTTGTTTTTCTGTTGGTCACACACATGAAATATGTTCGTTCCTAACGATACCAACAGAAGGCGTACATAGTGGCCGTCACTTTTGATTAAGTTAACTACTAAAGAAACGATTATCTTACTTGACCTCTTGTCTCAGAAATACAAGAGCAAAATGAAATGTCGTTATACGGTTTTCCAGTGTATTTAACTATTCAATCTGCCTAAGGTTATTCTATGTTATGGGGCTTGTTAAGAAGTATCCCTTTGTATATGTATGTATAAGAATACGGTCACAATAAACTATCAACAATATTTGATACACGGTATATTTACAAGAAACTGAAGCGAAATAAAAGTGTAACTAACCTCCGCCGTTTCCTTGTTCTTCCTTGTTGAACGTGCATTATTTTCTGCAATTGTTGATTCTTGTGGGTATCGTTCCCGGTTTACAGTTTTGAGTTGCAGACAATTATATCGCCCTTTTTCTGTAGATGGTCCGAGGAGGTTATATTGTACAAATTACTACTTTATATTTGGGAATTTGTATTTTTAATGTGTTAATTCATCATGTATTTTTTATGATGTTATTCTATTTCTGATTACATAACTGTCTTTCTCTCGTTTCATTCATCATCACACCCATCTTTTTGAACGGATACAAAGTAAACCCCAATCAAAAAGAATGATACCGTACACAAGCGTACACATATATACCTGTATTTGTGCAACATGTTTCAATAACATATCATTAAACTAAAATATGCATAAGCTGCTACATGAATATATATTTGAAATTGTCTTAATATACCGTAATGTATGTGCTACCTCAAAATCAACGATCACGCACTTAGGAATCACACTCCATTATACCGTGAGTCCCGAATCATATTGAGCTTCAGTTCAACATATTATAACGTTTTGTCGAAATAACATTCCACACACCGAATTACGTGTAGAATGAACACATGCGAAAGTCTCGAGTATGTTCTAATATAATCGAGTATGGGACTATGCTTTTTCAATTGCTAGACACCAAATGTACATGTAAGGAGGTTATGATGATGATGCAATACACGCGATTAAATAGGGTACACAACTAAAGAGAAAGAAATTATATCCGCATTGCCATTCTATAATTACTTAATCGATCTACGTGTATTATCTTTCTAAGGCGTTAAAGTATTGTAGGATGAAATGTTATAAGTTCTTACTATCGATGTAAATATCGTCCTGAGATATTCATATAGAAAATATGATCATGACATCGTCACCGAGTTGTGACATGAGCTAAAATGGCAGTTCTGTAACAGTGGCAGTGCAAATGTATCGATAGAGTTATTATCATATCAAAATGTCCCGGACATCATAAACCTACTTTAGTACTTCTTAGCAAAGAAATACACTCACTCTGCCTCATCTCCTTTCAACAATAGGCTTATAATCCTAAATGATATATAGCCAAATCTCGCTTCTGTCGATTCATGATCATCGCTGAATCAGAATAACTCAAGTCCAGCGATTTCGATCGTATACATATCTAGTTTGTGTGCAATGATATCATAGAGCCAATCAGGCTGATACTTAAGACGATCACAATTGATAAGTGATCAAAAAGTTCATATGGTTATAGACAGACTCGTGTTATAATTATGTTTTTTGTAATACTTGTATAGTCAACTGACAATACACTAGCATGAGTTTTCAACACTTTGGTTAGCTGTAAATTTCTACACACCCTACAGTACCCTAAGTAAGAACTGCTACTCATAAAATACTGATCAGTGAATGAAATTCTCGCGGAATAAGTTTGCTCTGATATGAACAGTGCACTAACATTAAATAGAATGCAGGCCGTACAACGTGAAATGATACGCAGTGTTGCTCTTGCCTTACAAGCTTGCAATGTTGTCATTTCTTTATGGCCGTGCGTTTGTAAGGGCTATATTTTATATAAATTAAACGATAAAGTGTTCTGACATCTGGGAACATCCACAGTGAAGAGCTCAGTTGCACCATCCAAGACGGCGATCTTAAGTGTAGGTTCATAAGCTTATGTCCATGCATGACCGAATGGTTGCTTTACAACAAGTATGGAGTCTTATTTTGATGTTATCTTATAAAACATATATCAATACATGACTCAATGTATGTGTGTGTATGATGTATATCTGTTATGTAAACGAAGTAAAATAGATGTGCTTCATACAATGTACAGGAGTATCATGTAACATTGAGTGGCGAAGATAATATACATGTAGCCGAATATCTATGTAAAGTTCTAATAGCGATTCAGTGAACTTATCACTTCAAACTTCATACATATCATATACTTATGAAATTTAAATTAGGGATCGAACATTTTATGGGGATACGATAGGAGTGGTTCAAACCACCTAAGTGGTATCCTAAACTAAATTAAAGCCAAACCTCCTTAAAAATCAATATATTGTATTTTGATGAAACTTATATAATATGTAAAACTTTTTTCCGGGGAAGACAATGTAATTAAGCCCGAATCTCAATGGTATCCTCTATGTACCGATTATCTACGTGTTCCTTAACCTAAGGGACTCATAGTGATGGAAACCCTTAATACTACAAATACGTACCCCTTATCTTTGGATATGAGGGTTGTATTAGAAGTTGACTAAGCACATATCTAAATTGTTGAATTAAGAAATTAGTATTGGTTCTTTTTCCACCAAATGTTGTTAAAATAAATAAACACTTTGTAAACATATTCTGGATAATTAAAAACATGTAGCTACTAAATACATTAGGTACGTTAAAGCGTTATATACGTGTGCGACACCATAGTGTGCTTTTTCTAAAAATAGCATAAGGAGCTTAATATATTCAATAGCAATGTGACATCGCAAGAAAGTTGCCTCCCTGAAGTTATTAAAGTATCCTTACATCTATTGTTATCGAATTCCTCGAAACCATCTGCGCCCAACGTCTACAAGTATCGCCATTATTATTCGTATACTTTATATATTATATGTTCAAGCTTGATACTTTCTGTATGACTTTTCAGATAGTGATTTTTATTAAAGCACCATATAATTAAAATGTGTATATATATGTTGATGTCAATAAATAAGAATAAGTTATTATGTTGGCGTCGATTAAAATAAGTGTTGACCAATATAAGGTGCATCTTATATTGATTTAATAAATATGTACAGATAAAAATGCCAGTCTGGGTTTTACTAATGTTAAACACTCAGCAGTTTATAACAATCGGAATACAAAAGTAACATATTATTTACAAATACACACACAAGCACATCATAAAACATATGCACATATGCATATAGCGATGAATAGATAGATATATACTTGTATATGAATTGTACAAATAAAATGACCCATTGTACATATTAAATGTCACATTATATACAACATACGGGTATTTCGTAGTAAGACATTATTTGTTTAGCAGGGCCAAACAAGATGTTTATAATATCACTGTTAGCATGTGACATTGTCTCATATAATGCGCCATTATATAAGACAATGTTACATAATAACAGTAATACTATTTACATCAAATTTGGAGCCTGCTAAACGAATGATGTCTTACTAGGAAACACCCGTATATGATCTAAAGAAACAGGACGAACGTTATTCTATATGAATGAACAACTAAATATGTGTCTCAAAATTTACAATAATCCAATAAATATTATGATTGCGTACGTTTAAAGAAAAAAACAACAATTAAATAATGTGGCATAAAGGATTGCACATGAATGATATTGTTTGGTAGGCAGACACCACTATTGATAAACTGATCCATGGCATAAGAAAACAAATATTTACATAACTGTTGTAGACCCGTGCTAGGGGTCACAAAGATAACAACCATAAATTGTGACAGGTTAAAATATACAATGTATGTATTCATAGCAATACAGTAACGCCACTAAATGTGGTAGGAGATGACCGGATTCCTACCATGCAGTAAAACATGCATATGAATGTCCTCGATATTTAACACCTACCCACTATATGAGTATGTGACACACGGTCGGAAAGTGGGATTTGAAAAGCCAGCGCCCGAGAACGTGAGCGCTTTAGCCATTAAAAATTGCCTGGACAGCCCCGTCGGCATTCCCCGGTAGGGGCGCCTCAGGCAGTAAGCTATCAACTTACTCCTCCCCAAAGAGGAGAGGCAAAGCCTGGGAGGGTGGACCTCCTAGAACTGCACAAGACAGATCCATAGACCGGCGGAATCATGCCCCGAAGGCCAATACAACACCGGTCTATAGGGTGTAGTATCCATCGGAACAGATACCACACGTGGACACTCACATGATAGGAGTGTCCTCGATATTTAACACCTACCCACTATAGGAGTATGTGACACAAGGTCGGAAAGTGGGATTTGAAAAGCCAGCGCCCGAGAACGTGAGCGCTTTAGCCATTAAAAATTGCCTGGACAGCCCCGTCGGCATTCCCCGGTAGGGGCGCCTCAGGCAGTAAGCTATCAACTTACTCCTCCCCAAAGAGGAGAGGCAAAGCCTGGGAGGGTGGACCTCCTAGAACTGCACAGAACAGACCCATAGACCGGCGGAATCCTGCCCCGAAGGCCAAGACAACACCGGTCTATAGGGTGTAGTATCCATCGGAACAGATACCACTCGTGGACACTCACATGAATAGGAGTGTCCTCGATATTTAACACCTACCCACTATAGGAGTATGTGACACAAGGTCGGAAAGTGGGATTTGAAAAGCCAGCACCCGAGAACGTGAGCGCTTTTGCCATTAAAAATTGCCTGGACAGCCCCGTCGGCATTCCCCGGTAGGGGCGCCTCAGGCAGTAAGCTATCAACTTACTCCTCCCCAAAGAGGAGAGGCAAAGCCTGGGAGGGTGGACCTCCTAGAACTGCACAGGACAGACCTTTAGACCGGCAGAATCATGCCCCGAAGGCCAAGACAACACCGGTCCATAGGGTGTAGTATCCATCGGAACAGATACCACACGTTGACACTCACATGATAGGAATGTCCTCGATATTTAACACCTACCCACTATAGGAGTATGTGACACAAGGTCGGAAAGTGGGATTTGAAAAGCCAGCGACCGAGAACGTGAGCGCTTTAGCCATTAAAAATTGCCTGGACAGCCCCGTCGGCATTCCCCGGTAGGGGCGCCTCAGGCAGTAAGCTATCAACTTACTCCTCCCCAAAGAGGAGAGGCAAAGCCTGGGAGGGTGGACCTCCTAGAACTGCACAGGACAGACCCATAGACCGGCGGAATCATGCCCCGAAGGCCAAGACAACACCGGTCTATAGGGTGTAGTATCCATCGGAACAGATACCACACGTGGACACTCACATGATAGGAGTGTCCTCGATATTTAACACCTACCCACTATAGGAGTATGTGACACAAGGTCGGAAAGTGGGATTTGAAAAGCCAGCGCCCGAGAACGTGAGCGCTTTAGCCATTAAAAATTGCCTGGACAGCCCCGTCGGCATTCCCCGGTAGGGGCGCCTCAGGCAGTAAGCTATCAACTTACTCCTCCCCAAAGAGGAGAGGCAAAGCCTGGGAGGGTGGACCTCCTAGAACTGCAGCGGACAGACCCATAGACCGGCGGAATCATGCCCCGAAGGCCAAGACAACACCGGTCTATAGGGTGTAGTATCCATCGGAACAGATACCACTCGTGGACACTCACATGAATAGGAGTGTCCTCGATATTTAACACCTACCCACTATAGGAGTATGTGACACAAGGTCGGAAAGTGGGATTTGAAAAGCCAGCGCCCGAGAACGTGAGCGCTTTTGCCATTAAACATTGCCTGGACAGCCTCGTCGGAATTCCCCGGTAGGGGCGCCTCAGGCAGTAAGCTATCAACTTACTCCTCCCCAAAGAGGAGAGGCAAAGCCTGGGAGGGTGGACCTCCTAGAACTGCACAGGACAGACCCATAGACCGGCGGAATCATGCCCCGAAGGCTAAGACAACACCGGTCTATAGGGTGTAGTATCCATCGGAACAGATACCACACGTGGACACTCACATGATAGGATTGTCCTCGATATTTAACACCTACCCACTATAGGAGTATGTGCCACAAGGTCGGAAAGTGGGATTTGAAAAGCCAGCACCCGAGAACGTGAGCGCTTTAGCCATTAAAAATTGCCTGGACAGCCCCGTCGGCATTCCCCGGTAGGGGCGCCTCAGGCAGTACGCTATCAACTTACTCCTCCCCAAAGAGGAGAGGCAAAGCCTGGGAGGGTGGACCTCCTAGAACTGCACAGGACAGACCCATAGACACGCGGAATCATGCCCCGAAGGCCAAGATAACACCGGTCCATAGGGTGTAGTATCCATCGGAACAGATACCACACGTGGACACTCACATGAATAGGAGTGTCCTCGATATTTAACACCTACCCACTATAGGAGTATGTGACACAAGGTCGGAAAGTGGGATTTGAAAAGCCAGCACCCGAGAACGTGAGCGCTTTTGCCATTTCAAATTGCCTGGACAGCCCCGTCGGCATTCCCCGGTAGGGGCGCCTCAGGCAGTAAGCTATCAACTTACTCCTCCCCAAAGAGGAGAGGCAAAGCCTGGGAGGGTGGACCTCCTAGAACTGCACAGGACAGACCTTTAGACCGGCAGAATCATGCCCCGAAGGCCAAGACAACACCGGTCCATAGGGTGTAGTATCCATCGGAACAGATACCACACGTTGACACTCACATGATAGGAATGTCCTCGATATTTAACACCTACCCACTATAGGAGTATGTGACACAAGGTCGGAAAGTGGGATTTGAAAAGCCAGCGACCGAGAACGTGAGCGCTTTAGCCATTAAAAATTGCCTGGACAGCCCCGTCGGCATTCCCCGGTAGGGGCGCCTCAGGCAGTAAGCTATCAACTTACTCCTCCCCAAAGAGGAGAGGCAAAGCCTGGGAGGGTGGACCTCCTAGAACTGCACAGGACAGACCCATAGACCGGCGGAATCATGCCCCGAAGGCCAAGACAACACCGGTCTATAGGGTGTAGTATCCATCGGAACAGATACCACACGTGGACACTCACATGATAGGAGTGTCCTCGATATTTAACACCTACCCACTATAGGAGTATGTGACACAAGGTCGGAAAGTGGGATTTGAAAAGCCAGCGCCCGAGAACGTGAGCGCTTTAGCCATTAAAAATTGCCTGGACAGCCCCGTCGGCATTCCCCGGTAGGGGCGCCTCAGGCAGTAAGCTATCAACGTACTCCTCCCCAAAGAGGAGAGGCAAAGCCTGGGAGGGTGGACCTCCTAGAACTGCAGCGGACAGACCCATAGACCGGCGGAATCATGCCCCGAAGGCCAAGACAACACCGGTCTATAGGGTGTAGTATCAATCGGAACAGATACCACTCGTGGACACTCACATGAATAGGAGTGTCCTCGATATTTAACACCTACCCACTATAGGAGTATGTGACACAAGGTCGGAAAGTGGGATTTGAAAAGCCAGCGCCCGAGAACGTGAGCGCTTTTGCCATTAAACATTGCCTGGACAGCCCCGTCGGAATTCCCCGGTAGGGGCGCCTCAGGCAGTAAGCTATCAACTTACTCCTCCCCAAAGAGGAGAGGCAAAGCCTGGGAGGGTGGACCTCCTAGAACTGCACAGGACAGACCCATAGACCGGCGGAATCATGCCCCGAAGGCTAAGACAACACCGGTCTATAGGGTGTAGTATCCATCGGAACAGATACCACACGTGGACACTCACATGATAGGATTGTCCTCGATATTTAACACCTACCCACTATAGGAGTATGTGCCACAAGGTCGGAAAGTGGGATTTGAAAAGCCAGCACCCGAGAACGTGAGCGCTTTAGCCATTAAAAATTGCCTGGACAGCCCCGTCGGCATTCCCCGGTAGGGGCGCCTCAGGCAGTACGCTATCAACTTACTCCTCCCCAAAGAGGAGAGGCAAAGCCTGGGAGGGTGGACCTCCTAGAACTGCACAGGACAGACCCATAGACACGCGGAATCATGCCCCGAAGGCCAAGATAACACCGGTCCATAGGGTGTAGTATCCATCGGAACAGATACCACACGTGGACACTCACATGATAGGAATGTCATCGATATTTAACACCTACCCACTATAGGAGTATGTGACACAAGGTCGGAAAGTGGGATTTGAAAAGCCAGCGCCCGAGAACGTGAGCGCTTTAGCCATTAAAAATTGCCTGGACAGCCCCGTCGGCATTCCCCGGTAGGGGCGCCTCAGGCAGTAAGCTATCAACTTACTCCTCCCCAAAGAGGAGAGGCAAAGCCTGGGATGGTGGACCTCCTAGACCTGCACAGGACAGACCCATAGACCGGCGGAATCCTGCCCCGAAGGCCAAGACAACACCGGTCTATAGGGTGTAGTATCCATCGGAACAGATACCACACGTGGACACTCACATGATAGGAGTGTGCTCGATATTTAACACCTACCCACTATAGGAGTATGTGACACAAGGTCGGAAAGTGGGATTTGAAAAGCCAGCGCCCGAGAACGTGAGCGCTTTAGCCATTAAAAATTGCCTGGACAGCCCCGTCGGCATTCCCCGGTAGGGGCGCCTCAGGCAGTAAGCTATCAACTTACTCCTCCCCAAAGAGGAGAGGCAAAGCCTGGGAGGGTGGACCTCCTAGAACTGCAGCGGACAGACCCATAGACCGGCGGAATCATGCCCCGAAGGCCAAGACAACACCGGTCTATAGGGTGTAGTATCCATCGGAACAGATACCACTCGTGGACACTCACATGATAGGAATGTCATCGATATTTAACACCTACCCACTATAGGAGTATGTGACACAAGGTCGGAAAGTGGGATTTGAAAAGCCAGCGCCCGAGAACGTGAGCGCTTTTGCCATTAAACATTGCCTGGACAGCCCCGTCGGAATTCCCCGGTAGGGGCGCCTCAGGCAGTAAGCTATCAACTTACTCCTCCCCAAAGAGGAGAGGCAAAGCCTGGGAGGGTGGACCTCCTAGAACTGCACAGGACAGACCCATAGACCGGCGGAATCATGCCCCGAAGGCTAAGACAACACCGGTCTATAGGGTGTAGTATCCATCGGAACAGATACCACACGTGGACACTCACATGATAGGATTGTCCTCGATATTTAACACCTACCCACTATAGGAGTATGTGCCACAAGGTCGGAAAGTGGGATTTGAAAAGCCAGCACCCGAGAACGTGAGCGCTTTAGCCATTAAAAATTGCCTGGACAGCCCCGTCGGCATTCCCCGGTAGGGGCGCCTCAGGCAGTACGCTATCAACTTACTCCTCCCCAAAGAGGAGAGGCAAAGCCTGGGAGGGTGGACCTCCTAGAACTGCACAGGACAGACCCATAGACACGCGGAATCATGCCCCGAAGGCCAAGATAACACCGGTCCATAGGGTGTAGTATCCATCGGAACAGATACCACACGTGGACACTCACATGATAGGAATGTCATCGATATTTAACACCTACCCACTATAGGAGTATGTGACACAAGGTCGGAAAGTGGGATTTGAAAAGCCAGCGCCCGAGAACGTGAGCGCTTTAGCCATTAAAAATTGCCTGGACAGCCCCGTCGGCATTCCCCGGTAGGGGCGCCTCAGGCAGTAAGCTATCAACTTACTCCTCCCCAAAGAGGAGAGGCAAAGCCTGGGATGGTGGACCTCCTAGACCTGCACAGGACAGACCCATAGACCGGCGGAATCATGCCCCGAAGGCCAAGACAACACCGGTCTATAGGGTGTAGTATCCATCGGAACAGATACCACACGTGGACACTCACATGATAGGAGTGTGCTCGATATTTAACACCTACCCACTATAGGAGTATGTGACACAAGGTCGGAAAGTGGGATTTGAAAAGCCAGCGCCCGAGAACGTGAGCGCTTTTGCCATTTAACATTGCCTGGACAGCCCCGTCGGAATTCCCCGGTAGGGGCGCCTCAGGCAGTAAGCTATCAACTTACTCCTCCCCAAAGAGGAGAGGCAAAGCCTGGGAGGGTGGACCTCCTAGAACTGCACAGGCCAGACCCATAGACCGGCGGAATCATGCCCCGAAGGCTAAGACAACACCGGTCTATAGGGTGTAGTATCCATCGGAACAGATACCACACGTGGACACTCACATGATACGAGTGTCCTCGATATTTAACACCTACCCACTATAGGAGTATGTGACACAAGGTCGGAAAGTGGGATTTGAAAAGCCAGCACCCGAGAACGTGAGCGCTTTAGCAATTAAAAATTGCCTGGACAGCCCCGTCGGCATTCCCCGGTAGGGGCGCCTCAGGCAGTAAGCTATCAACTTACTCCTCCCCAAAGAGGAGAGGCAAAGCCTGGGAGGGTGGACCTCCTAGAACTGCACAGGACAGACCCATAGACCGGCGGAATCATGCCCCGAAGGCTAAGACAACACCGGTCTATAGGGTGTAGTATCCATCGGAACAGATACCACACGTGGACACTCACATGATAGGATTGTCCTCGATATTTAACACCTACCCACTATAGGAGTATGTGCCACAAGGTCGGAAAGTGGGATTTGAAAAGCCAGCACCCGAGAACGTGAGCGCTTTAGCCATTAAAAATTGCCTGGACAGCCCCGTCGGCATTCCCCGGTAGGGCGCCTCAGGCAGTACGCTATCAACTTACTCCTCCCCAAAGAGGAGAGGCAAAGCCTGGGAGGGTGGACCTCCTAGAACTGCACAGGACAGACCCATAGACACGCGGAATCATGCCCCGAAGGCCAAGATAACACCGGTCCATAGGGTGTAGTATCCATCGGAACAGATACCACACGTGGACACTCACATGATAGGAATGTCATCGATATTTAACACCTACCCACTATAGGAGTATGTGACACAAGGTCGGAAAGTGGGATTTGAAAAGCCAGCGCCCGAGAACGTGAGCGCTTTAGCCATTAAAAATTGCCTGGACAGCCCCGTCGGCATTACCCGGTAGGGGCGCCTCAGGCAGTAAGCTATCAACTTACTCCTCCCCAAAGAGGAGAGGCAAAGCCTGGGATGGTGGACCTCCTAGACCTGCACAGGACAGACCCATAGACCGGCGGAATCATGCCCCGAAGGCCAAGACAACACCGGTCTATAGGGTGTAGTATCCATCGGAACAGACACCACACGTGGACACTCACATGATAGGAGTGTGCTCGATATTTAACACCTACCCACTATAGGAGTATGTGACACAAGGTCGGAAAGTGGGATTTGAAAAGCCAGCGCCCGAGAACGTGAGCGCTTTAGCCATTAAAAATTGATTGGACAGCCCCGTCGGCATTCCCCGGTAGGGGCGCCTCAGGCAGTAAGCTATCAACTTACTCCTCCCCAAAGAGGAGAGGCAAAGCCTGGGAGGGTGGACCTCCTAGAACTGCACAGGACAGACCCATAGACCGGCGGAATCATGCCCCGAAGGCCAAGACAACACCGGTCTATAGGGTGTAGTATCCATCGGAACAGATACCACACGTGGACACTCACATGATAGGAGTGTGCTCTGTTTATTTATCTCTTTAAATATTTACATATAAAAACAGATGTGGCACAAGGCCAAAAACGGGTATGGGGGAGGAGTGGGGGTCGGGGGTCGTCCACTGGTCTATGCCCTAAAAAACTAGCTTCAATCACCACAATACCACATTTACTCTATGGAATTAATCTACTTAAAATATCCCCAGGTTGTTTCATGATTTTTTATTTACAAAAATAATATGTACAGAGTATGGTGATAGGGAGTGGGAGAACAAAAACTAAGCCTTAAAAAATCCCCCCAAAATAAATAAAAATAAAATGGATGTAAAAATAAAGAACAAAATAAAATGCTAATTATGGTAAGTTAGTAGGACCCTCCCATCCTATCTAAGGTATGAACTGCTCACTGTCTTCCGGAACAACCGAAAGCAAGAGAGTCAGCTCCTAAGTGGGAGTGGGCGTTGTCTAGGGGGACAAAATAAATATTGGGTAGGGCTTATTTGGGGGGGGGGGATGTGCGGTGTCCTCCAGGATAAATACCATTAGGGCAGGCCAGGGATAAAGTAAATCGGGGAGCGGGCATCCTGGAGGAGTTCTGACACCTAAAATAAAGATGGGGAAAACAGGACTCATTTGTACTACTAGCTATAGGGACTGATCCAACAATTGGATATTTATGACAAACTTGTCAAAAAGAAATACCTAAGGTCGGCGTGTGCCATGCTTAGGCAGGGAACACGAACTCAATTCTATTCCGTATGAACACACATAAACTAGCGGTGTGTATCCACCTACTTTTAAATAGCGAGAAGGGTAACCTCCTTCTATCACATTTAATTTTGATTTTAAGTTGATGCTTAAAATACGAAATTAAATCATAATAAGAAGGCGGCACCCCACCGCTCCCTATGTCTAAGCGTGAAGACCACACTACGAGTCTAGCTACGGCTAAAATCGCAAGTAACACCATTCGTTTCTCCCTGGGCCACAATGGGTCCATGTTGAAAACAACGGATTCTAAATCCAGGCACGTCACCCGCTCGGGAACGATGCGAGCCGTCACCTCGTTGACATACGTCCAGTATTCACGCAGCTTGGAGCAGTTGAAAAAGGCGTGCTTGGCCGTTTCAATTTCATCATCCTCGCAACGTGGACAAAAAGGGTCCATACTTAGACCAATACTGAAGCGTATGCCATTAAGGGGTACTACATTTCGAACTAATCGCCAGGTTAGAGAAAACTCAGTATTGTTAAGATAACTCCGGCCTGGCGCCCAATTCCACTGAGAGCGAACCTCCTCCTCCGACAATCCAAGTCGCTCCCCAAGTGGATCCAAAGCGGTCCCCACCACTAACTCCCGATATAGTGTTTTCCTAGACCGGGCGAGGTCACTGGACCCCGGCAGCACTCTGAGCGCAGTTCGGCATTCGTTGAAGAACCGCGATTGACCCCTTGGCCTACGACGGCATTCAGCCAAGTGGTCAGGGGTGAGGTTGGGAAAAGCCTTCTCAACCGCAGGGCCCCACGCGGACTCCTCTGTCAAAGTTCTACTCAGGAATGTTAACCTCTCGGCATATAAATGGCTCGCCAAGTCGGGCATTCCCAAGCCCCCAACATCAGGACGTTGAGTACAGACCTGTCTACAGACTAGCGGCTTTCTCTTGTTCCACAAAAGCGAGAAAAGCGTACGCGTTAAAGCCGCCAAGCGGTCCGCAGGCAGAGGTAGTACAGCCAATCGGTAAAGGATAAGCGGAAAGACGTACATGGCGCACGCCTCAGCTCGACCTTTAAGGGAAAGCCCCCTTCGAAGCCAAATCCTTACAGACGCTTCGACCTTAGACTGTACTTCCGACCAATTCTTATCAAGCTGGAGACCCGGTCCGAACCACACGCCGAGGATTCGAACCGGGCCATCGGACCAGTTGAAAAGGCCCGGCAGCGCATCCGCGCCACTCCAGGCAGCCAACCTTAGGCCATTGGATTTGCTAAGGTTGACCACGGCCCCTGTAACATCTTCATACCTTTTGAGTGCCTTAGTTACCGTGGAGATGTCTCGACGGCACGAGACGAACACGGTAACATCATCGGCATACGCGGAGACCCTGGCTCGCGCACCACCAGGTAGAGCGATACCGCGTAGGGCGGGTCCAGCCTCCCCTTGCCTCAGCTTGCGCAGGAAGGGTTCCAACGCAAGAACGTAGAGGAGAGGAGACAACGGACACCCCTGACGTACCGACCGAGAAACAGCAAACGATTCCGATCGCATCCCGTTTACCTGCACCACTGCCGTCGGGCTGTGATACAGCATGGAAATCCATCTGCGGAAGTCCGGTGTAAAACCGGCGGTTTCTAAAACAGATCCCAAGAACCGATGGTCAACCCTATCAAAAGCTTTGGACTGATCTAAATTGATCAGCGCGGCTTCGGTGTCGTCTTCTAACCCCTCTAAGATCGTGCGTATCAGATGCAAGTTGTTCTGAATCGACCTCCCCTTCACAGCATAATTCTGATCAGGTTCAATCAATTCACCAATAACAGCCTGCAACCGATTTGCAAGAACTTTGGCCAAAATCTTTAAATCTGTATTTAACAGAGTTATGGGCCTATAGTCATCTAAACCCCCAACATGCTCGCCCTTTTTCTTAAGCAATGTGATCACTCCCCTGGTGACTTGACCAGGGATAGAACCCTGTGCAAACCAGTGGTTGAACACATCCGTCAGAATAGGTACGAACATGTGCGACAGCCTCAAGAACAATTCATAGGGCAAACCATCAAGTCCCGGAGATTTGTCGTAGCCGACCTGCTTCAACGCAGTCAGGACCTCACATTCTGTAATGCGCCCATCACAACTAGCCGCTCGAGCCGCCTCCAGGCGGGGCGAACCGGCCAAATAGTTGCCAAACTCCTCGACGCGGAGTCTGGACAGTTGGGTGAAGCGATCCGCGAAATGCTCCCGAAACCCCTCACAAATCTCCCGAGCCGACACAAGGGTGTGTCCTTCCGGGCTTTGAATTTGACGAATATAGCCGTCCGAGTTGCGACATAGTGGAGCTCTACGCTCTGCAGCGTCAACATTCACGGCTTCGTTGGACACTCTTTCTAACCTAGCTCTGACTACTTGACCTTCATACCGCTCGTTAGCCGAACGTTTCAGGTCCCCCTTAGCTAAGTTTATGGCTAGGGAATCCCCCCCTTCCACCGCCCGGGCCAGCTTATTTTCTAAACGCTTTTCTGTCTCAGCCTTATTTAAGGCGAGGCGTTGGCTATATTTGACAGAAAAGCTCCTAATGTCACATTTAGCGTTAACCCACCACTTACTTACGGTTACCGCCCCCACTAATCCCTTTTGAAAATTAAGTGTTAGCCTGTCCCGGAAGTCACGTATCTCCAGTAAGGAGGTATTTAACTTCCAGTACCCAGCTAACTTATGGGTTTTAGGTTCTATTTCCATACTGGCCACAAGTAATTTGTGGTCAGAATGGGCTAACCAGTGGAACGTGGGACAAGAGATATAATCTACTTTGCCTCTTCTCACTAACAACCGATCCAAGTAAGTACTTGAAACGGAAGGCCTATTAGAAAGCCACGTCCACCACTCCCGCCCCGGGTGATCGACACGAAACCTATCGACCAGATCACATTCAGTCATCAGATCAGAAAGGCTGGTCTCACACCCACCAGACCCTCTAGGCCCACCGACCTTATCTATTTTGGGATCAAGGATGGCATTCCAATCCCCCAGTAAAATTAACCGCTTTGAACCCCCGAGGAACCCCTCCAACCCCCGGAAAAAGAGAGCCCTCTCCCGAGCGATATTGGGCGCATAAACCGCGACGATTCGAAATGCAGCACTTTTTACGGCAACATCGGCCACGACCAGTCTGCCATCAGCATCCGCGTGAACAACGTTTACACTTGCGGACAGGGTGCGTCTTACTAACAAGGAAACTCCCCTAGCACAACGGTCACCGAAAGCTGAAAAAACATCGAAATGCTTCGACAGCAGTCGGTGATCGTCGATCGAATCATAGTGAGTTTCCTGTAACGCAGCCACATCTATGTCAAAAGACATGAGGTCCCCCAGTATGCGTTTAGCTTTGCTTAAAGACCTCATGCCCCTTGTGTTCAGGCTTCCTAAAACTAAGTTCGCGGCCATCTGCACTAATCAGTGTCAACAACCGGTCTGAAGTCTTTCGGGACGAGGATGCCGCAGGCATTAGCCATGTTACCCGTTAGTAAGTCAGACGTAACCCGTCCGTCTCGGGTAATGCCCCCGACATCCAATGGAAAGGTGAGTTTGAGGGCCCTATAAAAACAAGGGTGGACGTACATAGGGACCCTCCCTTCGCTATCTTTTCTCAGCTGTTTGAGGGAGTCATGGGTATCATCCACCAGTTTCAGACCCGGTATTGCCCCCTTGGCGGCCTCAACCATTTTCCAAAGGCTTCTCGTCCTGCCTTCCCTGGTCTTTCGGATGAAAGTGATGATCAAGGGGGCATCTGGAAAATTTTGGGGCTTGGTGATATCTAGCCCCTGGGTCTGAGTGAGGAGCTGCAGCGGCCGCACGATTTTTAACTGTCTCGAGTTGAGATTGGCAGCGACAAGGTGAAAATCTGCTTCGCAGATATGGTCCCCTGGCAAGAAGGGGAGCCTTCGGGTTTTTTCCTTCCTTACTGGGGAACGAGAAGCAGACCTGCTGCTAATTTTGGGCTCCGGCTTTTTTTTTTGAGACAGAGAGCGGGAGCTAGCTGGGGTAGAATCAACAGGGGAGGGGGATTTCTGCTCAGTATTAGGGGTAGGGGGTTGGGATTCAGGTGTCTGAGCAGAAGAGACGGTCATCTCTTCAGACGTTGGGGCAGGGGATTGGGGTCCAGCCACTTTATCTTTCTTAGCCTTTTTTGTGGCTCTTTTCAAATCCCTAGATTCCTTTTTCTCTGTCTCTGGAGCCGGCCCAGCGTCATCTTCCATTTTGTTTTCGTCTTGTTTCTCCCCTTCCGAATCTGATGTTGTCAAGGGGACCGTCTGCTTCCTCTTAGTTGCCACTGCCAATCCAGATGTTGAAGGCTGCGGCTCCTCGGTGGGAATATCTAGATTTCGCGACACTGTGGGTAGCCGCCCCCCTTTTTCACCCGGGGGCTGCACCTTTTTGGAGGGGGACTGCTCCGGACTGGAACTTGGTTCTTCGGTGGGGATGGTCTTTCCACCTTTCACCACCTTGCTCCACTCTTTTGTTGTTGTTGTTGTTGTTGTTGTTGCAGTGCCCCCTCCGGTCGTTGGTGGAGGAGCTGCTGGTGCCACTGACGCCGCTTTCACTCCCGGGGCTGGAGCAGAAGGGGTCTTTTTAGGTGGAAATTTTTTCGGGCAGGCTTTCGCCATATGCCCCTCCTGCTCACAATGCCAACAATGTGGCCTCCTACCCTCGACGATGACACTCATTGTCCAGGTGTCGCACTTGAGTAGGGGTGGGATATTATTGAAGCCGTCCCGGTCGACTCTCATATTTATTTTGTAGTCCCCTACCATAAGGTTACGGGGACCACGGACCGGGACTATAGCTTCGACGTCCCCATACTGACTCAGGACAGCACCAAGCTGTTCTGAGCTAATATAGCAGGGGACGCCAAGGACGGTGACTAAAGTCCTTCTCCTACTCAAATACTCCGGCCTGAGAATGAGATTTTTAAATCTCAGGTCGGCCCTGGACACTTATTCTGCTTCCTGTTCACTTGGCAGCAGAATATCCCATGTGGCGAACCCTCTGCGGCACACATAGGATGCTGGGACTTTAAGCCCGTACAGAAGGTCCGCCATTTGATTCACTTCGACCCCAGCCAACCCCTTGGTTTTGGTGTCGATGGTGACTAGCGATACTATTCTTTTCGCTAGTCGATCCACCGCACCTGGAGCTGCTTTGATGTTGTTACCGTCGGTCAATTGTTTGTATTTTTCGTCAAACAACCGACGGTACTCTTCGGGGCTTAGCTGGGACTGGGGTCCCCACTTGTCTTGAGTTGCTGAGAGGGCAGGAGATGCTGATACTGTAGGTGATGGTGGTGATACAGGCGGCGTCTTCTGCCCGGGAGGGATGGTCCTGTCCTGGCTGGACAAACTTTGAGTAGGAGGGAGGGACGGCCACTCTTTCGGAGATGCCAAAGGATTGGACACCTTTGGAGTGGCCAACTTGGTCCCACCTCCCCTTTTGCTGGCGGCACCAACTGCTCCAGATTTCATTTCTGGTCCAGCGACCCCCTTCGTTCTCGGTCTGGATTTTCTTGTACCGGTTTTCGTAGGGCTTTTGTTTGGTGCCCTCATACTGTTGCTGCTGCTGCTGCGGCTACTACTGCCACTGTAGTTTCCTAGAGGTCCAAACAGCTCGTAGTCCATTTCAGACATTTCCATCTGAGCAGCCTCCCGGTCGCTTGGCCCTGGCGGCTGATCTGGATCGGTGGCTCCTTCCTGTTGGAGCTCCACCGACCTGGCTGGCCTTAATCCTACAGGCAGGAGACTTTTCCTCCTGCGAGCAGGCGGGCTGACGGTTAAAGCCCGTCGACCAACTGGTGTGATGGGGAGTCTCTCCCACCGACCCAGATCACCTCTCCCAGCTGAGCTAAAACCTACGCTGCCGGGGTCAGCAGCGTTGAAATCACTAGCAGAGTTGCCGTAGCATGCGGCAAACTCTGAATTACTTTCAGTGCGGGGGACAGCACTGCCGTAGGTACTGGGCATGCCGCCTAAGTCGTCAAAAAACCCGTACGTTAAGTCTTGGCCTACTCCGGCCCCCAGATGTTTTTTAGGCATCTGGGAACCAGAGCCCGAGCTAGGCACTAAGCCTCCACCGGAGCTCGGTCCAGTCCTCCCCTCTTCCGTTTTGCCCTGCACAACGGCAGAATAAAAACAAAACGCGTAGTATTATTTTTTTTTTTTAGGTGTGAAAAAAAAAAAAAAAAAAAAAAAAAAATTGTGAAAATAAAACCAGATCTGAACCCGGCGCTAACCCGCCGATTTGGAGATGGAAGAACGTTTGCTAAATGTGACTCTAGCTGTTCAACCAAATCCGGCCAGCTGCTTAAGTTGTACCTGGGTTCAGAACAAACCTAAAAGCAAGAAGAAAATAAACTCAGTTAGTGCCCAAAAGGGGCTATACGAATCACCCAAGAGGGGTGATCACCCAAAAGGGGTGAGAAGAACAATGGTGCCCAAAAGGGGCTTGCCCAGGGGACAGAGAGAGAGTCCCCGGTCAAAAAAGGTGCACAAGAGGCCAAGTAGCGTGTCACTCCCAAGTAAAAATCCAAAGTAAAAATCCAACGTAAAAATCCAAAGTAAAACTTCAAAGTAAAAATCCAAAGTAAAACTTCAAAGTAAAAATCCAAAGTAAAAATCCAACGTAAAAATGCAAAGTAAAAATCCTGGGGTAAAACTTCAAAGTAAAAATCCAAAGTAAAAATCCTGGGGTAAAAATAACGACGTCAATTTGAAAACTGTGCTTGTCTTAGGAGTGTGCTCTGTTTATTTATCTCTTTAAATATTTACATATAAAAACAGATGTGGCACAAGGCCAAAAACGGGTATGGGGGAGGAGTGGGGGTCGGGGGTCGTCCACTGGTCTATGCCCTAAAAAACTAGCTTCAATCACCACAATACCACATTTACTCTATGGACTTAATCTACTTAAAATATCCCCAGGTTGTTTCATGATTTTTTATTTACAAAAATAATATGTACAGAGTATGGTGATAGGGAGTGGGACAACAAAAACTAAGCCTTAAAAAATCCCCCAAAAATAAATAAAAATAAAATGGATGTAAAAATAAAGAACAAAATAAAATGCTAATTATGGTAAGTTAGTAGGACCCTCCCATCCTATCTAAGGTATGAACTGCTCACTGTCTTCCGGAACAATCGAAAGCAAGAGAGTCAGCTCCTAAGTGGGAGTGGGCGTTGCCTAGGGGGACAAAATAAATATTGGGTAGGGTTTATTTGGGGGGGGGGGATATGCGGTGTCCTCCAGGATAAATACCATTAGGGCAGGCCAGGGATAAAGTAAATCGGGGAGCGGGCATCCTGGAGGAGTTCTGACACCTAAAATAAAGATGGGGAAAACAGGACTCATTTGTACTACTAGCTATAGGGACTGATCCAACAATTGGATATTTATGACAAACTTGTCAAAAAGAAATACCTAAGGTCGGCGTGTGCCATGCTTAGGCAGGGAACACGAACTCATTTCTATTCCGTATGAACACACATAAACTAGCGGTGTGTATCCACCTACTTTTAAATAGCGAGAAGGGTAACCTCCTTCTATCACATTTAATTTTGATTTTAAGTTGATGCTTAAAATACGAAATTAAATCATAATAAGAAGGCGGCACCCCACCGCTCCCTATGTCTAAGCGTGAAGACCACACTACGAGTCTAGCTACGGCTAAAATCGCAAGTAACACCATTCGTTTCTCCCTGGGCCACAATGGGTCCATGTTGAAAACAACGGATTCTAAATCCAGGCACGTCACCCGCTCGGGAACGATGCGAGCCGTCACCTCGTTGACATACGTCCAGTATTCACGCAGCTTGGAGCAGTTGAAAAAGGCGTGCTTGGCCGTTTCAATTTCATCATCCTCGCAACGTGGACAAAAAGGGTCCATACTTAGACCAATACTGAAGCGTATGCCATTAAGGGGTACTACATTTCGAACTAATCGCCAGGTTAGAGAAAACTCAGTATTGTTAAGATGACTCCGGCCTGGCGCCCAATTCCACTGAGAGCGAACCTCCTCCTCCGACAATCCAAGTCGCTCCCCAAGTGGATCCAAAGCGGTCCCCACCACTAACTCCCGATATAGTGTTTTCCTAGACCGGGCGAGGTCACTGGACCCCGGCAGCACTCTGAGCGCAGTTCGGCATTCGTTGAAGAACCGCGATTGACCCCTTGGCCTACGACGGCATTCAGCCAAGTGGTCAGGGGTGAGGTTGGGAAAAGCCTTCTCAACCGCAGGGCCCCACGCGGACTCCTCTGTCAAAGTTCTACTCAGGAATGTTAACCTCTCGGCATATAAATGGCTCGCCAAGTCGGGCATTCCCAAGCCCCCAACATCAGGACGTTGAGTACAGACCTGTCTACAGACTAGCGGCTTTCTCTTGATCCACAAAAGCGAGAAAAGCGTACGCGTTAAAGCCGCCAAGCGGTCTGCAGGCAGAGGTAGTACAGCCAATCGGTAAAGGATAAGCGGAAAGACGTACATGGCGCACGCCTCAGCTCGACCTTTAAGGGAAAGCCCCCTTCGAAGCCAAATCCTTACAGACGCTTCGACCTTAGACTGTACTTCCGACCAATTCTTATCAAGCTGGAGACCCGGTCCGAACCACACGCCGAGGATTCGAACCGGGCCATCGGACCAGTTGAAAAGGCCCGGCAGCGCATCCGCGCCACTCCAGGCAGCCAACCTTAGGCCATTGGATTTGCTAAGGTTGACCACGGCCCCTGTAACATCTTCATACCTTTTGAGTGCCTTAGTTACCGTGGAGATGTCTCGACGGCACGAGACGAACACGGTAACATCATCGGCATACGCGGAGACCCTGGCTCGCGCACCACCAGGTAGAGCGATACCGCGTAGGGCGGGTCCAGCCTCCCCTTGCCTCAGCTTGCGCAGGAAGGGTTCCAACGCAAGAACGTAGAGGAGAGGAGACAACGGACACCCCTGACGTACCGACCGAGAAACAGCAAACGATTCCGATCGCATCCCGTTTACCTGCACCACTGCCGTCGGGCTGTGATACAGCATGGAAATCCATCTGCGGAAGTCCGGTGTAAAACCGGCGGTTTCTAAAACAGATCCCAAGAACCGATGGTCAACCCTATCAAAAGCTTTGGACTGATCTAAATTGATCAGCGCGGCTTCGGTGTCGTCTTCTAACCCCTCTAAGATCGTGCGTATCAGATGCAAGTTGTTCTGAATCGATCTCCCCTTCACAGCATAATTCTGATCAGGTTCAATCAATTCACCAATAACAGCCTGCAACCGATTTGCAAGAACTTTGGCCAAAATCTTTAAATCTGTATTTAACAGAGTTATGGGCCTATAGTCATCTAAACCCCCAACATGCTCGCCCTTTTTCTTAAGCAATGTGATCACTCCCCTGGTGACTTGACCAGGGATAGAACCCTGTGCAAACCAGTGGTTGAACACATCCGTCAGAATAGGTACGAACATGTGCGACAGCCTCAAGAACAATTCATAGGGCAAACCATCAAGTCCCGGAGATTTGTCGTAGCCGACCTGCTTCAACGCAGTCAGGACCTCACATTCTGTAATGCGCCCATCACAACTAGCCGCTCGAGCCGCCTCCAGGCGGGGCGAACCGGCCAAATAGTTGCCAAACTCCTCGACGCGGAGTCTGGACAGTTGGGTGAAGCGATCCGCGAAATGCTCCCGAAACCCCTCACAAATCTCCCGAGCCGACACAAGGGTGTGTCCTTCCGGGCTTTGAATTTGACGAATATAGCCGTCCGAGTTGCGACATAGTGGAGCTCTACGCTCTGCAGCGTCAACATTCACGGCTTCGTTGGACACTCTTTCTAACCTAGCCCTGACTACTTGACCTTCATACCGCTCGTTAGCCGAACGTTTCAGGTCCCCCTTAGCTAAGTTTATGGCTAGGGAATCCCCCCCTTCCACCGCCCGGGCCAGCTTATTTTCTAAACGCTTTTCTGTCTCAGCCTTATTTAAGGCGAGGCGTTGGCTATATTTGACAGAAAAGCTCCTAATGTCACATTTGGCGTTAACCCACCACTTACTCCCGGTTACCGCCCCCACTAATCCCTTTTGAAAATTAAGTGTTAGCCTGTCCCGGAAGTCACGTATCTCCAGTAAGGAGGTATTTAACTTCCAGTACCCAGCTAACTTATGGGTTTTAGGTTCTATTTTCATACTGGCCACAAGTAATTTGTGGTCAGAATGGGCTAACCAGTGGAACGTGGGACAAGAGATATAATCTACTTTGCCTCTTCTCACTAACAACCGATCCAAGTAAGTACTTGAAACGGAAGGCCTATTAGAAAGCCACGTCCACCACTCCCGCCCCGGGTGATCGACACGAAACCTATCGACCAGATCACATTCAGTCATCAGATCAGAAAGGCTGGTCTCACACCCACCAGACCCTCTAGGCCCACCCACCTTATCTATTTTGGGATCAAGGATGGCATTCCAATCCCCCAGTAAAATTAACCGCTTTGAACCCCCGAGGAACCCCTCCAACCCCCGGAAAAAGAGAGCCCTCTCCCGAGCGATATTGGGCGCATAAACCGCGACGATTCGAAATGCAGCACTTTTTACGGCAACATCGGCCACGACCAGTCTGCCATCAGCATCCGCGTGAACAACGTTTACACTTGCGGACAGGGTGCGTCTTACTAACAAGGAAACTCCCCTAGCACAACGGTCACCGAAAGCTGAAAAAACATCGAAATGCTTCGACAGCAGTCGGTGATCGTCGATCGAATCATAGTGAGTTTCCTGTAACGCAGCCACATCTATGTCAAAAGACATGAGGTCCCCCAGTATGCGTTTAGCTTTGCTTAAAGACCTCATGCCCCTTGTGTTCAGGCTTCCTAAAACTAAGTTCGCGGCCATCTGCACTAATCAGTGTCAACCACCGGTCTGAAGTCTTTCGGGACGAGGATGCCGCAGGCATTAGCCATATTACCGGTTAGTAAGTCGGACGTAACCCGTCCGTCTCGGGTAATGCCCCCGACATCCAATGGAAAGGTGAGTTTTAGGGCCCTATAAAAACAAGGGTGGACGTACATAGGGACCCTCCCTTCGCTATCTTTTCTCAGCTGTTTGAGGGAGTCATGGGCATCATCCACCAGTTTCAGACCCGGAATTGCCCCCTTGGCGGCCTCAACCATTTTCCAAAGACTTCTCGTCCTGCCTTCCCTGGTCTTTCGGATGAAAGTGATGATCAAGGGGGCATCTGGAAAATTTTGGGGCTTGGTGATATCTAGCCCCTGGGTCTGAGTGAGGAGCTGCAGCGGCCGCACGATTTTTAACTGTCTCGAGTTGAGGTTGGCAGCGACAAGGTGAAAATCTGCTTCGCAGATATGGTCCCCTGGCAAGAAGGGGAGCCTTCGGGTTTTTTCCTTCCTTACTGGGGAACGAGAAGCAGACCTGCTGCTAATTTTGGGCTCCGGCTTTTTGTTTTGAGACAGAGAGCGGGAGCTAGCTGGGGTAGAATCAACAGGGGAGGGGGATTTCTGCTCAGTATTAGGGGTAGGGGGTTGGGATTCAGGAGTCTGAGCAGAAGAGACGGTCATCTCTTCAGACGTTGGGGCAGGGGATTGGGGTCCAGCCTCTTTATCTTTCTTAGCCTTTTTTGTGGCTCTTTTCAAATCCCGAGATTCCTTTTTCTCTGTCTCTGGAGCCGGCCCAGCGTCATCTTCCATTTTGTTTTCGTCTTGTTTCTCCCCTTCCGAGTCTGATGTTGTCAAGGGGACCGTCTGCTTCCTCTTAGTTGCCACTGCCAATCCAGATGTTGAAGGCTGCGGCTCCTCGGTGGGAATATCTAGATTTCGCGACACTGTGGGTAGCCGCCCCCCTTTTTCACCCGGGGGCTGCACCTTTTTGGAGGGGGACTGCTCCGGACTGGAACTTGGTTCTTCGGTGGGGATGGTCTTTCCACCTTTCACCACCTTGCTCCAGTCTTTTGTTGTTGTTGTTGTTGTTGTTGCAGTGCCCCCTCCGGTCGTTGGTGGAGGAGCTGCTGGTGCCACTGACGCCGCTTTCACTCCCGGGCCTTGAGCAGAAGGGGTCTTTTTAGGTGGAAATTTTTTCGGGCAGGCTTTCGCCATATGCCCCTTCTGCTCACAATGCCAACAATGTGGCCTCCTACCCTCGACGATGACACTCATTGTCCAGGTGTCGCACTTGAGTAGGGGTGGGATATTATTGAAGCCGTCCCGGTCGACTCTCATATTTATTTTGTAGTCCCCTACCATAAGGTTACGGGGACCACGGACCGGGACTATAGCTTCGACGTCCCCATACTGACTCAGGACAGCACCAAGCTGTTCTGAGCTGATATAGCAGGGGACGCCAAGGACGGTGACTAAAGTCCTTCTCCTACTCAAGTACTCCGGCCTGAGAATGAGATTTTTAAATCTCAGGTCGGCCCTGGACACTTTTTCTGCTTCCTGTTCACTTGGCAGCAGAATATCCCATGTGGCGAACCCTCTGCGGCACACATAGGATGCTGGGACTTTAAGCCCGTACAGAAGGTCCGCCATTTGATTCACTTCGACCCCAGCCAACCCCTTGGTTTTGGTGTCGATGGTGACTAGCGATACTATTCTTTTCGCTAGTCGATCCACCGCACCTGGAGCTGCTTTGATGTTGTTACCGTCGGTCAATTGTTTGTATTTTTCGTCAAACAACCGACGGTACTCTTCGGGGCTTAGCTGGGACTGGGGTCCCCACTTGTCTTGAGTTGCTGAGAGGGCAGGAGATGCTGATACTGTAGGTGATGGTGGTGATACAGGCGGCGTCTTCTGCCCGGGAGGGATGGTCCTGTCCTGGCTGGACAAACTTTGAGTAGGAGGGAGGGACGGCCACTCTTTCGGAGATGCCAAAGGATTGGACACCTTTGGAGTGGCCAACTTGGTCCCACCTCCCCTTTTGCTGGCGGCACCAACTGCTCCAGATTTGATTTCTGGTCCAGCGACCCCCTTCGTTCTCGGTCTTGATTTTCTTGTACCGGTTTTCGTAGGGCTTTTGTTTGGTGCCCTCACACTGTTGCTGCTGCTGCTGCGGCTACTACTGCCACTGTAGGTTCCTAGAGGTCCAAACAGCTCATAGTCCATTTCAGACATTTCCATCTGAGCAGCCTCCCGGTCGCTTGGCCCTGGCGGCTGATCTGGATCGGTGGCTCCTTCCTGTTGGAGCTCCACCGACCTGGCTGGCCTTAATCCTACAGGCAGGAGACTTTTCCTCCTGCGAGCAGGCGGGCTGACGGTTAAAGCCCGTCGACCAACTGGTGTGATGGGGAGTCTCTCCCACCGACCCAGATCACCTCTCCCAGCTGAGCTAAAACCTACGCTGCCGGGGTCAGCAGCGTTGAAATCACTAGCAGAGTTGCCGTAGCATGCGGCAAACTCTGAATTACTTTCAGTGCGGGGGACAGCACTGCCGTAGGTACTGGGCATGCCGCCTAAGTCGTCAAAAAACCCGTACGTTAAGTCTTGGCCTACTCCGGCCCCCAGATGTTTTTTAGGCATCTGGGAACCAGAGCCCGAGCTAGGCACTAAGCCTCCACCGGAGCTCGGTCCAGTCCTCCCCTCTTCCGTTTTGCCCTGCACAACGGCAGAATAAAAACAAAACGCGTAATATTACTTTTTTTTTAGGTGTGAAAAAAAAAAAAAAAAAAAAAAAAAAAAAAAATTTTCGAAAATAAAACCAGATCTGAACCCGGCGCTAACCCGCCGATTTGGAGATGGAAGAACGTTTGCTAAATGTGACTCTAGCTGTTCAACCAAATCCGGCCAGCTGCTTAAGTTGTACCTGGGTTCAGAACAAACCTAAAAACAAGAAGAAACTAAACTCAGTTAGTGCCCAAAAGGGGCTATACGAATCACCCAAGAGGGGTGATCACCCAAAAGGGGTGAGAAGAACAATGGTGCCCAAAAGGGGCTTGCCCAGGGGACAGAGAGAGAGTCCCCGGTCAAAAAAGGTGCACAAGAGGCCAAGTAGCGTGTCACTCCCAAGTAAAAGTCCAAAGTAAAACTTCAAAGTAAAAATCCAAAGTAAAACTTCAAAGTAAAACTCCAAAGTAAAAATCCAACGTAAAAATCCAACGTAAAACTTCAAAGTAAAACTTCAAAGTAAAAATCCAAAGTAAAAATCCTGGGGTAAAAAATAACGACGTCAATTTGAAAACTGTGCTTGGTCTTTTAGGAGTGTGCTCTGTTTGAGTCTTTGCAACCATGGTATTTATTATAGATGGTTGCTTCCATTAGTTCTTCAATAGGGGTGAGTTGTACCCCACAACAATAAAAATTTACAAAAAAAAAGTTTAATTCAATTTTAGAATCCAGAAAATAATCTGAAAATTAAATTATTGCCTTTGGCTAATGTATATGTAATTCAAAATAAAAAATAAATATACCAGTGCTTTATACTAGAAAAGTGTTATGCGTGTGAAAATTCAACTGGTAAATTGAAAAAAAAACTTTTGATTTTGAAAAGCATGTGGGCAACGTTTAATTAGGTGGGTATGAATAAGTAGTTTAACAATTAACATGATGTAAATGCATAATGTTCTCAATATATGTAGATTCTTAGATACATAACTATTTTTGCTAAGTCCTCTTATTAATTAAAGCTGTGTAAGTATGTATGTATGGATGCAGAAAAGTAAACCAATTCTTACAGGGTATTATATACATAATTTACACGTGCATTTACGTATTTTCACCAGAAAAGATGAGTTAATGATTAAATAGTTATCATAAATGTAATTTGGGGGTAATTAGAAGTTGCATATTAAATTATGAAGTTTACTCTAATGTGATCAAGAGAGCGCGGAAAAATATATTAATTAAATATATAAGAAATAATAAAAAGAAACAAGTCGAACAAATGTAGGCATTTGCTTTGGGAATGTTTCAAATTCCAAGAATGTTAAAATAAATGCTAAGTTATGTCATGCTGGTAATAAAATACATACTTTCATTATATCATAGGCACATTAATTGAAATGTTCTAATCTGTTTGTATAATGTAGACAGGGATATATAGAATCACATTCAAAAATATTCAAGAGCTCAGAAGAACCCCCATTGCGAGAGTAGGGTGATATGATAAAACAACAGTGCCTTAAAATAACTACAACTTTATTAGTTCCCAACCAATATATTTTCCCAGAGAGACTTTCTAAGAATGCACCGGTGCTTTTTCGAAATAAATCCATTTCTCGTCGTGTTGTTTGTCTTTTTTATCACGCTGACGACTCCACTGTGTATGGCTGTTTTTAAATGTAAAAAAAATCAGCACATCTAATGTGACCGCGGTATGTTTCTGAAATATGTAACATATAGCTTTTAAATAATATACACACACACACACATATATATATATATATATATATATATATATATATATATATATATATATATATATACATATATACATATATATATATATACATATATATATATATGTATATATATACTTCTATATATATATATATATATATATATATATATATATGTATATATATATATATGTATATATATACTTATATATATATATGTATATATATATATTATATATATATATATTAATATTATATATATATATATGTATATAAATATATATATATATATATATATATATATATATATATATATATATATATATATATATATACTAAAGGTAAACATCAACAAGATAAATAAACATTAATTTCAACCGGGATTAGAAGACTGTTCATTATAAAATAGTGCTTTCATATGTATGTATATTTTTATTCATACGCATCTACATGTCTAGATAAATAAAAATAAGCATTTATATATATATATATATATATATATATATATATATATATATATATATATATATATATATATATATATATATATGTATTTATATACATATATATGACCTTATTTAAAACATCATCTTAATCAAATTCAAAGACTTATCTTAATATAAGATAATAACATGTTATATCCAGATTATCTTGCAACACTAACAAAAAACGTACACAAAAATACCATCTTCAAAAAGTGAGCAGTTATAACCATTTAATAATTAACACAACGGATTATAATTAGTGAATATATTAATGTTCATAATTTAACAATATTAATCGCTTAATTAGTTTTATTTTATTTTTTTCTCGTTTTAAACATTAAAAACAATATAGCTCGACTTTTTTCGCCAACTCGCGAGAATACATCAGTTGGGCATCGTTTCATACGTATTAATAAGAATAATTCGATTTTACTCATTTGTAATTATGATTGCTTATTTAGTTATGATTTTCCCCTTGATGAACAAAAACGATAACATATGATGTTATTAAATACTTTGAACATTAATGACATTTACACATACATGATATAAAACACCGTCTTCTGTTCGTAATACTGTTAGACTACTATTTCTGAATTCTCGAATTTACAATGTATTCATAATCGTAGCGTGTGCTTTTATTCATTGTGTATTTCGTAAGATCATCGCTATAAATAGTATGGTGCGCAATTTTGAAAACTGTACACTTTTGCTCGTCCATTGATAAATATAAATCAACATCGTCTACTGGCATTTAACATTTAATAAAGGAGAAATGTAAACGTCTTCCCCGATTAATGCCTAACGTATGTTTTATCTCATTAGTTGTATCGTTTAGAAAATATAAATGTAAACACATACACATAGAATATAGTGTTGTCTTCTGTAAGAATATGATAAGAAGAATTGCGAACACGTTAATACGTATATTTTGTAAGTATACTCTTCGATTATATAGTTTTTCATATGAATAAAAACAAAAAGATGATCCATGAATTAATATTTATTTCTGATATGTTTCTAAGGTAGTCGTACCGTTTTCTTACCAGGTAGATAGGTAGTTACATGATTACAAATATCAACCATGATAATAATTGTTCAACTATTTTAATAAAATGTAGAAAAATGAGGATAAAAAGTGCAATCCTGTTCGTATTCTTATGTCTATAATAAATGCTGACTATACAACTAGTTGTAAAATAGTACTATTGCAATATCTATTATAACTAATACAATTGCCTGGTCTCATGAAATATAATCGTAAAAGTTCAAAGACGAGGTTTGAGCTTCATCGAACTTCTACTAGACATCAACTTGGCGGAACAGATCATCTTGAGCCAGAATCGAGCGGCGGAGTTTGTCCCGACTTACTTCATCCCCGCAGTAAAAAAGTTCGCTTTTACCTTGCTTGCAGATGGAACACGAAATACATTTTGGCGTCATAGTTTTCAAGTGAGGATTGCACTCACGACCTAAGAGTGTCAAATCCACTAATTGCTTCCAAATAATAAGTGGATCTATGTTGACGACAAGCGAATTATGTTTTTTTTATTGCTTACAAAAAATTACAGGTAGAAAAAGATTTTTGCTCTGACATGAATTATTTTCGTTTATTGGAGCTCAAAGTTGTACATAAGTGTTGGTGCGTGTACATGATTTTAACCGAACTGTGTTTTTCCTTTATTGTTTGGAGTCTAGTAATAGACTAACAATGTCCGTGTTAAATTACAAAGCTTATTGTTAAATGAATACAAAAAAAGGACAAAAGATGGGACTCAAAAATATATATTTGTTTCAATGACACATGTTGTGCAAGTGCGATTTAAAAAAAAATATCGAATAAAGGGAATATAATCAGATATATAATCTGATTTCTCGGTAAGCGACCACTGTGAATTGCTTGTCTGAGAAATAGAAGTAAGTAAAATAACAGGATATGTATACTTCTATACGAATAGAATGTTTAAGTAGTTTTGGTAATACTAGTTAATAGAAGACGAAGGCATTAGATGCCATTCGTACATGATAGACAATGAGAGTGTCCGATGATAATGCTAGAGTTTGTCTGGTGTTACTACGGACACCGAACCATCAACTGATATTAACATCAGCTTTTCTAAAATGAAAATATGTCGCTGATTGTTGCCCTGTTGGCTACAATAGAACACTTTAAAGTATATGCATTTTAATGTATGCCATTCATACGGCTGCTCGTGTTAATAAGAATAATTCGATTTTACTCATTTGTAGTTATGATTGCTTATTTAGTTATGATTTTCCCCTTGATGAACAAAAACGATAACATATGATGTTATTAAATACTTTGAACATTAATGACATTTACACATACATGATATAAAACACCGTCTTCTGTTCGTAATACTGTTAGACTACTATTTCTGAATTCTCGAATTTACAATGTATTCATAATCGTAGCGTGTGCTTTTATTCATTGTGTATTTCGTAAGATCATCGCTATAAATAGTATGGTGCGCAATTTTGAAAACTGTACACTTTTGCTCGTCCATTGATAAATATAAATTAACATCGTCTACTGGAATTTAACATTTAATAAAGGAGAAATGTAAACGTCTTCCCCGATTAATGCCTAACGTATGTTTTATCTCATTAGTTGTATCGTTTAGAAAATATAAATGTAAACACATACACATAGAAGATAGTGTTGTCTTCTGTAAGAATATGATAAGAAGAATTGCGAACACGTTAATACTTATATTTTGTAAGTATACTCTTCGATTATATAGTTTTTCATATGAATAAAAACAAAAAGATGATCCATGAATTAATATTTATTTCTGGTATGTTTCTAAGGTAGTCGTACCGTTTTCTTACCAGGTAGATAGGTAGTTACATGATTACAAATATCAACCATGATAATAATTGTTCAACTATTTTAATAAAATGTAGAAAAATGAGGATAAAAAGTGCAATCCTGTTCGTATTCTTATGTCTATAATAAATGCTGACTATACAACTAGTTGTAAAATAGTACTATTGCAATATCTATTATAACTAATACAATTGCCTGGTCTCATGAAATATAATCGTAAAAGTTCAAAGACGAGGTTTGAGCTTCATCGAACTTCTACTAGACATCAACTTGGCGGAACAGATCATCTTGAGCCAGAATCGAGCGGCGGAGTTTGTCCCGACTTACTTCATCCCCGCAGTAAAAAAGTTCGCTTTTACCTTGCTTGCAGATGGAACACGAAATACATTTTGGCGTCATAGTTTTCAAGTGAGGATTGCACTCACGACCTAAGAGTGTCAAATCCACTAATTGCTTCCAAATAATAAGTGGATCTATGTTGACGACAAGCGAATTATGTTTTTTTTATTGCTTACAAAAAATTACAGGTAGAAAAAGATTTTTGCTCTGACATGAATTATTTTCGTTTATTGGAGCTCAAAGTTGTACATAAGTGTTGGTGCGTGTACATGATTTTAACCGAACTGTGTTTTTCCTTTATTGTTTGGAGTCTAGTAATAGACTAACAATGTCCGTGTTAAATTACAAAGCTTATTGTTAAATGAATACAAAAAAAGGACAAAAGATGGGACTCAAAAATATATATTTGTTTCAATGACACATGTTGTGCAAGTGCGATTTAAAAAAAAATATCGAATAAAGGGAATATAATCAGATATATAATCTGATTTCTCGGTAAGCGACCACTGTGAATTGCTTGTCTGAGAAATAGAAGTAAGTAAAATAACAGGATATGTATACTTCTATACGAATAGAATGTTTAAGTAGTTTTGGTAATACTAGTTAATAGAAGACGAAGGCATTAGATGCCATTCGTACATGATAGACAATGAGAGTGTCCGATGATAATGCTAGAGTTTGTCTGGTGTTACTACGGACACCGAACCATCAACTGATATTAACATCAGCTTTTCTAAAATGAAAATATGTCGCTGATTGTTGCCCTGTTGGCTACAATAGAACACTTTAAAGTATATGCATTTTAATGTATGCCATTCATACGGCTGCTCGTGTTAATAAGAATAATTCGATTTTACTCATTTGTAGTTATGATTGCTTATTTAGTTATGATTTTCCCCTTGATGAACAAAAACGATAACATATGATGTTATTAAATACTTTGAACATTAATGACATTTACACATACATGATATAAAACACCGTCTTCTGTTCGTAATACTGTTAGACTACTATTTCTGAATTCTCGAATTTACAATGTATTCATAATCGTAGCGTGTGCTTTTATTCATTGTGTATTTCGTAAGATCATCGCTATAAATAGTATGGTGCGCAATTTTGAAAACTGTACACTTTTGCTCGTCCATTGATAAATATAAATTAACATCGTCTACTGGAATTTAACATTTAATAAAGGAGAAATGTAAACGTCTTCCCCGATTAATGCCTAACGTATGTTTTATCTCATTAGTTGTATCGTTTAGAAAATATAAATGTAAACACATACACATAGAAGATAGTGTTGTCTTCTGTAAGAATATGATAAGAAGAATTGCGAACACGTTAATACTTATATTTTGTAAGTATACTCTTCGATTATATAGTTTTTCATATGAATAAAAACAAAAAGATGATCCATGAATTAATATTTATTTCTGGTATGTTTCTAAGGTAGGCGTACCGTTTTCTTACCAGGTAGATAGGTAGTTACATGATTACAAATATCAACCATGATAATAATTGTTCAACTATTTTAATAAAATGTAGAAAAATGAGGATAAAAAGTGCAAACCTGTTCGTATTCTTATGTCTATAATAAATGCTGACTATACAACTAGTTGTAAAATAGTACTATTGCAATATCTATTATAACTAATACAATCGTCTGGTCTCATGAAATATAATCGTGAAAGTTCAAAGACGAGGTTTGAGCTTCATCGAACTTCTACTAGACATCAACTTGGCGGAACAGATCATCTTGAGCCAGAATCGAGCGGCGGAGTTTGTCCCGACTTACTTCATCCCCGCAGTAAAAAAGTTCGCTTTTACCTTGCTTGCAGATGGAACACGAAATACATTTTGGCGTCATAGTTTTCAAGTGAGGATTGCACTCACGACCTAAGAGTGTCAAATCCACTAATTGCTTCCAAATAATAAGTGGATCTATGTTGACGACAAGCGAATTATGTTTTTTTTATTGCTTACAAAAAATTACAGGTAGAAAAAGATTTTTGCTCTGACATGAATTATTTTCGTTTATTGGAGCTCAAAGTTGTACATAAGTGTTGGTGCGTGTACATGATTTTAACCGAACTGTGTTTTTCCTTTATTGTTTGGAGTCTAGTAATAGACTAACAATGTCCGTGTTAAATTACAAAGCTTATTGTTAAATGAATACAAAAAAAGGACAAAAGATGGGACTCAAAAATATATATTTGTTTCAATGACACATGTTGTGCAAGTGCGATTTAAAAAAAAATATCGAATAAAGGGAATATAATCAGATATATAATCTGATTTCTCGGTAAGCGACCACTGTGAATTGCTCGTCTGAGAAATAGAAGTAAGTAAAATAACAGGATATGTATACTTCTATACGAATAGAATGTTTAAGTAGTTTTGGTAATACTAGTTAATAGAAGACGAAGGCATTAGATGCCATTCGTACATGATAGACAATGAGAGTGTCCGATGATAATGCTAGAGTTTGTCTGGTGTTACTACGGACACCGAACCATCAACTGATATTAACATCAGCTTTTCTAAAATGAAAATATGTCGCTGATTGTTGCCCTGTTGGCTACAATAGAACACTTTAAAGTATATGCATTTTAATGTATGCCATTCATTGATATGAAAAGTATTTAACTACAATAGTTTGTATGATGACAAGACTCGTGATATTTACCGGTTCAGTAATAATGAAGTCTCTGAACAAATAATGAACAAACACACATGACCTATACATTTTAATATTTGAAACACACTCAGCTGACAAAACAAGTAGAACTAATATGTGTATCTGAGTAGTATAGACATTGGATGACATTAATTACGTGAAAAATGAGATATCACATGGTAAATGGCAATGCTTTATGAAAAAAAGCATCTGCTACTTTTTTACAGGATACCGCTTTTATGATGATAACATATTTCATGAGAGGAAAAATAAAAAAATATTATAATATCAGAACTACTATCTCAATACTAAAATTTCTCCGACTATACCAATACAACTGTAACATTTACACTCCTACTGAAACTACTATTAATAAAATATTGCTTCACAATCCATGTGTTCGAATCATATAAAATATCAGAGAAAGACAGTCCAATCAACAATATTTCAACTTATACTTCCTCGTTTGTAAATTGTACTGATTGCAGCAGTCATGAGACTCCTAATAAGACACACCTAACTGTCCTGTCTTACTCCAAGCACCTTGCCAATCTCAAGTGAACAGTCGCTAATTTGGTTGGCGCCTTGCCTCAAAGTATTTCAAAACGGAGGGAAAGGCAACTGTTGCACATCGGTGAACAAGCATTAACGTATGCAGTGTTATCGCGCGACCATTTAGCGCAAAATTCGATTTGGAAAGCTCAACACCTCAAACGTGGGATGGCGGTGCTTACAAATAAGATAATTGATATTACCAGCACAGAATAACACGAGTTGGAGTATGCTTACAAAATAAGTATATGGTCTTACTCTTGAGAAGTACTATATTTGTTAAAATTGCCGCCACTCAAATAAACAAATATATATATATATATATATATATATATATATATATATATATATATATATATATATATGTATATATATATATATATATATATATATATATATATATATATATATATATATATATGATGTATTATGTAATTATTTTTAATGGTGATTGTATCGTTGTGCTTACTATTATTTCGATTGTCTCACTTTCCTAAGTGATTAAGATGTAGAAAATTGCATTATTAGTTGTCATAAACTTCATAGGACATATTTTGTCCGTTAATATATGTTTTTATTTATTTTCTACGTACATAAAAATTATCCATGAACACGTGTTTCTGGCTCAAACCCGTCATCAGCATGGCTAACTTAGACATAGATCGAACCGTTGATATTGATGTCTATGTGGATAGTTCTGAGTGAAAAAGTGAATTGTGGGGGTGAGCGGGACTAATGTGGATGACAGTGAGTAAAGAAGTAGAGATGTGGCGGTGAGAAGGAATAATGTGGATGGCAGTGAGTGAAGAGGTAGAGAGATGGGGAAAATAAGAGGTGGGGTTCTGTGATTTTGGTATGTGTGTAATGTTACGGTTTTATCAAATATTTGAAAAAAATAGGTTATTTGATAGTGGGGGAGATGGGTTGGTAAGTTTGTTAGAGAAGTAAGGGAGAGGATTAAATGGGTGAGGGGGAGGGGGATTTTGTTGTAGTAGGTGTGAAATATTTGAAAAGTGGGAATGTTTCAGCAGCTGGCTATGCCAAAAATGTGAGGAATAGGTGAGTTGGAAAGTAAGGATTCGTGGTGGAATAATTTGTGTGTGGGAGGTGGGTGAGTGTGTATTCGAAGAAGTTGAGTGGTGGGGGAAGATGAGAGGGGAGACTCGGTAATTTTCGTTAGTAGGTAATTTCATTATCTGGAAAAGATTTGAAAAAATGGGGGGCGTGAGAGTGGTAGGGATTGGTGGGTTAGACTGTGAGAGCATTGGTCGAAAGGGTGAAATGGGTGAGGGGGATAGGGAAGATTTTGTTTGAAGTTTGAAGGTGTGGATTCGTGGTTAATGATGATTTGTGTGTGTTGTGTGTGTGGGTGGGTATGCGGAAACAGGTGTGTGTGTAATTAAGATTGAAGAGGAAAATGGAGGTTATCGATGATCAAGGTTTAGACTTTGTTCAGTTTGCATTTAATTGTCTAAATATGTTGTTTTGATCGCAACCTTGTTTAATGATTATTATTATAAAAACATAAATAGGGGGTATACTATATATATATATATATATATATATATATATATACATATATATATGTATATATATATATAAGAATCTCATTTTTAAACAAATAATATTAAATGATGTTTTCTTACATACGTCAGCATGTCCAGCTTTCAATGTAATCAGTATAGGGAATGATAATCTAAGACGGTCTGATGGTTTGAACCCCTGCTACATGTTAAGACGTGAATTTGCGTAATTGTTATGCGAATGGATAGACACATAAAAATACTGACAGGATTAGTAAATGAAACGTTGACGAAAGATACCTTATAACTACGTGTCAACGTAGTGTAACTTTTTGGAACAAGACTCAACTTTAAATTTATCAAAATCACTTATAACAATATTAATTTTAAATACATACTATGTAATTATTTCACGTACACTCGTCAGCAGTTCACCGTTTCGCTCACAGCAGTGTAAGAAATTATTATTTCAGATAGTCACAAGGTTCGAACCCTTGCTACAGAATCAACCTAGACCCCGCAAGCAAGCGTCATGTAAAAGTACTTACATGTTCTTTTACATTATGATCTTTGGTCGGTTTTCCTTTTCTTTTTTCTTTCCACTTTCTTTTCATTATCATAGCATTCAGTTGGTCACTGCCTGTTTAAAAATATGTTCGCCTTTCACTCGGAGCGATCCATAAGCGTATGTCTGACACAACAGATATACGACGGGGGTTATAGAAAAAAGGAAGTGAAACCAATTCACTTTCTATCTCACAAGTTAAGTTACACCCAGAAAAGGTGGTCCACGATAGAGACAGCAGCTTACGCTATTAATTATTCATTAGAAAAATTAAATAATATTTACATGGTGCAACCATCACGATCCTCACAGATCATAAACCTTTGGAAGACTTATTGATGTCCCCCATGCAGAACAACCGCATACAGATGTGCACCCTGGGAATAGCACGGTACAATTGTACGATAGAGCACCTGAAGGGTGAGGACAACGTGTGCGCTGACTTGTTGTAAGTGACGAAGTGATACGGGTAGATATTGATGACAGAAATCTTGGGGTGGCTTCGATTAACTCTAACGGGTTTACATCAAGGGCATTTGAATCATTCTCAAATGATGGCAGACCTTTGCAATCGTAGGAACTTCCGGGATTAGAAGGAATAGATTTGATTAGGAAGCAAGAGTTAGATTCTGATACACGGGAATTAAAGAGAAGGATGAAAGATGGCAACGCCATCAAGTTAGAACTGAAAAAGTACATAATAATTGACGAAGTAGTATATTACCTGTCTCAACTGGATGATTAGCACCTCATCAGATTGTATGTCCCCGATCCACTTGCGAGAAAGAAAGTCCTCGTGCAATAGGATGACGACAATCGCCACATGGGAGTGTAAAAAACATTTAAGACAATTATGCAGAAGTATTTCTGGCTAGGATTAATCAAGGAGATAGCAACGTTCGTAGGTAAGTGTATCCCTTGAGATCTACGGAGACAACAACCCCGAAGGCAGCAATAAGATACCTCACTAATTTCCATTGCTACGTGGACCTTTGCTATCATGGGACAGTATCCTACCTTGCCTTCTAATAACAAATATATCGTTACATTTATCGATTTGTACAGCGGTTGGCCAGAGCCGGACGCATGGAAATACTGATGTTTGACCAAGCTCAATTCATTCTGAGAGTTATTCGGATGAAGAAGAAACACAGTCGAACGTTAAGGACGTCGATGTGTTGCTTGAAAGAAGTAATTATGTGTATGATACAGATGAAGAAACAGGGTCAAACGTTGAGGATGTAGATATGCATTCAGTGCATGTAATTACGGGAAGTTATGCAGACGTAGACACGGAATCGAATGTCGAAGAGGTTGACAGTCAGACAAAAATGGATCAATGGAGCGTGGTGGTGGTTATCATGTGCCGATAAGAGAGAGGCAGATAATAAGGCGTAGGCTAAAGAAAGGCGAGGAAATCGCCGTGGTGAGAAACAACGGTAAAGGGATTCAGGACGTACGTGAGATGAATTAGACAAGAGAAATGGAAGATAGGAGAGAAAGAAAGAAAGAGGATCTGAAAAGGCTGGTAGATATTGTAGCAAGACTGCTATTATAATGTAAGGGGGGCAAGTTGAAGTTCTTGTTAACGGATAGATGTTAATGTTAGACGAGGTAGACAGGGAATTAAAGGAAGGGAGATTACTCTACTAAATTTAAATCTTTGTAATTAATAAGTTATGATTTAGGAAGGCTCTTAGGGGGCGTGGCGCTGGAAACGGATTGGCGATGAAGATATAAACGAGGACATTCTCTCGTTTCAGTATGTATGCTGCACATCTGGTGGCGTTTTCCTGCTTAATAGCGTCCACGTGTACCTTGGAACATTTTCAAAATGTGCTTTTTACGAGCAGAATGAAATGTCAGTCACACGGGCCAAGTGGTTTGTCACATTTACGATTTATCTCTGATCCTATGGTAATATATTCAGCTCGTGACGGGAGAGGATGACGGGGTAGAGTTCACAAGGGACTCCACTCTCGCACAGGAATTCACGGGGGATACTATGATGGAGGTACTTTTTGACTCGGTGAAGAACGGATCCAGGGATATTCGCACGGAGCATGATCAACTTCAGGCCAAATGTATGGATTATAAATCCATGGCCCAAATAATCAAACGCTCTTTGTTACCATTTGTTGGCAGCACTTTAGGCTATATGTTTGGAGTGACAACGGTTGGCGATCTTCAGTCAGTTAAAAAGGCATTAGCGAGGTTAGAGAATACACAGGACAAGGTAGTACGAAAAATGGAAGAACACATCTCTATGTTTAACATCACACGACAGGACATAGCAGTGGATATGCATACGATCAATGATATACTAGGGAATTTAAATCAGGTGGGGGCGTCCATAGAAAACAACACACATGAGATGGAGAGACGGATATATCCAACAGAAGTGTTAAATAGGTATTTTGGCTGTCAGATGATGCTTGATAGACTCGACACATATTTCCGGGGCGTTCACAATGCGTTGAATCAACTTGAGCTACAACTGAATATGTTATCAATGGGGCATTTGTCTCCGAGCATAATCACACCATCCATCTTGAAGAAACTACTACACAACATAGCCATAACCTTGCCGGATAACTTCAAGTTGGCGATTGATTGAGAAAATAATCTCATGAAACGATCATGAGACTTTGGAATATACGGCACGTTTTTGGTTCAGAATATGTAGTAGGTGTCATAAATGTTCCGTTGCTAGACAGGGAACATTTCTAGGTAATATGAACAATTCTGAATGTACCTCTGCCAATTCCCTCACAAGTGGGTGATCTGAAAAGTCAGAGGATCTCGGCTAGATTCTAGATAGATTCTATAATGATTGTCGTAAACAAAACAAGAAGCCGCTATGTGCTGTTGAATAGCCCGGAAGCCCTCGTTTTTCCAAGGGTGCAGGCAGGATGTGTGAACTCTCTGGCCCGGTATATGTGGGCAATGCTAGAGAATCGTGTGTGATGTCATTTATAAGTCACAACGAAGCCGATATAAGACGGAACTCTACAGTTATGACAGTAAAAAATACAGATCTCCCGATTGCGGTAAGGGCAGACCAGGGCACGGTGATGGTGTCAACATCGATTGATCTACTTTTTGTAGTTCTTTGTGGGAGTCAAAATAATAGAAGGATAGCAGCACCTGCTCCGTTAGCTACACTAACAATAAATATGGGGTGTACCACCTATAGTAAATGTATGGCGGGTTTATTTCGCCAAGAAAGATACCTTTTCGTTGACAAAAGTAAGTCGTCGGGCGTTTTTTCTCTAAGACTTTCACGATTAACACTTTCGAAGGATACTCGAGAAATATTTCCATTAAAAGTTAAAGAGAAGCTACTCTGCCGGCAGAAAATAAGAAAAAGTTTTCGCCTAACTAAAGCTTTTCGACAACAACCTTTTCGCCAGTGTGCGCGTTTGACCTAAGAGACCGTTCCGAGAAACGTCCCCGGAAGGAAAGCGATTTAAAAAGACACTGTTCGCAAAATAACCACAAACGCAAACTTTTTATTAGAGACACCAAAAACAAATATACATGTTCAATTTTTTTCTACAGAAGTATCAATTAAGAAGAAACAAACATAAAGATGATAATTTCTTCAAATTACTGTGTTCACGTTTGTGTTACGTGTTTCCTGTACCCATCAGCCCTGAACGACAGCGTATTTCAACATATATATATATATATATATATATATATATATATATATATATATATATATATATATATATATATGAACTCAACAAATGTGGTTTGAATATTTTCACCATAAATAAACCAGTTCTTTTTAAGTTGATCGTCCTGTTTACACGAAATTTAAAGTTACATTGTAAAAAAAAAAGTATCCGGCAGAAAATAGGTGCAGAAATGACCATACCCTACCAATGAAACTATGTTATATTTCTCACGATGATATCAATCCGTCTGCCGAGTTCAAGACAACTTATATTACTCTCCTTATAAACTTGAATAAACCATTGTTGTCAACGAGATCCTGTTTCGACCGTCCCTAGAAAAGTATCAATCTGGATGTTTAACGATGTCCATTGTTTAAACAATTCTACATACATCAACAGCAGAATGACCATTGATTCATGAACGGAATAATTGTTATTATCTCCACAAGCCACTACTCAAACATTAAAATGCTGAAAGCAAACTCTCTGTAAGAGGGCATATACACACGGAACAACCGGTTTACTGAGTTTAAATTAATATATCAGCTATATGCGGAATTCTATTTTTAAAGAAGAAGTTAATCCGCAACAATGTAATACACAGAGTAACACTAAACTAAAAAAGTTACCCATAATGTCAGTGTGGTTATGCATTCCGAACTCCCAGCCTTTCCAAGCACCCTAAACGAGACGATTACATGTGTGTAATATTAAGAAACAGAAATGCAAGCTCACTATTTAATAAACATATAGAGGCGAGAGGAAAATAGGGCGATTTACAATGGAACGCATATAGTGACGGGAGAAAGAGAGTGACACCATATCTAATACATATATAGAGTAAGGGGGATATCGAACGAGTTATAACGGAAGGTGTATATTGAGGAAAGAGTGGTGTAACATATTTAATATATATATATATATATATATATATATATATATATATATATATATATATATATATATATATATCGAGAGTGATTCAGATTGTACGATTTATAACTGATAACATATAGTGCGGGGAAATATGTCAATGCATATGTATATAGATAGAGGGGAGACTTGTATCATTTAGAACTGAATGGTACATGAAGAAAATGTAGGAGGGTAAGATACCATAACCAGATAAATCTGTCTGAGTCCCTTACAAACGATTTACATTTTGTACTTTTTAATCGTGTATGAATGCAGTAGATTCAAATTATAACAGCTGCAAACCATTAGTTTGACGATTAAGAAATAGATTAAGATGAACATAGCCAGGGAAAAAAGGAAAATGTGGAGAGAGAAAGAAGGAAAACAAAAAAAGCATGTGTTTGTGTTTTCATTTTTCTTCTCTCCCACCTTCCGTTTTTCCTCTCCCATCTCACTCCGTTGGGAATCCGAATAAAAGAGCTCAATTTACCTTTAAACAGAGAAAAATAGTATTATAAAAAGGCAACCAAATATACACACTAAGGTTGTATACATTATAAATTATTTTGACCTTTTAATTAGGTCTCGTCAGACGTATACACAACCACATCATGTGGTCGTTTATACGTCTTACGAGACCTAATTAAAGGGTTGAAATAATGTATAATGTATACAACCTTAACGTGTGTATAGTTTTTTTCCTTTTAATAATTCAATTATATATATATATATATATATATATATGTGTGTGGGTGTGTGTGTGTGTGGGGGGGTGGGTTGGTGTGTATGGGTAGGTGTGTGTCTGGGGGTGTTGATGTCCATGCATGGGTAGGGAAAACTTATAAATTAAAAATGATAATGAACATCAACTGGTAAATATTTAAAGATATAAACAGTTTTCTGTTACAAAATAAATTTCGTGAAATTGGTTTTCGAGACATTTGCTGAAATATGGCTACAGCTCGTTTACCTCCGAAATGAAAGACGGTTCACTCACAACAACTTCAGGAAATGAGTCAAAATATCCATTTTCGAAAAGTAAATTAATCTATGTAATTTTATAAAAAGATCATCTTTTAAACCGTGACTGATATAAGTGTTTATCTGAGGTTTTGTTCAATATAATTGACCTATAAGCAGGTGTTGTATTTGCATTTCGAGTCACGTATTAAACATCAACGATGCTAGGTGTGCATGGGGAGTGCTTGTTTGGTGCTAGTACTCTTACTAGTTGCAGACATTCTAAATCCGTGTTCTTGTTAAGCATTGACGTTCGTATCTGTATATTTAAGTTACATCATGCTTTCCTTTAATAGTTGTTTTTTTTATGAACAACCTAAAACTCGCGTAAGAAACATTGCTAAATAAGGCCTTTGAGATTGTTTTTAATTGTTTTTCAATATCAGGAATAGAAGACTTTCTTATAGTGTAAAAAAGCTCCAGTTTAAAAGCAACCCTATTCACTGCCTCTATTACACCTTAAACAAGCAATTATAAATCAGAATTATAAGAGAGATTGCATGTTCCAGGAAATGTTAATTCTTAAAAATACACATTTACATTTTATAAATACGTCAGCTTAATTGTGTTTCTTAATCCACTTTGTGCTACATAATGTGTTTCTCCTTACGCGGCTTCTCAATATATTCCTATGTAAGCGTGATAACAATGTAATGCACGAGGTCGTGTTAAACTGGGATCGAACTAGATTGCTATTTAGCATAACAGTAATACATTATCTACAGGATTTGTAAATCTATGCGGGATGTTTCAGATACAGGATGGTGTTTTTATTTTTTCTTGAATTTCTTCTGTATAAAGTGAGAATAATTTGTATTGAAGCTAATTTTGATAAAAAAATAACAAAATCGCACCCACGAAAAAGAAAGTCCGACTCCACAATTGTATTAACAGTTTTAAAAAACAACGACGGTGATTTTAAAAGAAGCCGACTTTTAGATTTTTATTAACTATTCTCCTAATATATATATTGTAATCGAAACACCATGGGTTCACTTCTCGATGAACGACACACGGCGCTACTCTCAACATGAAACATCGTGGGCACGTATGATGTTTTTTACAACATATGCGTACTTACCGGTTCGCTATTCTAACAATTGAAAATATTTTATTTCCTTATATCGGTAAGTGAATCATATTTGCATTTCTTCTTCTTAAATGAACAAAGGCTAGAAAAATATATATCGCGGCAATTTCCAAAATTATTTCTCGAATAAACGAGTTGTACGGCAGACCAGGCTAATGTAGTCATCAATAGTTATTTGTTAGTTTTAGAATGGTATATCGGGCGTTGCAAAAGAGATAACTTAACGCCATAAATATAATCAAAGTGTCTCATTGTTTCCGTAAACGTAACATATGTTAGTTCTTACATAATATAAATTTCAAGCAACACGTATGCTTGTTTACTTGTAATTCTTATTAATAATAAACGTGTATTCGAAGTATCATTCATAGAGTGTCATTCAGTAAGGAAGTGTTTTACAACGGTAACACCATGAAATAAACATGATACTTCAAGGCTCGCTTTAGACGAATTCTGTAATGTTTGCAAACACATTGGTTCGTTTAGTGGGATACTTGTGTGGTGATGTGTAAAGTTTCAAAAGGTTTATTGACATCAGTTAGAATTCTGGTGTGTGATATATTGAAAACACTTATGTTTATTTGTTAAAATATTTTGCAATGAGTTTGAAACATAAACTTAACTTGTGTTGATGTTTTTTTTGTATCTATATGTAATCATTTTGTTCAACTTCCGTTTAGTTCAATAGGTGGTGTTGATTTGATTAGTGATACTCGTTATGTCACTTTTTCTGTAAATCAAAGGTAGATGGTGCTATATTGTATGATGTAGGCCAAATTTCCAAATCAATGCATTTTAAACTATATTTTATAGATCATGTATACTATTTATTATATATTTACAAATGAAATCTAATTCACATTAATTGAAACCGTTGAACGACACACGTCTAAGGTATATCTTCTCTCTCAATAATGCAAGAGACAAAAGATTTTGGAAAAAAGTACTTCGACTTTTAATTATTTTTGGGGTATGTGAACACGTAACAATAATATAACCTATACTTTTATTCAATTGTATATTTATCATGGGTCTTGTTTTATATATGGGAACCTTTAATATACTCATTATTTAAAACAGGGCACACAACACACCCACCCACACACACACACACACATATATATATATATATATATTATAATTCGAAGTTAAATTGAAATAGTATAGATAGTTGTTATATTACATTTTATATACTCATGAACATGTAATATATATATATATACATATATATATATGCATATATATATACATATATATATAGGCATACACACCCACACACACACACACACACACACACACATATATATATATATATATATATATATATATATATATATATATATATATATATATTGACCATAAGTTTCATAAGGGTAACACCTCAAGATATTAGGCATACAGGACCATTATTTACGATGTTGTAGATAACACGTCAAAGACATATATACCTAGTTTTTTTCAAGCTAACACTAACTTCATCAATTCTAAATTGGTTAATGTAATCTAAATAATTACATCGCAGCGAATTTATCGTCACATTATTGCCGATAGATCGGACAAAGATTACTGTTTACTTAAATGAGATGTGTGACAACTGGTCACATATTTAAAATACATAGTTTGAGGACAGTAATATATGATAGTTTATGTTTCTGAACTGTCTTCTATCTGTTTGATAAATACTATACCCATAAAATTTGAATATCTGAGCAGTTGATATTAAAGAACCATTATCTAGCACTTCCTTTTACAGAACGGTATTTAATTGTATGCAATCCATATATTGAGAATACTATATTTTTAAATTTGTTCATATTATATTGAACAAATCTGACGTTGCAATTAAAGTTCGTGGCAACCTCTTCTAAGTTACTCGTGGATCGTATTAACTCAACTCACAACTACATTTATAAATGTATTCTAGTTCGAGATGTTAAGCTTTATCATCTTAATGTCTATGATATATGTAAAACTACAAATATATACCATGCTAAATATGTGGATAACTTATGTACATTTCACAAACATTGATTATGAATATCTTATTTAATTCATTTCGATTTGAAAAATATTTTGGTAAAATAAAAATAGAGGCACACACCAGCTCAATTCAAAAAAATATGTATACAAAACAGCGGAAAAACGCAACGTTGCATAGAAAACTGTTCGATGAACCAAAAATAAATTCGAGGAATTGTATCGAAGATGTAGAAATGCTTTCTAAATATAAACACTAATTTTCTACATCGCTTGCTATTCAAGCATCATGCACGCTTTTACAAAAGGCAATTGTCCAGGGAGTTCCTTCTCTTTTCTTTTTTGTTGTCAATAACTGTAACTGACTTTTAATAATTCCTATCGACGCATGAGATGTCGGCTTTCACTTAGCAAATAAAATGAATAGTGAATAAAAATATATTGAATCATCTTTCTGAGTATCGAACGCTATGAATGCAAAACGAAATCAAAACATTCAACGCTGACGTGTTCACACCAGTGATTCACAAAAACATCTGTTTATTTTTGCTTTTAATACTATTGTATTGCATTCCGCCTGTTTGTATTTTTAACCAATGATTACTATTGTTTCCCGTTTTACATGGCGAAAGGAAACGATGTTGGGGCGGAAAAGAATCTATTGAGTACGCGTAATGGGAATCTATGATACAAAAGAAAAGAAGGTAAATCTACGTTCACGTGTAGAAAAAGCAGTAACACAACAATTAACAATAAAAATCATTGCGTCTAAAGATCGGGTGTCAACGCTTCAGAAGCAGAATCTGAAGAAATTAATTTGACACATTCGGATATGATTTTTGAAACAATATAACACATTTTTAAAAGAAACAGTATTAATTATGTACAGGCAACATTTATATTTTACCGAGCTCAATGCTTGTATAAAACTAGTTACTAATAACCATATGATTAATTGGTTTGTCATTGAGGACATAAAAATCGGCGTTTGTAATTATATATATATATATATATACATATATATATATATATATATATATATATATGTATATATATACATATATATGTATGTATATATATACATATATATATATATGTATGTATATATATACATATATATGTATGTATATATATATATGTATATACGTATGTATGTATGTATATATGTATATATATACATATATATATATCTATGTATATATGTATATATATACATATATATATATATATATATGTATGTATATATATATATGCATATGTATGTCTGTATATATGTATATATACATATATGTATATGTATGTATATATATACATATATATGTATGTGTATATGCATGTATATATATATATATACATATAGATACGTATGTATATATATACACATATATGTATGTATATATACATATATATATATATATATCTATATATATATATTTAGTTGAAAAAATACTTGGAACCCAGGGTTTCGAATCTTGTATATGAACACGCAGTACCATTCAATTAACACTTTTAGTAGAGCTTGTATAGATGCTAAAATTGTTTGATTATGTTGTAGATAGATTATGGTCATTAAGAGTGATTTCCTAATGGGAATCAAAGTGCTAATCCTTAATTGGAATGGAATCCGGAAAACTATTGGAATTGCCTAATTACTAATATATATATATATATATATATATATATATATATATATATATATATATATATATATATATATAAATATATATATATATATATATGTGTGTATAAGTATACATTTTTATTTATACTAACATTATTGCTTACATATGTGCATACATGTTTCGGTTGCACTTTTCCCAGAAAGTCAACTTCATCAGACCAAGAATTTTCGAGAAATGGATGGTTTTGAAGAATTTTCTATCCTAAATAACTCTTTTTGGGATTTAGTATTTTCTATTTCTTATAAATTAGTATCGGATTACCTATTTCACTAGTTGACCTTGGCTGCTAGATGTTGTCCCTATTTTATTACTTTTTTTTATGGCGTCTCCATCCACTTTTCCTGCCCTCATTTTATTGCTCTCTGCTTTCTGGCCTACCCACCTTTACAGACTCACTCCAGTATAAATATATGATCTATATATCAAGAATCACACATATATAAACAAACCCTAATACATACCCGAACGCACCTAAATAAACAAACAGATAAATAAACAGACATTGATATACATACACATCTAAACATGGACACATACAAAGATCCACTATCAATCAAGCATATATTCAGAATACATACGTGCTTATAAATATATTCTAGATGTATATTCAATAAAGAAATAAAGATATAAGAATATTCTCGATATATATTAAATACATACATCTATAGGTCTACACAGACTCAACATATACAGCTATATGCACTTATACACGTATATCTATATGACATTATATGTTTATGTTATACGGGTATAACAGTATACTTGTATATGTAATGGTATATACATTTAGAATCGTATTGTTTTGGTATGTATGGATGTATATTGGTGAGCATAAGTATGTGTATATGTGTGCATACGTGGGTATGTATAATTGGACTGAAATATATATGTATGCATGGGTATAGTTATTTCGACTGATATTCAATATTGTAGCAAAAGGTATATTTTCGTGTAATTTTTATTTTTATTTCTATTTTGGTATTCATTTCTTGTGTACGTATACGTTGATGAATGCACATATTTATGTGCATGGGTGTACTTTATATATGTGTGTATATACATATATATATACATATATATATATATATATATATATATATATATATATATATATATATATGTGTGTGTGTGTGTGTATGTATGTATGTATGTGCATGTGGTTGCACTTGTGCGTGTGTATGCCTATGTAAGTATACGTGGTGTGTGTGTGGTATGTATATCTGACTATGAATATACACGTATACATTTGTCGGTAGTTTATATTTGCATAGTTCAGTTCTTTTATGTATATTCTAGGTATGTGCTTGTATATATTAATTTGTGTATAATTTGTATAAGTATAGATGTACATGTATGGATTTGATATTCGTATATATGTATAGGTGTGAACTGTCGGCGCCTGTATATATGTGTGTGTATGCGTGGGTATGTATGTATGTATGTGTATATGTGTATGTGTTTGTGTGTGTATATGTATACACGTGTATGTGTATATATTGGAATATATATATATATATATATATATATATATAAGTATATATATATAGATATATATGTCAGCGTGTGTGTATGTATATATGTGCATATATGTACGTATTTTTAGGAACTATCTTTAGGAAATATTTATACTAAAAGTTGTATTGTGTGTGTATGCGTGTATATCTTTATTACGAATATGCCCATATATGGTTTATGTATGTATGTGTATATATATATATATATGTATATAGAGATATATATATGTATTTATATATATATATGTATATATAGATATATATATATGTATTTATATATATATGTATATATATATATGTATGTGTATGGGTGTGTCTATGTGCATGTGCATGTATATGTGTGTGTGTGCGTGGGTATACATGTATCTGTATGTATATGTATATATATATATATGTGTGTGGGTGTGTGTATAGATATACGTGTATAAGTGCATATAGCTGTATATGTTGAGTCTGTGTAGACGTATAGATGTATGTGTTGAATATATATCTAGAATATTCTTATTTCTTTATTTCTTTATAGAATATACATCTAGAATATATTTATAAGCACGTATGTATTCTGAATATATGCTTGAGTAATAGTGGATCTGTGTATGTGTCCATGTTTAGATGTGTATGTATAGAAATGTCTGTTTATTTATCTGTGTGTTTATTTAGGTGCGTTTGGGTATGTATTAGGGTGTGTTTATATATGTGTTTATTGATATATAGATAAGATATTTATACTGGAGTGAGTCTGTAAAGCGGGGTAGGCCAGAAAGCAGAGAGTAATAAAATGAGGACAGGAAAAGTGGATGGAGACGCAATAAAGGGTAATAAAATAGGGGCAACCACTAGCAGAAAAGGTCAACTAGTGAAATAAGTAATCCGATACTAATTCATAAGAAATAGAAAATACTAAATCCCAAAAAGAGTTATTTAGGATAGAAAATTTTTAAAATCCATCCATTTCTCGAAAATTCTTGGTCTGATGAGGTTGACTTTCTGGGAAAAGTGCAACCGAAACATGTATGCACATATGTAACCAATAATGTTTGTATAAATAAAAATGTATACTTATAAACAGCTCTACTTTTTATTGAGCACTTTTTATAAACACTTGAGTTTCTATGGATTTACATTTACAGAAACTAATACAATACATGTACTATATATATATATATATGTATATATATATATATATATAAATATGTATATATATATATATATATGTAGATATATATATGTATATATATATATGCATATATACATATCTATATATGTATATATATATGTATATATATATATATATATGTATATATACATATATATGTATGTATATATATATATATATATATATATATATATATATATATATATATATATATATATATATATATATTTCTGATAGCCCCTTTATCGACTAACCGTATCAGCGACCGTGCGATCTTATCAATTTTCTTCTCACTGCTGTCTACCCGACTCAAAACAAGATGCGAAAGATTACTACGTTCACCGACGTTATAGTATAAATATCAGGATTTACCGGATATCTATCATAAAAAAATAGTTTTACTCTGATCAGAATAGGCTCTCTTTTTTCTTTTTTCGAATCCAGCGCTGAAACAGGAGCTAACTACAAGGCCTATCGTAATTTATTTTCATACTTCTACTTTTCCTGCGCTGTCGTCTTCTGCCAGAAACAATCGATACACACGTGGACGATAAAAGCAGCAGTCTCATGCTCGACTATTCGGATGTCTCTGGAGAGTAGTCTTTGGGTGATCGTTGTGAGGACATCTTTAGGCAAGAAGGTAGTTATATTATGACCACATCGGGGCGGCGATATGAACATATTTAGTATTCGCACTGGGGAAGCTATAGGTACTTATGTAGTATGCACGCCGGGCGGCAAAAGGTACGTATTTAGCATTCGCATCGGGGTGGCGATAGATACGTATTTAGCATTCAGGGTGCTGATAAGTACGTATATAGCATGTGCACATGGGCTGAAATAAGTACATATATAGCATGTACATCGGGGCGGTAATAGGTATGTGTTTAGCATGCGCTCCGTGGCGGCGATCGGTACGTATATAGAACGCGCACCGGGGCGGCGAAAGGCCAATATTTACCATTCGAAGCGGGGCGGCGATTGGTACGTATTTTGCATTCGTACCGGGGCGGCAATATGTACGTATTTAGTATTCGCACCGAGGCGGCGATAGGTACGTATTTAGCATTCGAAAGGGGCGGCGATAAGTACTTATATACTATCTGCACCCAGGCGGCGATAGGTACGTATATAGTATGTGCACTGAGGTGGCAATATATACGTATATAGTATGTGCACTAGGGCGGCAATAGGTACGTATATAGTATGCGCACCGGAGTGGCGATAGAGATGTATATAGTAAAAACACCGGGGCTGAGATAAGTTCCTATATAGAGAGCGCATACAGAGGTGGTACTTTTTATAGAAATATGTCATACTATTGCCGTGGGCAACGTAGGATGAATAGTGGGGAAAAACAGCTTTTGCAAAAGGCAAAATGAGAAAGTAGCGGTGAAATCGGGCGACCAGAGAAGAGAAAGGTAGAGAGATAAAGAGACGGCTATAGAGAGAGTGAGAGAAATAGAAGTTTGGATATAAAGATGTTACAAACGCGATTTGTCTTCAATTATATGTGTTTATGAATCCGAGCAACACCGGGTAGCCCCGCTCGTATTATATACGAGAGAAATGTGTGCCAGGCTACTTCTTGGGAGCTCCTTCTCTAATGGAACTCTCTTTAGGACTTCGAACTACACTGTTGTTCACAGTTCAAGCCTAAAACAGCCACTCCAGCCACACGTGAAACACGCCAATTGTCGGACTTTTAATCGCGAGCACCTGGCGTTTTATCTCGATTCTGCTCCGATAGGAGTTATATAACCCATATCTAATATACCACATTCTTCTCTGGTCGTCTGCTACTGAAACCGAGTCCCCAACTTTCGCTATCTTTAATGTTGTGTTTGACTTCCCTTCCTCTGTTTTGCATTGGTATTGATCTCCGATTTCTCCACCCGCACTATACTTGCATCTCTTTTTTTAGCTTATTCAGTGGCCTCTATAACATTTCCTGATACGTCAATTAACACGCATTGATTAACGGATCACAAGAAGTGCTTGTATCGGTTCACCCGTGTGCGTACCTATCGGAAAATAGCATACGTAACTACTCAATCCATTCCTTCACAAACCTTAACGAGTCTATAGTGGTTCGCTTATCGGTATCAACATTATTAGCTTTTCTCTGAGTTAGTTTTCGTCATCCCTTGATTTCTGTTTATATACTGCTTCAAATAAACCAAAGACCGTCTTAACCGTAAGATTTGTAGTTGAATATCACCTAATCCCTTTTCTACCAATCCAAACATTAGAGCTTCCAGCAGCTCTTGCAGCTTCTTCGCCTCTCACTATTATTGTATGGCCGTACCAACCTTAAGAGTTTTCTGATGCTTTTGTCGATATGCTATACCCGCCTCCAGCAACATACGTCCTAGTACTCGCTCATTGTAATACACAGGCATCAACAAGGATCCCGGTTATTTGTAAGACTACAAAATAAAATTGTTTTTGTAACGTAATTATTTTGATCATTATGCACTGATCCAAATAATTACCTCATAAAAACTTATGCAATCGTAAAAAAAGTTATTTCTATCGCTTACTCGTGAAAGCTGTAACACCAACTATATTCAACCCCGAAACAGACTATCTTCGCTTCCCACTACGCCAACGCCCATGGTGACTGATCCTTAATACGAACCACGGTTACTTCTAAAACTCACAAATACAATTTTTGGAATCAACACATTAATTTGTTTGGAGAAATACTATTGAAAAAAATAATTACAAAAAATAACTCTCGATCATTAATTGCGGTATATTCGTATACACGTTATCACTATCTAAGTGTAGTTTATAAATAAACACATACGTAATTACCTTAGAGCATTCGAATTTTGAAAGGAAAGCATACATATTTAATTAAAATAAATGACTAACTTTCTAATCGATAGTTATATCGACTAGAATTTCCAATTCTCAGTAGATTCAATTCCCGGAAAATATTTTTATTTTTAACCGATTTACATGCAATAACTTCACACATAGACATACAAATACTGTTAGCTTGAATGAAATTAATGTTGGTTTCCAAACAAGTTCATCCAATTAGTACTTCAATCACGTAATAATCGAATAATAATTAACACACATTTTAATACCTAAGGAAACATAAAAAAAAAACCTTTACAACATCATATTTTAAAATGCAAAGTAAAATTAAAGTGATAACCTTCACATTAAACGCCGTTAAGTTCCACTGATTTAAATACAATTGTCAGCACTGAATACTTCTGTTTTAATGTGTTTTATTGAGACGCATTTAACTTTCACTTTGTTTTTAAATAAGTGAAGTTTATTTTGAACGATACACGTCCTTATAGGCACTATATTGCAATACAGTCTTCGATGTAAACCCAAACTTCCAGAAATACATGGGTCATCTCAGAGGCTTCTTTAAATCAGCATTGGGCAGAATTAATTGGTTGTCTGTCCATAATAAATTTAAAAACACGCATGATTTAAATAAATAGAGATGTCCAGTTCCTCCATAAAAAAAGCTTTCGCTTAGCTTATCCTGTTTAAAGTTAAATTTGACATACATATTTTGTGGGGATCATTTAAATTGACTGGAGAAACACATTTTATGTTTTCCAAATGTTGTTCATTCATATACACATTACACTTAATTTTCCATTCGTATGCTTCGTATCCGGATTTAACTTCAATATAACTATGCAAATTGATTTAGTGCGGTTTATAATTTGTCAAAATAGCATATAAGCTTAACAGATGCCCATAAATTAGCGGAGTTAACTATGCATGGTATTGCTCTTCGGATTTTTTAAATGAATGGACAACAACACTCTTTATTGGACATGGGTGACCACGAAATCCAAACAAATTAAACCATAACACTATCAATGTTTAGTTACATTAATATCGTGTATTGCACACATAGAACAATTTTCCAGTACATTTGAAACAATAATAAACGAGTTACTATTTGTAACTAGTTTATTATTGTTAAACTAACAAATAGTTATAATACACTATATGTTATTACATAAACATTCGCCATTTATAAAAGTGACCAATTTATTTTTTCATATAAAATGTGGGTTCGACTTCTATCATACTTGATATGAGATGGATTTTTATATCATGTTTCTGTAATATTTCTTTCTTTCTTTATACAAGTATGTAAATGAAAGTTCGGTTAAGGATCTGTAATAACTAATCATGAGTAATAATTACTTAGTAACATATATAAATGAGTTTACACTTTTTGTCAATTGAAATATGGTTGTATTAATGGTCTATCCTTACGGGATGTTGCGCAACATTGTAGTGAGAGATTGGAATGCGAAGATATAGACGAGTGAAAATGTTAATGTATCGTCGAAAAAGCGTGTATGTTTTCACGGATATCCTGTAGATATTAACATTATTCTATCGGAATATCTCGAGTTTTTCCTGGAAATCTGAAATTACTAGATGTAATGACAATAAAACGTATGATCTGGCAGTAAAACCATCTAGGAGATGCTAACTGAGCTGGAACGTTTGTATGTAGAGAAACTATATAACATATTAAACGATTACTTAAAACGGCGTCTGCATTTCTATCTGCATGTGCGAGGTAAAGATGATTATATATTCTTGAAGTTACGCTATTGCAATTATTAAAACTATGCTCCAATTTCTTTAATTGTCTTTATTATTGAAGTGTTTCTCTAAATCGTGTTTAACCGTTTATTTTACGCTTAAATTTCTAGTTGATGTGTTAACAGATATGTGAGTATATGGATCTTGAAAGTTTAACATTTTCAACTACTATATAGTTTTCAAAGGTGTTAATTCGAACTAATTTATCATATTATAAAGTACACTCATACAAACATATGAATTATACATATAAATAGTTCGAGCATAGCAACATTGTGAAGCAGCAATGAAAGATAATCTCATAAGACATTTCATAAATTGAATAAACACGGCAGTCACACGTTTATTAGAACACACTAGATCAATATGTGTTACACGCCGACAAAAGCAGTCCATTTATAAACACTAGTTACCAGAAGATGGAATACGAGCACTGTGCACCATCAAATGTTGGGCATCTCTCCATGTCAGATAAGGGGTACACTTATTCCATGAAGAGAAAAAAACAAACAAGCAATAACAGTAGTTCGAGTTTAATATATTGTAGTCTCTAATCGATGATGACAACAATTTATTGATGAGTAAAAATATTCCTTACTTGTTCACTTGATAAACTTTCGAGTTTGTTTGGTCCGGTGTAACCGCACTTTATATTCCCAAATAATCAGTAAACTATGTCTCGTACCCGTACCTTTATTGAACACTGTGTGGTCCGCATGCGACAATTCATTAAACTAGAACGATCATATAAAGATATATATGTCAATATGTGCCGAATGAATTCCGTATCATAGACCAGCTAATATCCCGTCAAAACAACATATTAAAAATAATCAACGGTAGTATTCAAAAGTATATGTAGGAAGTTACTCATTACATATTGACATTGCTTTTTTATAGAACATTACAAGCACAGACACGAGATGCACTCTAAACGCACGTGTTTACTTTACACACGTATACAAACTATAAATAAATACACACAGATGGTATATTAGATCATGTAAAATCGTGTGTAATGAAACAAACATTATGAAAAGCTTACAGGCACGAAGTTTACAGGCTGGATTATATGAAACCGGTGGAACGGCTTCATTTCCAGAAGCAGGTATTTCATGAAAGAACATAAACACAAATAATAGTAAAAGATTAATGTAAGCTGTCGACGGTAATGATTGAAAAGAAGCCATATAAATGGTTAGATACCCTGAAGCTGTAATGATAGAATGACATGTAAAAGGTCAGCCACAGACGTTGGGGTGATTTTCCTTATTGAAATATATGTTTTTTTTAAAACTGTAGTAACAGTTTTGCCATTATATAGAGTATACATCTGCTTATAATTACGCATATTTTTAGAATAAATAACAACTATATACTATCAGAGTTTAAAAAAATAAACGCAGGTATAGCTTATTAATTCCTGGGGTGTTTGCCACGGGGAATACACACATTAGATTTGTATACAACACTACATAGAAATGTGAGAAAAATTGAAAAATAATAAGTGTCAAAACACAATTCGATTACCACTTAAAACTTAAGGCACCTGTAGTAGGTTACCTGTTTGACAATGTACGTCGATAAATAACGATTAAAAGTCTTTAGTAAGTAAACTGGTATAATAAAAGAAAATGAATAAATATCGCTCAATTACACGAACAGGAGAAACGATTTTGGCAACGTAGAACGAAGTAGAAAGTATATTAACGAAGATGAGCTACGTTTATTAACGCTCTCTAAGAGATCTAACTCGTGTGGCAAGTGTGTTTGCTCATATACATACAACCTTCGTACGGTGACACTTACATCCTCTAAAATACTAAGCTGGTTGTTTGAGCATTCGTTGTGTAAAACCTGGGGGAAACCATTAGAATATGCACCACCACATATTTTATTGTTATATATGTTGGCTAGCGAACGCCGCATGTATATGTAAGCGGCCGGACGTTCTACGTGAACGCATGTATGTTTCTGATAATATCCGATGGAGCTCGTTAATATTTTCTTCGTTTCTTAAACTAACGAAGCAAACATGTTGTGCTACTCTAACGCTGAAAAAAAACTGCATGTGCCATTGTAAGTCTAACAGTGACATTTGTATTTGTATTTTACAGATATGTTTTCACTCAAATACGTACATTTAAGCGAAAGGATTATAAAGCGTTCCGGTGCTAAACTACACAACGAGAATATCCGTCTATTGTTAGGACAATAACTTTTATGATGCATAAGGAAGCATCACATAAAGATATATGACTTCTAAATCCAAAAACATAATTACAATGTTTATTAAAATGTATCACACGTTTGTTTATTCTAGAAAGTGTCTAATTGTTCAATCTTACAGATTGATGGTTGTCAAGAAGAAACTAAAACTCTGATAATCCTGTTTAATTGCGTACAATTATGATGAAGTACATTCACTGCAAATTGCATTTACATACTCTTTCAAATCGAAGTCAGATCATATATATCTCTCACTCTCTCTCTCTCTCTCTATATATATATATATATCTATATATATATGTATATATATATATATATATATATATATATGTATATATATATATATATATATGTACACTGTGTGTGTATTTATACACATATTTCTCATTTATGGAAATATTTTTTTCAACTGTTCCATTGCTTTCACAGATTTCACGCGTGTGTTCGACTCGTTGTCGAATCATCCTCAGGTGTAAAAAAACTGGATACAAAAGCTGGAGAAAGAAGATATTTTTTTTAAAAGACGACGGGGAAACGCGCATAGAACGGTTTCCGCATTGTTCCAGAAAGTCATTGAGGATTTAAAATACAGAAACGCTGCAGAGTATATATATATATATATATATATATATATATATATATATATATATATATATATATATATATATATATATATATATATATATACATACACTTATCCCATACGCTCTTTTTTGATGATGTCATTGTCTAAATCCATAATTTAACAGTAAACATTTGAACTTTGGATCGAATCAAAATGTTTTTAATATGTTATGGTACAATTCACTCAAGACGTGAGAGCATACAAAACAGTTGCCATAGTAAATATTGCAAGTCTAATATCTGACATAAGTAATAGAATGGCTAACTTGTCATCCAGCGTCGATAGATTAAAACAAGCTCTCCATATTACACCATACTTAACTGCTAAAGGATTTTAGCGATTTTAAAGAAAAACATCTCACACACGCAGACTCCCCATAAGTAAACATAAACCCAATGTGAGAAACAAACGTAGCTGGTTCAATTCCTTGTTTTATCTTAGCGTAAAATGTAACAAAAGCAAATACTGTCTATTATTTAGTAGACATACATTATCAACAATCCAATGAGTTACATACATTAGTGTTAAAAACACAGTTGTACAATGAATTACCCACTGAATAGAATCAGAATATCTACTCAACGTAAAATGAACAAATGTCTGAATGAAATAAAGTGCATATCATATTTTATTTACAAAATGTCGAAATAAAAAGGTGGTTTGTTTCGGTGAACACTGATCAAGTCCACCAGTTTATTTTTCCCGAAATATTGTTTGTTTTTTAGCATAAATAAAATCGACAAGACCTGCAAATTAAATTATAATGAAGTTTACTCAAAAGATAGCGCTGCCCATTTCCATCTTAAAACATTGGACAGTTGTCTGAGCTTGAAATATCTGGCGTTCACAAACTTTCTTAAATACATACGAGAGAAATAGTAAACGTTTTAGAGGTAGTTATAATCTTCCTTGCGTATTGGTGACCCCATACACTCAGACTCATGGCTTGTACTCAATTTTAAATTAAGATGTGATCGTAAAAAAAAGTAATCCTCTGCAGTTATCAGTGCAGATAAAATAAATAAATTAACATAAACATTGTTTTAAAATTAATGTAAAACATGCTGTCATTTCATAAGAAGGAATGATTGCAAGTATAAATTATTTGAATCTCGGAGTTGATGTGTTCAAGTCCGACCAATTGGAAACGACGACACATTATCTGTGTGTTCATGATATTATTGAGATCGCTTTTCTATATGATGATCAGACTGATCAAAGAAATAATTATTTTTACTTTAGAGGCAAGGCAATACTTTCTATTAAAAAGTCGTCATACACAGTAACAGAATACGTAAGAAGCAAATTAAGAAATACACGACTTTGTTTAAAAGCTATAAAAATGTATTCAGTAGCAAGCAAGAAGGCTCAAGTGTGCACGGCTATAAATCGTCAGATACAAGGTTTGATACACCCCTACGTCTAGCACAACTAGTGAGTACTTCAAATACAAAGTACGTTTTTGTGAGCGACTACTAGTAGGTTTTCCTCGGCAATTGATGGCATTTTCTGCAGTTTTTGTTCATTGGGTTCGTGTGGTGCTCATTGTGTGAGTGTGTGTTATTCCTATTGTAATTCCATGTGATTGGTCTATCTTCGTAACTTGTCTTGAAAGGTTTCCGAATTAAAAAAAAAATGTACATTAAGATGTCAGCTGTTGTTATCATTGCCATACGTTGTATGGGCGCGGTTTTTCTTTTGATTTACATGTCTCCCACTAATGTTTCCAGGTTACTTGGAACTGTTCCTAGTGTTCATACGATTATTGGTATGCTATTTACTTTCTCTGTATGCCATAGTATCTTCAATTATTTTGCAAGTTCCGTATATTTTCTGCATTACTCTGTCTGATTAGTTCTCACTTTGTGGTCAGCTGGGACGGCAACATTTACGATTCAACACGCTTGTTTATTTTTGTTGGCTATTATTACATCTGGTATCTTTGCTTGTACAGGTTGGTATGGCTGTACCTTCTTATCCTAGATAGTTGGTATATTTCGTTTTCTACTGATATCTCTGGTTTATGCTTGTATAATTTGTCTGAGTGTTTGAAATGCATGTTATTTCATAGCTCACAGTCTGCCACTTTACCCACACAGTCAAGGGTAGTTTCACATTTTTGAGGGGCAGTTTTGGGCATTCGATATCATGTGATTTAATGTGTTGGTAATTTTGCCCGTACAAAATGCATTTACACTTTTGCTTGGTTTATTTATTTTAGCTTTAATGTAGTTGGTCCTGATCACATTGTTTTGTGAAGCCAACATACCGTTGAATAGTAGGGCATTTTATGTCAATGTTGAAGCAAGTTACCTTGTTTTTGTTTGAACAGATTTACTCAGGGTTTTGAATTTTCAACAAGTATCAGTGTGTGTGTGTATCCTCAAAATTATTTTGACATTGTTGTTCTCCTGTACCACTTATGGTGTCTGCCTATAACACTTCTCATACTGTTCGAATTCATAGTATTTGAATATATTCCAACCTGATCAACTTTGTCGGGTCTCCGTATTTTCTATTGTGCTTGGCTACTATGCTATGTGTGCCAACTAAAAGTTCTTACACATATCAGTGATTGATCGATGATAATTGTTGGCGGGCGTCTTTGGAGTCTGACTGACAACCATTTCAACTACTTTTTACCGTTTTCAATAACCATTGAAAATCACCTAGTGTTATGACAACACACACATTTTTATCGCCAGCAACTTATTATTATTAGTATTATTATTATTAATATTATTATTATTAATAGTATTATTATTATCAATAGTATAATCATCATCTTTATTATTATTATTATTATTATTAATATAATTGCCATTCATGTACGGCGTTATTCAAGTTTAAATTATTTTATTGTAGTTAAAATATATCTGACTTCCACTATTCATCTGAAGTTAAATTACAAATGCATTATTGTCCTATAATAGGCGTTGTAAATACTCCCCTTTCAGCTATGCTCAATTTAACATAATTGCCTATAGTTGTTTCTCTTCAACGTGTATTATTGTAGCTATGTGACTATTTGCATTGACACTTTTATTGATTCAGACAATATTTCTTATGGTGTGTATGCCTATTGTTTCTTTACTCGATTTTCTTATATTTCTACTTTTTTATAATATCTAAATAATTTAGAAATACCACTTAACTCGTTCCATTAATGTTTTGAAAGCGTGATCGACGAAAGGTTAATACATAGAAGCGCTAGGACCTGTATCTGCGTTTGATATTTAAAGAAGTTTTTTTACAAAATTGAGGTGTTCTTATTCACTTCTTCTTTTGACTCTGTACCATGTCTTTTAAGCCAATGCAGTTTTTTAAAAAAGACTTTAACTTGTCCCGACATCTTATTTCCTGAAGCCACTGTGCGCAGTTCCGTCAAAGACTCCATGAACATCGGTATTCTTCTTCCCTATCGTTCTATTAACGAGCCCTACGAAAATGTGTATGTTTTATCTTAGATCTATCAAAGACGAGCACGCAATTACAAAGACAAGTTCCTCGAATTTGACATTGACTGGGAATATATTGCTACACCTGTAGTGGAAGGAAAACCTTTCATTGTGTGTGCATATTCCAAACTGAACAAGGCATGGCGCTACTGTAGACGTGTAAGGCTACTGAGAATAAGGTGTAGGAAAAGGGTATCATCGTAAGATGTGTAAAGAGACGTAGTTTACCCGAGTGTTAAATCTTTACATCTCAGTACTGTCGGGGAAACATGGAATAGGATATGAGTTCAAGAGGCCGGCAGCACGAGAAAAGAATGGGAGGTTTCTGATTGTTAAGTTGGTATAGTGTATTTACGTCTAGGGGCCACCAGAGCAGCCAGTTCGTCGGAACACAATCCATTGAAGTACTTGTATGACGAACAAAAACATGAAATATTCAACAATGTAACAGAGGCTGAGACTTGATGAATAGAGAGGGACCTATTAAATAGGTGACTCATTTTTTAACCTTATCCAAAAGGGATATACTAGTGCATGATGAACCAGCAAACATTTGGCAACACTATACCATTCATAGGCGGATAGTGGTTTTGTAGATATTCGGATTAGGTGTTAGAAGTTTACTAGCACGGTATAGGGAATCTATCTATTTTACAGCAGCATTTGTAATGTAGTATATGTGTGTTTTACGATTCATATTGCTTGTGAATGTTAGGTTGAATGTTTCACTGACAAGTAATGTGTATTTTTGTGATTGAAATCGGAGGTTGGAGAAGTTTATTGTAGTTATTGATGGAAAGGAGTTTAGTCATTGCAGCATTAAACGCTACCATCAATTGTTGACCCTATTGCACTGCAGTCTATATGTCATTTTCTAAGTATTCAGTCATTTCTCGGATATGTACGCGTCCGTTTTGCCTACATAGCGAGAGTTAAGCTTCGAGTAGTCAGCAAATGTACCTATCTCAGACTCAATGTTATCAGGGTGGTCATTTATACAAATCAGGAACAGTAAAGGTTCAAGGACAGATCTCTTGAGTACATCAGTATGTATGCCATATGTCTTATATCAGCGTACTTCAAGGACAACATGGATACTTTACTTGGTAAAGCAACAATCTAATTATATCAAACAGTTTCCTAGTAAAACCAAATGAAAAGAATGTTAAAAAGAAACACTTTGTGCCACACCTTGCATACCGCTTTTTTATATATCAAGCGCTACTACAGTTGCTTCACGTGACACATGTAGAACATGTTAATGCCAACTAGTTGATTGTCTAGCAATTCTCTTTATAAAACATAGTAAACACGTATTGAATTTACTTTAGTCAAACTGTATCTGTTCGATGCCGTCAATGTTCACATAAACAGAGGGAACCTTATAGTGATACTTCTCAAGAGTCTATTTAATTTGATAGAACGAAATTATTAAGTACGATTATTTTTTATTTGTTCCTAATTTGGAGGCAATTACCGTCAATTACACCCAATAAGAATGCAGTCAAACTGAGATGATCACATATTAATCACTGCAAACATGTATTCAGCAATTATGAGTTGGAAAGATGTCACTTATACTTTTGTGAAAACGTTATAAATGAGCAAGTCGCCAATAGCAAAACAGTAGGCGATGTATCTAAAACCGAGAGTAGTGGGGAACTTCATTTAATTAATTCTATACAGAGTATTGATTTACTCCTCTCCAGGAGTTAGGCACAAAGCTAGTTTTTTTCTTTCTCCTACAAGTAAGATATGACCCAAGGTCGGGTCGGGAAAGTGGGGTTTGAACATTGCCTGGGCAGCTCGGTAGGGGCGCCTCAGGCAGTAAGCAATAAACTTACTCCTCCCCAAAGATGCGAGGCGAAGCCCGCGAGGGTGGACCTCCTAGAACTGCACAGAACAGACACATAGACAGGCGTGAATCAAGCCCCGAAGGCCAAACAATACCACTCTATGGGTTGTAGTATCTATTTGAACATATACTACACTTTGATCTTAGCCAAAATGCCAAGATACAGAGTAAACACGCCATTGTATGGTGTGTGATAACCTTATGCAGTAATACAAGTGCAATGTGTTAATCAGAACATACGGATAAGAGAAACATAGGTTGTTAATATAATATTTAATAACATATGTATACTGCTGCTTCATGTTAGAAGAAAACACATAGTGGGTAGGTGAGCTACAAGCAAATACGAAAGCATTGTTTTCCACTCTTTCTAGCACACGTGTTGTAGATTGACCTCGCAATGCTTAAACACAGAACTGTGTATCTAAATGTATTAGTTTTTTAGAGAAGTTTAATCATATCCAACATAGTTATGTTATATTATTAAACCATAGCTATGTGAGATAAATAAATTAAATTATATTACTTTTCATTGATTTCTGCGTACTCAACTACCAAATTATTGCGTCCAAACGAGTATACACAATAAGTAATTGCATGCTTGTAATGTAGTGACACACATATTTTTTTATCAATGTGTTTATCCTAAATACTCCTTCTCGGTAAGTCTAAAACTGGAATAATCATTTCAAAGTGTAGCTTTTCTGCGAAAATTACAGATATTGCGATGTTTTGTGTGTTATCACAATTGAATAGACTTAGACAATAATGTTAGATGCGTTGTATTCTATATTTTCGAGCATTGTCCTGCAATAACATACGATTAATTTGTGAGTTAGCTGTCCACTGTCATTTTTGTGTAAGTGATTGGACGAAAAAAAGTTTTAATTATTGGTGCTAAGTATTGCTTATCATAATTATTATTATTATTATTATTATTATTATTATTATTATTATTATTATTATTATTATTATTATATATCCTTATGACATTTGAGGTACAATATTGCAACATATATTAGCATTAGTTTACGTACACTCTAGTAGAAGTCGATATAGTTCAATCGATACTAGCTCATTACACATCATATGCCATCCATACTCTCTTTATATCATGTTTATTAATGTGTGACATTATCTGCTCCTTATAGCCAGAGCCCTGTACTTGCTGTTTTAATTGATTCGTGTACCTTATTATAACAATGATTCATTCACTATGAGTTATCGTGCGAGTACTTTTATTAAATAGATCAAAGCATACATCTCTATACACTACAAATACAATCCGAAACCTATTACAGAGAAAACAGAAAACTTGCACTTACAAAACTAAAACTGCAAATAAAGTAGCATTCTAAAGATAACAAAACAGACACCGAAAATCTTTCAACACATTTTTACATGATGCATCCTGACGGAAAACACAACAAGTAATAAAATGCACAACAAATACCTGAGATATGTAACATAATAATATGTGGGGCCTAAGGCTATTCCCTAACAAAACAAAAACATAAACAATTACGAAAATACTTATAATGCCCCATTAAAATGTTAATCTCTATACTAAAATTCGATCAACGTGTGTAGAGTGGCATCAAGGTCTGTAACAATAGAGTCGAAAAAAGACAGTTATTTATATTACAACATATGTTCACATGTTATACAGGTAAATTGCAACTCATGCAATTCATTTAACACATTAGTATCCTTACTTTTTACACAAGGAAAAACTATATAACAAAAGTAACACTAACATTGAAAAAAGTATAGCAGGACACACATACCCCAATCATGCGTAACACACATATACGTACATACACTTATGGGCATGAGTGGGGGTATGTGCATGTATACAGATACACATCCACATATAGGCAAACACGTACACACACATATACGTACTACCCAAATTAACAAGAGGATATATACATGTTCACCACCACACATGCATATCAAACACACAGGAGCATACAATTACACACGTATAAAAATAAGAGTTCATGACAAAATATACAACTCCTACAAATTACTTTCGTAAATCGTGGCAGTGCTAAACTATATCAAAATGCAATTAAAATGTTTCATTAACCACCAATAAACAAAGATACGCTAATGATGATTTGCGTTCCTAAAAAGAAGACTAAACACGCAATTTTCCTTAACATGTTTTCTCTGTAAAAACTGCCTACTTCTGAAATATATTTTTTTTAAATAAACATGCTAGAAACACGTGTAATATACAAATGTTAACACTAAACATAACATATGAAATATAAACATTGTAATTAATTAACAATATTTAAAAAAAATAATTGTGGTTAGCCCCGTTTCCTGAGAAAAAAGTGTGTAAACTATGAAATGGGCTATATTCGTAAAAGCTAATTAATATTCACGAAAGAAGCACAGAAGATGCAATGTATGTATATCTGAAGCAGATTAAATAATGGCATGTTGAGGATTATTATAAATAAAAGAAATGCGATAATTGGCGGTTGCCTACATAAAGGCAATCATAAGTATAGTAAATATAACGATGGAAAAATGAAAAAGTTCATATATTATATATATATATATATATAAGTTAAAATAATACCTGTACCACTTTTAGAATCTAACGAAAACACATCGACGAAGATGTAAGCAACTATTTACCAACGGCGAATATAAAAAAAATGTAAGGAGAAAGTACAAAAAATTATACTTAATTTTATTAATTATAAAAAACGTTTGTAATTAAATATCAAAAATATATTATGAAAATACTCTTTATACTAGATATTATTTTCACGATAGAGTTTATGTATTTAATTACTAATCGGATATAACATATATAAGAGGATACACTTCCGATGATGAGCAAAATCAAAGTCACCTACACATACCAATATACACACACAATTTAAATAAGTAAACAGATAAATAAATGAATAATAAAATAACTAACTAAACGAAAACAGTAAAGCCAGTGGGAATATATCTTAATGCAGATAGTTTCATAATAATTACTCAAGATAGAAATGATGTAAAATATCAAATATTTAAATATAGAAAATTAAGCATACTCCCGATCATACGGGGAAGGTGTAAGTCACTAAAAATAATCGATGAAAACGCATAATAAAATAAAAGAAGAGACACACGAATACGATAGGAAAACCCGAGAAAAAGAAAATCAACTGGGTAGAAGCAACAGATAAAACTAGGGGAAATATGTTTTGATTTTAAGGATTAATGTTGGATTAATAATCTAAGTAAATGGGAAATAATTCAACTCATTAAATATTTATCGGTTTGAAAATTTACGAGTCAACTTACTTCCGGTAATTTGGGCAAAATGTAAGTCACCTAAACTCAACGATGAACACGTATAAAATATCAAAGAGAAGGGGGAATAGGAATAAGATAATTGAACACCTAACGAAAAAGGGGGTGAACATAATTGAAGGTGATCAGTAAACAATATATCTTGATTTATGAATATTTTGAATACTAATTATAGCAGATATTCAATTATTACGAATATTTGATATGGATAGGCTACAAAATTGAATAATCGTAATATTGCCGGTAATATGGGCAAATCGACACAACACGCGCGACGAAAAAGGATAACAGAAAATGATAATCAAAGAAATAGAAAGAAAAAAGAGCAATAACCGAATGAAAATTACAAAGACAGTCAGTAAAAATTTATACTATCATGTTATGTATAGTTAGATTAATATACCGATAATGAATACTATGGAATATAAACACGATTAACAAATGTACACATTGTTTAAAAAGATGTAAAGGGACGAGGATTTCATGTACAAAAAAAACCGGATAATAACAGCTGACTGTGATTCTGGCAATAATCGCTAAGTTTTAAAACGTTTTTTGAATTTGTTTTTGAACACTTTGCACTGAGGATATGCTGACAAAGAAAGTAATACATACATAGGAGCATTTTACAAATAAGTAAATGTTAGCTAGAACAATTGGCTGTTAAATAAATAAAAATGTTGGAAAAATGACGTGAATCTGTATTCTGTGATAATAAAATGCTAAATATATCATAGTTCTAGCTTTAACCTATTGAGCTATTATAAGTATTTCGTATTACAACATTTAAAAAAATGCATATATATATATATATATATATATATATATATATATATATATATATATATATAGAGAGAGAGAGAGAGAGAGAGAGAGAGGGGGAGAGAGAGAGAGATAGATTAATGACTACAACTTCTTTCCTGAAGAAGGTAATCTCCCATAACAGCAGCGTACGATTGTGGTCACGCAGAGTCTCTCAGTAGACCTCAACATATTAACAGCACTTGCTGCAGATGAGACATGGTAGGCACAGGTCACTACTTTGTATATACTATTTTCAACTCTCGTTTACCAATAGACTCGCTGTGTTATGCCATCGGATATAACACTACACGATTAACCTGTAGTTGACAAACAGATTCTGTCAAATGAACCAAAAACATCGCAAAGATGAATGCGTCTTAGACGTTGGATACTGACGTCTTTCGCAAAATACTTTCTAAAATCGAGTACTTTATTTGCTGTGAATAAATCACGTTCACAACCGTCAACCTCTAAAGCTGTCATTTCCAATCCTTACATTGCTTTTAAGTTATTTCATTTTTTAATACATCTTAACCAACAATTTTTGTTTGTGTTTTTAATTTTCTTCTATGTTAGTGTATCTTACATATCGGTTGTTTTAGGAGGCTGTACTATGCCATATTAATCCGGTTTCGATCGCCTACGCTTTTAATAGTGTATACCCCGCACCCAATCCGATACTGACCTTGCATGCGCTTGTCACTGGAAACAACCATTTAGGAAAGCGTGTTTGAGGGGCATAGACGTATATTGTATAGTAGTTAGGCGAAGGCTTACTGAACTCGGTGTGATGGACACTTATATCAAGTGTGAAGTATCATGTAATAAACGGACACCTTCACAAAACACCTGCACTCTACATAATATTTCATGTATCTTGATTTGGCTTTTCACTTAAACAGGATTATCTACGATATAGTAGTGTGCATTCTGTGAAAAAGCACAATATACTCATCTTCATGTACAAAACAATCTACAGCCATACGAACATGAATGCATAACAAGCCGGTAGCACACAACTGTATATTTGTTAAGTCGTGTGGGTTACATCTATAATCGCTGTTTATCGTATAGCAGCATTTTTGTTAGTGACGCAGTCACCTTTCCAGCGTAGACTTTATCAGTTGGTTTCTGGAAGTGGCCTAAGAAATCTTGACGTAAACAATACTTGCAAAAATAAGATTGTTAACTAGCCTGTAGCTGTGTATATCAGTAGTGTGAAAAACACTACGATAAAGACTCGCCAATACAAAACATCGTTTCTTCAGACATTTTTATTTAATGAAAAATAAAACATCTTCAGTAACTTTATTCTTTCATAGCAAATGAACTTGCTCGATCCAGGAGCAATACCACTGTATTAATTGACAACCGATTCCTCGATGATGAAACATTTACAGAGTATATACGCAGTTCTGGATGAGTAAACATGAGGTGAACTAAGCTTTTTCGTTTAACTAATTTATTTAATTAATCTAGGCCTAAAGGGCCACTCACAGATAAGGGTTTAAATATATTCTGCTGAGCTATGATCGCTAGCACGGGATAGAAAGGTGCAATGGTTAGCATGGCCATGACATATATTTAAAGGGAATAACTTATCAAAGACAAGAGATAAAGTTTTGTGTTTATATTAGTCGTATACACGGTCATGACGTCGTATGTTAGGAAGTGACTTGATGTAGCTTGTTTACACATATAGGCTGTTGTTGGCAAAACACATGTCTATAAAAGATCCGTGTCGTCTTTGGTAAATAGAGAAATAATAAGACATGATATTTACTTGTTGTAGAAAATGAGTACTAACTGTGAAGTTTATACATATTGCAAGGACACTGAGCTCAGTCGAGTAACTTCCAAAATGTATAGGATAGAGCAGCGTCGCAGTGTCAGTTATAGGAATATGCACGAGTGCACAACTATCTACTTTTATAAATATGCATACCCGTCATATATATGTTGAACATGTATACAGATGCTAAATTATTTGATGAATTTAACAAATTATTATCTTGGAAAATATAAGTTAATCCCTTCGCAACACGTGTCATTATATTATACTGTAATACTTTGTGAATAGTAGTAATATTATTTCTTACAGTAGTAGTAGTAGTAGTAGTAGTAGTAGTAGTAGTAGGAGTAGTAGTAGTAGTAAGAGGAATATGGGGTTGAATATTTTTTACTTGGATTTCTCATCCAGGGTATTAACGATCTTTAACTTGTGAATACAAATATTTATATATGTCAATAGGTCTGCCCTGATATCTTATATTGTAGGTGTCCTTCTATAACAATTCGAAGTAAATATCAACTCTCGGACAAGAGTGTACAATAGTAGAAATAGCTTCAGATACTTCCGTTTTGTAATTTAAATTACAGTAAGTCTTATTGGCATTATCACAATTCCTCCAACTTTACATTCACGCTAACCTTCTACGATCACCTTATGTTGTATAGTGTTTAATTTCTCGTACCTTATCTGGCTCGTCGCGTGGAGAGGTGTCGTCTCGATGTCGTCTTGTGGTTGAGTTCTTTCTTTGCTTCTGTACTGTCGTGAACATCGCCGTCCGCTGTGTCTACAACAACATCTTCATCAACGATTCAGGAGGTAACCAATATTTAAAATCTGTATTAGTTTATTCCAGGCGTCAGATTTCTGTCAGCCATGGAGATAATTTACTAAACCTTGAGGGAGAGATCAAATTTCTACTTTATCGTAGTTAATTCCTAGCTTAAGTCCTAAGCCATTTGAGGAGGGGGAAGAAAGAATTTCATGCATGTATTCTGTTAAGGAAATAAATCCCTATTTTACATTTCGGACTAGATAGAGAAATAGACTGTTCGGCGTTCTTCAAAAAAACCGACTCGCAAAACACAGCTTTCCACACAAAATCTCGTGACGTAACAGAACCCCTATGCGCAAGTGTACCTTGACCCTTGACCTCAGGTCTCGACAACGCGGTGGCCCTGTCAACGTTTGTGCGCTCCAAACTCTGAGAACAGTCCTATTTTGTACTCGGTTGTACGGGTTTACCCGCATTAAATCACGCAATCCCAATCAACCGATCCCCCCCACACACATATGTATACTTTAACATGCGTCTAGCTTCACAGGGCGATTATCCACCACTTATCCAGTCCCGGCGAAGGTGGATATTTTTTCTCATGGGAGTGTTTATTATATTATTCTTCTATAAAAACTATGTCAGTGCATTACGTTCCATAAGTGTTGGTCTTTACTTAGTGTTAATGTGTTAATTATTATAATCATTAGGTGTTATCATTAGGGGGTTATAATTAGGGGGTAATAAAACACGGTGCATTTTAACACCAGTTATTTACAATTGTTGATCCTCGATGCATTACTCTGAATTATGTGTAATACTAAGCTTCACTAAAAGAATATTTAATGATAAGGGAGATGTAAATCCACGTAAAATCAACTCCATACACTCCAGAAAAACACTGCATGATACTTCTTATGTATGTTTCAAGCAGACTTCCCTACATATCACAAAGATAAATGATATTTTAATTTCTGTTATGGAAGCTATTCTGTATATTTTCAATTATCAGTGCCGCACCAATTCCCGATTTACGCATTTAAAAAAGCACTCGATTCGGTAAACACTAAGATGCCAAATCGCGTTTTTCAATGACGGAACACACTTAAAAATATCGAAATACACTTCAATTGTTCGTACATCGTATGTTAATAATGTATCATTCAGTAGCACTTCAGCAAATTTTCGAGTATGTAACAAGATAATATAATAACACAAATACACACATGACTAAAAAAAGAAGGAATAAGATGTTGTGTTTAAAAATTAGAGAGAGTAAAAGAGAGACACAAGAAGGTGAAAGAAAATAATATTTCATGAGTATAACTATTCAGCGTATTTTTTAAATAATAAAACAACTTTACTCGAGAATCGTTTAGTTTTAACCAGCGTATGAATTCTTTATGTATTTTACCTGAATTAGTTGTTCACACTGTTGATAAAAAAAAGAACATTGATTGCCATAGATTAAATAAAATTGTAGAGTAACGATACTAGTTAAACTTGATACACATTTCTATTCATGATTTTGTTATGAACACTTAACGTCAATAATCTAGTAATTTATAAACACATACATGCACATTTAAAATTCTGCGTGCAGGAAAACTACATTTAAATAACACTGTCGCTTTTCTATGCAATTAAACACAATCATTGAATCTAAACGCTAAACATTTGTAAAGAACACAATACAATGTTGTGAAAAAAACTATTCGTATATTACATTAAGTAAATAGTAGAATGAAAATACAATTACAATAAATAGTTAATAAATCTTATAAACATTTTCATTACGAATATAGAAATTCATTTCATTCGCGTCTGATATGCCATGAAAGTCATATGAAAAAGTAGCGTCCCATTTTTACGTTAAAAGTAGAATCATTTGCAATTAAGCGTGTGAATTCACTGTTAGTGCGATCATATACATACATATTTATATATATATGTATATGTATATATATATACATATATATGTATATATATACATATATATACATATATATGTATATATATGCATATATATATATATATATGTATATACATATATATATGCGTGTATATATGTATATATATATATATATGTGTACATATGTGTATATATATGTGAATATATGTATATATATATATATATATATATGTGGGTGTATATATTTATATATACATAGATAGATACATATATATATATACACATATGTATATGAATATATACAATACTAGATATATATATATATATGTACAGATATGTATATATATGTATATATGTATGTATATACACATATGTATACGCATATGTAAATATATATAAATATGGGTATATATGTATATATATATACATGTGTATATATGTATGTTATGTATATATATATATATATATATATATATATATATATATATATATATATATGTATATACATGTATATATATGCATGTATATATATATGTATATATATATATATATGTATATATATATATATATAGAGAGAGAGAGATGTCTATGTATATATATATATATATATATATATATATATATATTTATGCATATATATATATATGTATATATATATATATACATATATATATATATGTATATCACATATGGGTTTGGTTTATGTATCGTAACTGTGTGTGTGTATGTATCGATGGCTTCATCTTATTTCGCTTTGCATATATTTACCGATGCTCCTGCTTATGTGAGTTAATATAATTAATTTGGTGTTTACCTATTATTCCATAAATAGCTGTAATTGTATGTATCTGTAACTGTATTGTATCCATGGTTTTCGCGGAGAATATTTGCATTTGTATTAAGAAGAGTAACTGCAATATATAAGCGTGTATACTACTAACTTATGTAAATAACCTGTACTCATTTTGAATTGTACAATAGTTAATCTAATTCATTCAATCTATAAGTGGAACAAGAATCGTCAATTTACTAAAAGGTATTACATCAATACAATGATTTTTTTAATACACTTTTCTGTAATATAGAAGCGAATCTCTCCTTATAGTCCGCCACGAATTAATATTAATTTTATCAGATGCCGCTTCACATATTTTCGTCAGATTTTTATACATGTTAGAACAATTCATCGGATTTAGAAAATTTTAATGTTGCCTGATTTTCTTAATCAAAATCAAATGCTCGGCATGCCTTGGTCGTAGCAAATATCAACATCATCATAGATTAATATCATACCGGGAATTTCAACACTTAATAGCGCAATCTCTTAAACAGAAAGTAGTAATTTGTCGAGGTGTTTTCAAATATATACCGGCAATCATTCCACATGTTATCATTGATATGTAACAAAACACTTCACAGGAAAACATCTCCAAATCGTGATATTATTTAGTAGGTAAGCCTTACTATACTAACTTCACACATTATATTGTTAGGGGTGATCAAACACCGCGATATTTCACGTATATCCGTTAATCTTAAACAATACAAACTTAACTTATTCTCATGTTTCATGACAAATGTACACCTTTTTACTGGATATCGTCTCAATCAAAATGGAGTCTTCATCGGTCTTCCTGTCAATTTCATTAAGTAAGTTTACTTTGTAAATAATAATTTCTGATAGACCAAACCCATGGTTAAGTCTTTCACGGGTTATTATTGGATTTTGTTGAATTTGAACTATATATATCGGATAGTTAATGGTTTATGAGTCGTCATAAAGCACTGTAGTTGTCAACCCTTATTATGTTGTAAACTGGTGATGCATCACCCCATCGTAATTAAAGGTCATTACATTTTTTTGTAAATTGTTAAAGTTTTCTAAAATGCCCACTTTTGTATAGTACACTTACTTTGATTTCGGAATAATTACAACCGTAAAATTTAGGAGTGCCTCTACTATTATCTTCAGGTATATATTGGCAAAATCGGGAATCTTTCCGTCGAACTAGGGAATCTGCAATCTAACTAACGGAGGGGGCATGATACTGTTTCTCAGCCTATGGCCGTGTAGAACCTTTAGCAATTAGCAATTCCTAGTATCGCCAGCACTAATGCTTATATTTTTAAACTTCTAAAGTTTGCACTTACCACTGAATTTATCTAGTACTTTATTCGTTACGCCACGGGTATTGTGGACAATTTTAGTATGCATGCAATACATACTCCATCTAATTGAACTACTTTAAAACAAAAACTATACTCATTTTATCTCAACAATGGTTAGTTGCATAAGTGGGCATTTTTCGTGAAACAGAAATAACAATACTTGTTCTTGTAATCTCTCTGGGGTTAATCTCGGATGATTGACGTTAGTCATTAGTATTTAATAATAGCCATTTACCTTAAATTACAATTATTCCATAAGTCAATCATTCTAATATATGACGTTTATCATCTGATATTATAATGTATTTGAGCTCGTTATATTATTATCACGATCTATTATATCTCAGTTTATAGAATATTACGTTTCTGTCGCAATTTTTAATAACACTTAAAGTTAGGTTAATGTTATATTCCAAGAATTATGCTGTTTTACTATTGTATGTTTATTTAAATATTGCAAAACACATAACATTTCAGTGGTATGTACTTTTACGGTCCGCTACTTGTGCTGTGAGCAACACATGTTAGATTAATATCGTTTCTGACCCACTACAGAATAATCAGACGAATCCAACAATAATTAAAAGTGTCTGAATTGAAATGTTATGTAATGGAACAAGGATAAATAAATAATAGAAGAACATAAAAGCATAGTTATTGAAATATAACATGCATGTGACTAATATATGCTACGGTGTAAGGTATTAACAATTATCGAGCTGACACTTTTAAAAAGAAAGCTAATTAACATTCACTGATATTATATGCAATAATTAATATATATATATATATATATATATATATATATATATATATATATATAATGTGTGTGTGGCTGTGTATGTTTTTTTTTTGTAATTACAGAAGATTAAGTCTACATCGCTAACGGCGGTTTTTAATCCAAACAAAACGGGACTTTTGGCGGACTCTATTAAGCGTCTATTTATTCGGGATGTCAACAAAAACATATAACCGGTATATACGCCCCAGCAAGTAAAACAAGCCATTTTCATTAATCTGTGTGTCTAGAGAAAGTTATTAAGGAACCCTGATAGCCACCTATCTAAAAGTTAGTTCTTCAATAAATGTGTGTTTTTCATCAATTCTCGGTTATGCGTTGACTTTTATTTCTTGCTTTCATCATGTATTTTTTGTTTGTTCATTGTTTATATCTTTATCTCTGTTTTATGGTGAGATTGTGCAGATGTTTGGTTGATTCTATTTAGAATATCGATATCTCTTTTAATCGATCATCTCAGTTAATTAAGAATGTCTGCCTTCTGCGAATGCATCTCTTGAACACACCAACATTTTTTGTTTAAGCAAAGTGAAGCATTAGGGTCGTTTTTTTCTTGTTTTTAAATAGGGCGTTAGAAATTTCAAAGATCCTTTTTCTCATGGACTTTTTTTGAAAAACACCAGACCTTGTTCGTTGGAGAAATTATTTTACAGAGATTAGCCTTGCAAAGGAAACCTTGACTAAGTTTCTCAAAGTTGGACTCTTTCAACATACTTTATGACAAAAGTGATGGTGTACCTTATTTAAATATGTCTCTGAACGGTGTTATATATGAAGAAGAAGGTTCATTTTATTTAATTTAGTTAATATATGAAACATTTATAATTTGTAATAATTAAAAGTTTTTTTTAATTAACCCCATCATTATATTATCGTTGTGTGATAGAATATAATAAAAAATATGAGGTGTTTTCTTTTAGATTTTTGAAAATAATTAGGCACACTGTATAGGTTATCTAAAAAAACGTTCCCTAACATTTATATGTATACATATCTATATACTACTAAAAGTCTATGGGTCTTGTATGTTTGCAATCAGCTTTCAGCTTTCCGGTTTTCAACATCCGGTTGCGCATGCGTAAATAGCATCGTCTTCCAATCTGTTATTCTAATTCCGTTGAACTCCTTTTATTAACGAACGCATGCAATTTTTCATTCTGGAAATGTTTATATCGCTTTAAATATAAAACAATTTCATTTAATTTCATCAAATAGTTTTTTTGTTTACTTGACGGCTAAAAACATTCAACGGGAGCACTTCGTAAAGTCTGTCGCAGTTTCAAACCCTTTTAAAAGACAAAAACAAACAAACAAAACAACAACAATCTATATATTAATACGCTAAGGTGTACGTACGTGTGTCACGCTTCCAGCAAACGCTCTGCGCATGCGTGCCGCACCTAGATTATTAATAACATTTAATTAGCCTAATTTCTGCATCATATTTTAATTATTTCCCTTTAGCGCAACGGTAAGCGACGTAGTATTTTTGTCTTTGGCCCGACTGGTTTATAGTTCGATCCCAACCAGCCGCTAATATTTTTTCTTCTACATTTCGAGCGGAAGGGGAAGAAATAATACATTTTTTTTAATCACCCGGTCAAAAAGTACTTTTTTGTGTTGCTTAAAACTTAAAACTATTTTTTGTTTTTTATTTTGACGTTTTTAGGGCATGTCTATTATTTTTTGTTGTTGTTGTTTTTGAACGGACGTTAAGCAATGTTTTTTTTTTCAATGATAGTTTGAACTAAGTATTTATTTTTTATTTGCACCACTTCTTAAAGTGTTAAAACATTTATTTATTATTTTTGGATGGTAAGGAACCAGTATTTATTTTTTAAATGTTTTGAACGGACAATAAGCAATGTTTGTTTTGTTTTGTTTTTTTTTCTCAGTGAAACACCGTGGTCGAAAGAAAGAGAGAGTGTGTGTTCGTAAGAGATGGAGGGGGGGGGATAGAGAAAGAGTGAAAACGCAATAAAAATAAATAAATAAATCGCAAAAAGTCTCTTACTAACAAATAGAAGGTGATTTGTTACATTAGGACCCGCGCTAACTTTGACCCCGTCGTTAGGGTTAGGGTCAGTGAGGGGTTAGGGTTAGCTATAAAGTTCAGGGTCATTGGGGGTTAGGGTTAAAATTAGGGTCAGGGCCAAAGTTAGCCCAGGTCCCAATGTAACAAACTACCAAATAGAGATAGTAAAAAATAAGACAATGACAATGATATTGTATAGTAAACATCTGAGAAGTTAAGTTTCTTATTTTGTGTCACGATCTGACACTCTCATTTAATAAGATTTAGTATTTACTTTTGCCCCTGACAACGGGGGAGGGGAGTCGCGACCGATAGTGATTGCTGAAGAGACAGCTTTTACCCCGACAACCGAGTAATATAATAAATATATATACTTCCATCCCGTCACGCAAAATTTTGGTGAGTAAGATATGTGCATATTTCTAGCCACCGGATAATTTTATTAACAGTAAATTATACAAATTGATGTAGAAAACACTGTGGAATTCCTTTTTTTTTTCAGTGAAACACAGAGAGCGCGTACGAAAGAAAGAGAAAGTTTGTGTTCGTAAGAGAGAGATAGAGGGAGAAGATAAAGAAAGAGAGAGAGAGAGAGAATAAACGTAATTGAAAAGTGAAAACGCAATAAAAACAAATAAATAAATCGCAAAAAGTAAAAAAAAAAATATTTAACAAAAACGAAAGTGAGGAAAGTCGTGATTCAAAGCAAAATAAAAAAGAAAATCTAATCGAAAAAAAAAGTAACAAGTATAATTTCGTTTACTATCGGAAGCCTACCAGTTTTTACGGTATATCAACCCTTTTTAGTAGAGTGTCCATCGTACACGCGTTATTGGAAGGCAAATTATTAATTTTTTCAAAATATTTCACTCTTATCCGGGGGGGTGCTCATAATAAAACAAGCGTAACTTACTAACAAATAGATGGTGCTTCGTTAGATTGGGACCCGCGCTAACTTTGACCCCGTCGTTAGGGTTAGGGAGGGGGGTAGGGTTACCTATAAAGTTCAGGGTCATTGGGGGTTAGGGTTAAAGTTAGGGTCAGGGTCAAAGTTAGCCCGGGTCCCCATGTAACAAAGTACCAAATAGAGACGTAAAAATAAGACAAGGGCAATGATATTGTATGGTTAACATCTGAGAAATTAATTTTTTTTATTTCAAATATTTATTTAGTTATATTGTCAAATTCGTCAAACAAAAATGGCGTTCGCTTATTTTAGGTGAGGTGGTCGCTAATTTCAGACTTTATAAAAGGCTAAATTGCCCGATTACAGTAGAGGATCTCTTTACATTATCAACTAACCCAAGATGTAGGGGAGGGCGCCACTCTTTTCCCAGGACTGCTTCATTGTCCTTGATCCTGACCTTATAATACTGAGAGTTTTAGCAATGTTTGTTTTAGTCTTTTAATATAAACAATTTCATTTAATTTCATCAAATAGTTTTTTTGTTTTCTTCACGGCTAAAAACATTCAACGGGAAGACTTCGTAAAGTCTGTCGCAGTTTCAAAAAACACCCCCCTTTCAAAAAACAAAAACAAACGAACAAAAAAACAACACTCATCATTAATATCAGCCATACGAGCGGTCGGTGAACGAAACCACCTCCCACTTTCCCTCTCATAGATTTCACCACTCCTACTCCGTCTGTTTTCGTTACGTACGCGAGAAAGCCTGCTGTCTCTCGGTGGCCACGGCTGTACCCCCTTCCTTTCTCAAATCGCCCTAACCAACCACTTATAATTCAGTAACTGTAATTTAAAAAAAAAAACAATTATAATAAACAGAACGACTCATAGAAATCTATATTCTTTTTTCATTTTAATATACTTTCATAGAAATGCTTCTGTTATGTAAAAAAAAACTATTTTCTTTATGCCACAAGTGTCACGCTCATACATGAATTCCATAGCTAATATAACAAACTGACCCAACGGGTCACGGGTGGTCTAGTATATATATATATATATATATATATATATATATATATATATATATATATATATGTATATATATATGTATATATATATATGTATATATATATGTATATATATATATGTATATATATAAATATATATATATATATATTTATACATGAATATGTATTTATATATAAATATATACTTATATAAATATATATATATATATAAAACTATACATACATATATATATATAAATGTATATATATTTATATATATATATGTATATATAAATATATATATATACCTATACACTTATATATAAATATGTGTGTATATATATATATATATATATATATATATATATATATATATATATATATATACATATATATGTATGCATTTATATATATAATATATATATATATATATATATATATATATATATATATATATATATATATACATATATTAATATATATATATATATATATATATATCAATTAAATGGTCCATTTAAATAGGGGACAGCTAAACTACAAAGTATACAGATTATATGTGACATATTTCAGAGATGTATTATGAATTAATCCACATGGATAAATAGGTTTTCCTTTTAAAAACGACTTATGTGTGATTATATATGGCTAACGAAATGTAAACAAATTGAAAAATTGAGGTAGAAAATCCCCGGTTGCAACTATCTGTGAATCTGTTCAAGCGTCCATTTTGGGGAGACTTCAAATTCGATAGAAGCGGACTGTATGTTAACATGGGTATTTATTGTAACTTAGTATCATGTAGAATGACTCAGTTGTTGGTAACAGGTAATGTATGTTACTCCGCTCTAAAGAGGTGTGTATATGGTTATATGTGTGATGTAGTTTCTGGTCGGTGAGTAGGATAAATTTTGGGAGGTGATGTATTCCTCTTGTTAAAAAAGGTTTTAATGTCATAATTAAATCAATATTTTTGGGAAAGAACTTATATTCGAGTGTTAAACCGATGTAATAATTGTAGTTGATGAAATATGTTGGGATTGGTGAAAATGACACGAATATTTTAATAAGTTAAGAAGTTGCTTTAAGGGGGTAAACTAAAGCCGGTTTGTTAATATACGATTTTATTATCATTACGTGGGGGGAGTTCGTGTTGATCCTGTGGTCCTAGTCGTAAGTTTATTCTCATTGTTTTTTTTCAAATAAAGGAATCAGGCAGGTGTACATCTTGATCATATTTGTTATGTTTATCTTCGGTTATTCGATAAATATAGATAGAGAACTTAAATTAGTACGATTTAGTATAGTCAAAATATTGAAGATGTTTGCACATTAATATATATATATATATATATATATATGCATATATATATATATTTGTGTACATGTATATATATATATATATATATGTATATATGAGGTATCTAATGAGTTATGTAATTTATGATAGATATAAGAGAAAAGAGTGCGAATAGTGGTAATCTTTCTGTAGATCGAGAAGATGTTGATAACATGTATACTACATCTGAGAATAGAGATCTGTATACTGTATGAAAAGCTTCTATTTGTAAATAATTGAGCAGGCCCACAGGTAAGGATGGGTCTTATATTATTCATATGATGTAGCGAAATTTAGACTTCTGCACGAATATGCCTATTTGTCAGTAGAGTGTTATCGTTGTCATTCGTTTTGTAAAGTAGACATTTTTTTCTGTAAAGGCATTGTTAGAATACCTATGTTTTGAGGTTCATTGATCTTATAGACAGGTTATCGATTTCCTGTATTCGTCAGTGATGACAGTAGGTAGTTATTGGAAGTAGGGATCTAAGGCTTTACGCTTCGATTATAATTATCCTAATTTCATAGAGAGCACTGAACCATTTGAGCGTCAATAAAGTAGAGGCTAACAAAACTTTTATTTGTGGTTTTCCGAATATTTGAATGGTGTATTTGTGGGTAGAGTCTAAGCTTTTAAGTTGCCTGAGTCATTACGATGTAGATGTATTCGTTCTTGAAGTTTACACCGGATATTAATTCAACATCAATACACTATGAATATGATTATTCACCCCCTTCGTAAAGGGATGACTCCCTACCCACTTCATCCGACGTAGGAGTTGGGGGTTTATTTAAGCTGTAGATTTTAAGGATTTAAGCGATCATATGATGGAACAGCAAAAATAACTCGTTTTGACTTTATTGTTTCAAGAAAATGTATCAAGACAATAAACTTCATATCTAGTGTGAATTCAGAGAAACACGTTATTTACATTTGAATAACTCGTGTTATATTCACACCAACCTCTATGATCACAGTAACCCCCTCAATATCCAGAAATAAAGAAAACCCACACCTGCATAAGCGCGCAAGGACTCCAGTACTGTCTAAGAAATAAAATGAAACCTCGTCGATAAACACGCTCTTTATAGCCCTACCTTTTCAAATTACCGACCACGCACCACTGAAATAATGAAGATCTTACTGGGAATCAACAACAGTTCTATAATATTTATGAGCATGCCAACTGAGGTATTCAAAACATGCTCTAACAGAAGAATATTGACTAACAACATAATTCACTAATAACCTGTACGTATATAAATCTAAATAACTGAACAGCATATGAAAAATACAATTCATGTCAAATTTCTTTCAACTTCTTCTCCCCAGATATTTATGCATAGCCCATTCACATCTCGCTTTCAACACCAATGCACCCCGTGAACCCTTGCTAAAACAAATAACACATATAATTAATTGGTTCATCGCATTCACTTTTACCATTTCTAAACAATTTAAATATATTGAATATATTAAACACTCCATTTACTCAGACGCTTTGATAGGCTCGGAAACGTAATGTGATAAATTAACTAAATACAAAGAGCAATCAAATCCATACAGATACCACCCATAGGACGACAATAGCGCTCCTATATTGACGAACCCGCTTACTTTAACGCCGGAAAACAACTTTTTAGATGCTATTTACACAAAGCTCCCACATAGATAAACTACTCAAATTATAACTGCAGTTTTACACTGTAATATAAGCCGCTTTCCGAAAAAATAAATAAATAAAATATAAAAGTTAAACACGTAAATAACAAAAACAGCGACAAATTAAGTACACAACATTTCATCCCCTCATAATATGACTATATCATTGAGCCAGCCTTATATACAACATCCTTTATATATATAAACCACATAATTCTAAATAATACTTATTTATCATTATAACCCATATAAACATACAGGCTGACCCTGTTGAACCCGTGCTTTCCCCTTACGGTGCAATTCGTCGAATTCACCGAAGGTCGCTTCTGTTGACCTTTCACCCCCATTCTTCGAGTGTGGTTCATTTCGTTATAATTGATCTGAATAAACTCTATCGGCATTTTTAACGGAAAACAAGATACGCATTCAAATGAAAAAAATGGTGCGTTTGTAAATATGTTACATATAGATTTAACTTAATAACACATATATATATATAATATATATATATATATATATACACATATACACAAATATACATATATACATATATATATATACATATATAAGAGATATATAAATGTATATATAATTATATATATATATATATATCCATATACATATACACATATACACTCCGTTAATGTCAAAATTACCATTGTTATACGCTTAAACTGAAGCTCCTTTATTGTAGAACTTATCCTTAACACTGTAAGATATGTTCAATAAAGAATTCTTACCCCTGCCTACAAAAGGCATCCCTATACCATCGAAGAACACTTACAGAAAAGCTTTTATAGGAAGCATTAGCAAGTTCGTCAGAAACATGAGATTGATAGCGTACCACTACGATCGCGTCAACAGAGGAACACACCGTACTCCCAGTCCTGATCAGGGACTCCCAGTCAACTCAACCCTAGTCGAAGAAGCTCTACAACGAGAAGCAGCTAAATACTATGGACTAAAATCTTTTAGGAACGCAATGAAAAACACAGCACTTTACAATTTTGAGAGAGACCTTGTACATCTTGCTAAATACTTTAAATTCAGAAAAGATACTTATTATGAGACTGATGCTCTTAAACGTATTAACAGTTTTTTTCCGAGACGTTTAACACTGATGATTATAGCAATAATCTCCTAGTCCAAGCCGATAAGACAAACCACTTTTACTCTATGTCATATGATCAATACAAAACGATCCTACTAAAAGAAATCCATAAAAATTATAAGCTGACCCGGAGGTAATCCACCAATGACATAACTATGGAGGCTAAATCCTTACTCTCTTAACTAAAGATAGATAAATAATTACACCAGGCACCCCTAGATTTACTTTAAAGACCACACACTTAATTTTAATGACAACCCCACAATTAGGATGGTTTGCCCTTCTAAATCAGATATATGTCGAGTAAGTAAAAACATTCTTGATAGTATTATTCCGACCATGAGAAATAAAATTAAATACCCCCTATGGATTTCCTCAGGTAAAGGTACTACCCTCAAGCATACACATAATATTACATTACTGGGCTTCGACATATACTCCTATTACAGATCCATCACACCGATTTTATTAAACAAAGAACTTAGTTTCGCGATAAAGAACTCAGAACTAACATGGACTGAAATTAAACTAGTCCTCCTAGCCAGAAAATATATTATACACTGCGATGACAAATTCTGGACAAGAAGCGACTACCCACCCACTTTAATATCCTGATGGGTGCAACTGATTCGGCACATGTTACTGACTTAGTCGGCCTCTATTTGCTGAATCAAATCCACCTCCTATTTAAAAATGGTGTCGAGGTAGGAGGTGGACTATACAGGGATGATTCTCAACTAACTGTGAGATCAACTGACAGAGTGTATGATAAGTCTAAAACTAAGCTACGTACCCTCTTTAGAAATTAAGATTTACACATTAACTTTTTCATGAATACAAAAGTGGGAAACTACCTAGATTTAACTCTGAACCTTAATAGACAAGCTTATCAACCCAACCACAAACCCAACCAACTGTTTTTTCTATAGTGATTCTTACCACCCTAAACCAATTATAAACTATATAGTGCCGAACGTTTCCACCCGAATCTCTAGCATCTCCTCTACTGAACAAATCTTTGAACCCAACTCGGAGTTTTTCAATAAGGCCTTAAAGAATACAGTATATAGGGAAAATATCAGATATTTAAATACCTCTCCAAACCGTCATGACTCCCCAAATACTTATTGTTTTTATCCATCGAATAGTGGAGTTATTACCCATAACATGGCCAACAAAATAAAACAAAAGCATGGGCCCGCTAATAATCTAAATGATCATATAAACCGACCTATAGTTTATCATAACAACCATATAAATAATGAAAGCCCTAAGGGGCCCCTCCTGGGTGGAGGGAGAACAAGACGACGCTCCTGTCTCTGGTTTAATCCTCCATTCAGCAAAAACGTCCAATCACACATCCCCCCAATTTTGTTTACTTAAATTTTAAAGCCCCACATCAATATAGCAACCTTTTATAATAAGAGCACGATAAGAATATCACACTCACCTCTTCCTAATCTAGAACAGAAAATAATAAGCTTTAACGCGGCTAAAATAAACGCGGCCCTAACCCAAAATACTTCAACTCAGCTTATCCTATGTAACTGTTATGATAGGGGTCCTTGCCCCCTGAATGGCTCGGGCAAACATGAAAGTGTAGTTTATAAATGCACTGTAATACACTGCACCAACCAAAACGCCAACAGGGATGATGGTCCTACCACAGCGGGCGAAAATACAATAATTAACCACTCTATTTACCATAACCTAGTTAATATTAACCAAACTAATATAGTAACTCTACCTAGAGAGGCGGTATACATAGGCTCAACTGCGGGTAAAATTAAGAATAGAGTTTCCAGACACATATATACTTTTAGTAATAGCCAACTGCCCACCTACACTTCACTAGCTGCGCTATAGGGTACCTAAAAGATAGACCCATTAACTATAGACTAAAGTGGAGTGTAAACAAGAAAAGTAAATCCTATAAACCGCTAGATAGGTACTGTTCTTTGTGTAGGCAAGACTCCCTAGGAATCATCAAATATAAAGGAGATCTTCTAAATAAAAAAAGATGAGGGGTTATAGAGCTGTCTACACAGAGCCTGGTACAAATACACCAACTATAAGGTCCCTTACATCTCTACTCTTACTCCCCTCTCAATCCTCCTATGCACACCCTTCCATACGCTTAATTTAGAAATGGTCTCACTCCCAATATAGACTCCATGGCATCCAAAGTCTGATACCAGGCCAATGATAACCCTAAAAAATAATATTTCTTAATCAACTAACTTCTTTCTAAGAACAACTCGAAGTAAGAATTAGCCAAGTTACATCAAGATACCCCTACATTGTCCATATACACTACCAACAACATATAATAATATACTATACATCCACATCAATACACCCGCCTCTCCACCCATAATTCCATCTTAATATTTCTATCAATTTCCACTTGGGAGGATCCCATCCCCCTCAATACACACACTCCAACGGCAATACTACCTAATGTTAATATTGTGTTCCCTATACCAGAACCTCCACCCCCATAAGCCCTGAACCTATAACTCTCTTATAATCTCCATATAGCCATAACCCCAACACCCCACCGTAACTCATGAGCAGACGAAAGATATATCCTCTCTACTTTCCAAGATGGTCTAATATCTTTAAGCATTAATATAAGTTCAAAAAAGCCTATATAAGTCCATCATCTGATCGAGCAAAAAAGAACCATAACATTAGTAAACTTTTCTTCCTATAATTTAAATCCAACCAATTATAATTATCAATTTGAATATCATCACTATTTATTATTATTTTCATTGTTAGTAGTATTGTTACAATTACTATTACTACTATAAATATCATTACGTTTTAATCCCAGCATAAATAGGATATTATCCTAACACGTAAACCAACTCCAAACTTCTCCTACCCTAGATGAAACAAATAAACTGATATACTGCTACTAATCCGAGAAGCGACTCCGATACCATGGTTCGATCCCTTCTCCTGTACATCTAAGTTGTGTTCCTATGTTTAAGCATATCAATACTGTGGTAATAGAAAACCATATATAAGGCTAAGCCCTCTCTTATAATTCGCCTTATCCAACGATTTATCCTCCAGTATCATTGTTATGGATATTATTGCGGTTATTGATGTCATCATCAGTATCGGAATACTCTTTCGTATTATTATTGATATTACTATCATGATTATGGTTGTTGTGATTGTTGTTGTAAATGTTACTCATACGATTCGGATTGATACGATTGTGTTCTTCAGCGATGCTACTCCAATTATTATAAGGATTAATGCTATTATGGTGATCATTATTATCTTGAACATAATCACCGTTCCTATTTTTACTATCATTATTATTATTATTAAGATGATTATTGTTATTGATAAACCATGCCCTTCCTGCAACTACCATTAATGGATTGCGGGGGCGGTAACTGATAACACATCCGAGACCATTCCCAAATTACTTTTGAACTGGTTACAATAAAATTAATTGTACCCCCCCCTTCTTTCAAAAATATTGTCCTGTTTCGCCGATCTATGGAAGTACCTCTTAACAAATATTTGTTAATGAAAAATAGACAAAACAAATACAAATATGTCCAAATAATTTACGATGAATTGTGAAATTAAGGAAATTGTTGAATCTCTAACAATAACAATTTGAAGGCGGTGTAAAGGTGAATAGTTATTGGAAGGCTACTCCCAGCTGGGCAACCATACCAAACAAAGAGAATCGTTAGTAGAAATTATTCAATTTAATTTTTTTTTTTTTAGTTAAGTTTCTGGGTCTCGAATTTGTCAATTGTGTGTTTATTTTTAAGATTATAAAAAAAATGTCTTGCGCTGATAATGTCACGTTCATGTATGGAAGAGAAATATAATTATGTCGCATTTATTTTTATTTTCCAAAACATCTAATCATTAAATTCACATGAACTATTTTTTGCAATTATATCATTCTTTGGTGAAAATATTGATTAAACAATGCTTTATTCAATAATGATATCGCTAATTCTAAAAAAAAAATATTCTTCGAGTTATAATGATTTTTTTAACACAGTATTTCGGTGCCTTTGTCGTAATATATAAAAATATTTTTAAAAAAATGTTATTGTCAAAATCTTCAATGCTTAATTTTCCTAAAAACAAAAAAAATAATGCATTTTTTAATTAATATATAAAAATATAACTTTAGTAAAGGTGTGTTTTGTTTTAAAACAATAATGAATTTTCACTAATATTAAAAAAAATAATGGTTTCCTTATATTCCGTGATTTGTGATTAATATATATATATATTGAAAGTTTACCAAAATTAGTTGATATCCTGAATTTTAGTGAATTTTTTAATGAAGGGGCGGATCAAAATGTTTTTACATTTTGGGAATCAGTAATTGATCTTGAACGTACATATATATATATATATATATATATATATATATATATATATATATATATATATATGTATATATATACAGATAAATAACGAAAAGTACAACCTCTACCATACCTGACATATACGTTAGTGTAATTGATTTAATAAAATGTGTACTTATCTCTCTCTGAAACTCTCACTCTTTTTCTGACTCTCTCTCTCTCTCTCTCTCTCTCTCTCTATATATATATATATATATATATATATATACACATATATATATATATATATATATATATATATATATATATATATATATATATATATAAGAAAATGGTATTTAGACATATTTTTTAATTTTGTAAACCATTGTTTCGTACTATATGGTATTGTATTTTGTAAAAAAAACATAACAATGGTGGTGTAAAATAAATAAAATGTATTTTAATCTTAGCTTTACAGAATATACTTCTCATTTTCAAAGAGTGTTTTTCTTTTCTTCTTTTTTTCATCGTCCGGATGAAATGGACTTTTTGGTCAGAAAACCACGTTATGTCTGTAGGCATATATGTATAGAGAGAGAGATAGATAGAGAGAGAGATATAGAGAAATCGAGAGAGAGAGAGAAAGACAGATCGAAAGAAGTACATATGTTATTAAATCATTTATACTAACGTTTATATTAAATGAGTGTTAGAGGTTTGAGTTTTCGTTATTTATAGAAATCACAGAAAGTGCATGCCCATTGTTTAAAACATGTTATTTTATCTGTGCATATCCATTCATATATTATTATGAAGTTGCGCAAAGAAGGTGGAGGGTTTTGCTAATAAAAAGCAAATACACGTCAACAATTAATTTGGCCTGAAATAGTTAATTGGGGAATGTATCGCCTGTGTTGATATTTGATATTCGCTGGATTTTAACAATGTGTTAGTCATCCTACGGCTACATTCTAGTCAGGTTAATTAGTTCACCAAATGTTCTCGAAACTAATCAAAACAAATTATAAATGAGAATGGCCTAACAAATGTCCTCGGGAAATAAAACAACTTCATCTGCCGATGCGTATGCACATAATATGAATCATGCGATGAGGAAGATTGTGCATGTCTGCTTTAAACCAAAGTAGGAAGACACTTAAGACACAGTCATCTTAGGTTTTACTTGGTATTTATATCATTTTCCTTACGAATCTTAATCAGTAATACATAATATGTTGTAGTTAATTATTAAAAGATAATTTACCGTACTTTACTACCCTCTTATATATATATATATATATATATATATATATATATATATATATATATATATATATATATAAGTCAGATGGGCTACACACACTAAAATATTCAGCTTATTGAATTGTTATCCCAATTTATTTAATACTTATATACTTATCATTTAGTAATATTTGAGTGTATACTATAAAAATAGAGTAATCAAACTAAAAAAAAACATAGGAGTACGGAAACACGTGTGTTTAATTTCTGATAATTTACTAACATTTTAAACGTAAACAAATTGATATATTTCAAGTTAAGATATTGTATTACCAGATATTGGATACAATTCAACATACGATTACAATAAATTAATAAATAGAGATTAAAAAACATAACACACACAAAATCAATTTTATTTTCATAAACATTTTGTTCAATTAATAATGTATGGACTAAACGATAATAATTAAATTTTACGTTCAAAATTCTACTTAAAATATAATAATATTGTTAATCAAAAACTAGCGGCATTGTTTAGCAAATAAGGGGAATCAAAATTAAAAGACATACTCCTGAACGTCATCGAATATGTAAAGCTAATAGATATATAAACATGAATTATACTTTACTTTTTTTTTACTAATAACTTTTGAAATGTTTCAGAAACGATATTCACATGAAAATGTTTTTTGGCAAAACACAAACAAAACGGATCGTGAAAATATATATCACAAAAGTGTTATCTTTTTCGGAAATGTGACAAATAAAAATAAAAATAACAAAATAAAAACATGGGTATTGGAATATTATTTGAACCGTACTTACATACATACATATATATATATATATATATATATATATATATATGAACATTTTAACTTGTCATTATTTGTGGAATAGTAACAAGTAACCGTGTTCTCTTATACACCTTTAAAGCATGTTATCAAAATAATATGCGGATAACACCAAGAAAGCTTGCAACAATAAAAATTAATGATAATATACAAACAATAACATGAACAGCAGATGCCAATTTCTATCATTTACAAACTTGCGTGACAGAGTTTTTTTTAAACATCACTTAATAACTAAAGAAATAAGTTATAAATGTGCCCACATCGACGTTAATGCATACATTTTTCTATGTAGCAGAATTACTACTAACACCAGTCATTATTTTTATAGTTAAATAACAGGCATCATACTGCCATACAGTTTAGGCTTCTTACTTAAATGTCAAAATCATTGTCTCATATTTATGTGCAAAAGAATTGAGGATAACATGAAGAAAACCGTACCTATTTAGAGGCGTTGTTAGTGTTGAAAGATCGAAAATGTGCATCTAGTGAATGGTGCATTGTATTAGTGGAGCTACAACAGCATATCGTAGCATTGCGCCACTAAACCTAAAACGCGGATTCTGGTCTTTATGCAAGATATACCCAAACATTCATGTAAACTGAAGAAGAATGGCACGTTCTGTAACTTAAATGCGTTTCAGCAGATTAAAATAACAACACTCTAATTCCGCTGATGTTGGATGCACTTCAGCAAACCATCACTAGATAATAACACATCAGCTCGTATCAAATGTAGCTTCTTACCAGGGGATCCACGGTGAATTATCTTACGTATACATGCAATATTTAAATGACAAGTAACTTGTAAGTATTCTGAATAAAACGTTTTACACCTTTAACTTTGTGTGTGTCTTATGAAACTCTTATTTAATGTGATTATTGCAACTATTATCTACGAAACGTGTTCCATTAAAATACAACTGTTCAGTTTATAAGTATACAGCCTTGAAAATTGCCAAGTAACTGGACGTGTATATATTTAATAAAGACGACCAGCGAAATTCAGTTTAAAATACAATAATATTTTGAAGTAGTATACCTTTCGTTGAAATGTTTATAAGTACTACTACTAAAATTACTTCTACTACTACTACAACAACTATTACCTCTACTTCTACTAATGAGACGTATTACTTACCTCACAGTAATAATAACTCACATCTCACACACGCTACATGTTTGATTACACTCTTTTTTAGTAAATGTGCAGTTGTTGTGTTTGTGTATAATATGAGAACAACATAACAATGCTTGAATGTATAACATCACACTTTACAAGTCAGTAATACGTAATGATACAAAATCATCAGACAAAATCACAAATAATTAAAAGTTATTCGATTAAAGTTTCTTTATAACACCTGCACCATACAGTGCACCATGTTTGAATGAAACAAAATTACAAAAAGAAAAGAGCAGACTCACAGGTAGGGGAACTCACTAATACGCCATTTTGAATTTTTCGTTCAGAGCTAGTGCATCCTAAAAGTTGTGTGGACATTTATACATTTTAATTCAGTAACACTGCTTAAAACAGTTAATAAGTTCTATAATTTATTTATGAACCTTCAAATTAACTTTGGGGTAATTTGTCCACTGTCTAAATTTTCATAAATTAGCATTCAGATGTCTATTGAGGTAATTTGGATACCCAGCTACTAACGGAGCTTATATTTGCTCTTTTGTTACTAATTGACAATCATCGAGCATAATCTTTTAGGAGACTGCAAAGTAAAAGGGCACTGATAGTATATGCTAATGCATATATTGTCATCAATGATATATATATATATATATATATATATATATATATATATATATATATATATAATCCGAGCATAATATTGATTAGACTACACTGATATTTACGTATACTTGAACTTTACGTGCATTAACGCTTTTATTGCCATTCGACGCCTCGTGGTTTATATTATTGAAATGAGGTAGAAGAAATGAAAAAAAACTATAAGACTGGCTCGCCTGACAAAGTTGTTCTACAACAAAACTTGAAAACAAAATAATGAATTAATTTTTCATTTAAATTGCACGTTGTGTTAATTTTCAAAATTATGCACTAGAATACATTTTCATGCGTGCCTCAAAAATGCTGTCACTTTCCTTACTTTAAAGGCGCCAATCTGTGTATAACATCGAACAGACTACAATTATTTTTACGTTTTTATAACATCACGTGCCTTTCTGCTTTTATCGTGATTCGACCCCTCGGGGTTAATGGCATTAAAATAAGAAATAAGAAAAGTAGAAAAAAATTTAAGACAGCTTCGCCTGACAATGTATTTCTCAAACGTAAGCTATCAAAAACATTAAATACAAACAAGTTTGATTTAAATCACATAATATTGATTAAAACTTATTTCACTTGAATATATTTCATGCGGCACTCAAAACATAGTGGCAATGCTCATATATATATGCTTGTATTTAATTATATATATATATATATATATATATATATATATATATATATTAATGATGTACTATACAGATTTGTTAATTGTATTTATGTTTATTTTTACAAGAAAATTGCCGACGTTTTAGCAGCGGTTTATTAGAAAATAATAGCCGTTGTTGTATACTGTGTAATGCTTTATATGAAGTGTGACTAGAAAGCATTCGAATAATTGATCAAGATCGGCTCCGGCATGAGTATTAGCTGCGTATCCAAACACACGAAAGATTTAGTATCAATTAAATTATCTTTCAATACATAGAACGCAGTGTGATTGGTTCCTGAATATTGCTAATACGCTTTGAAAGTGTGGTTGTCCGGGAGTATAAAAGGGGTCTTTATTATTTTGTTGTGTCAAGGACAGAAGTCTTTGCGGAAATACAGAGATGAAGCAACTTGCACATTTATTAAGAGGTTGCTGTCGTAGATAGCTATTAGGGAGAGTATTCACTATTTTTGTTCATAAAACTTTCGGAAGAGCGAATCATTCCTCACGAAGTTTCACCATAGAAAAGCAAGTGAATTTCGCGATAAATTCAATTACTTTGTCGAGCATGGGATACACAGTGTTGGTCATGAATAGTTGAAATATCTATTAATAATGGAGTTTAAGTTATGTATCTGTCTATATGTGTGTCTGTCTGTCTGGCAATCGGTCTGTCTGAAGCCGAGACTCTATCAGAGTACTTGACTATTTATTAAGTCCACCAGCTTCATTATATACTAAGAAAAAAACCGCCATAAACACAATGCGCATTTCTCAATTTACATAGTAAATTGCTTTTGAACTTCTAATAAATGACTATTCGCAAATATACACTCATAATCGTATTCTATAGATTTAACCATGTATTTACGCTATTTTGCACGCTTATAATCTTACTTATAAATTATCATGATTTATTTTATTATTCATTTATAAAATGAGTTGCGTAGTTAGTTTCTCTCTTCAAACTGATTGAACAGCGTACCTCCCTCTAAACAGGCGCGTTATTTTAAATGCTGGACTTTTAACGGTGATACTTTCTGATTTATTTCATTTAAACGTTCTGAGTTTGTTTATTTTCTTAATCTTATTAGCTATTATATTGAATTACATTGTTTAATTAATATAATAATTGATTTAAAAATTACT
>OY744526.1:130517031-130527031 GCA_963556195.1 Sepiola atlantica | reverse complement strand
TGTTGATTATTATCATATCCGGTCTCCTTGCTGTATAGGTGTGTCTGTTTGTACATTCATATCCCATATGATTTTGTGTTTTTCGTTTTCTAGTACAGTTTCTGGTTTGTGTTTGTACCGTTTTTGTGCATATTCGAAATTCAGTTGTTTGCACATTTCCCGGTGTACTGCGTTCCCCACGCTGCCATGTCTGTTCTTGTATTCCTTTTTGGCTAGCGTGCTGCATTCACTTATTATATGATTTATCGTGTTGTCTCTTTGTCCACACAATCGGCATTTGCTGTTTTCCTGGGTTGTATCTATCTTTGCTTTAATAAAGTGTGTCCTAATCGCATTGTTCTGTGCAGCCGTCAGCAGAGATTCCGTTTCTCTGTTCAAGGGTCCTTTTCTTAGCCATGCCCAGGTGTTCTCATTGGCTTCATCGCTTGTGAGTCTTATAAATCGTCAATGTAGACGTTTTTCTTCACACTTTTCCTTTCTTGTCTTTTTGTTTCTGGTTTCAGTGCTTCCGGAGTTGTTTGTTGGGCTGGTTTCTCTTGCCGTGGTGATCAGTCTTTCCGTGTTCTGAGTTACATATTTCTCCAGCTCTTTTTTGGTGTCTGCCACACAGTCTTCTATACTTACCAGTCCTCTACCTCCTTCATTTGTTTTACATGTAGAGTATGTCCGTATCGTCTTTTGGGTGCAATGCATTGTGCATAGTCATTAGTTTTCTAGTCCTCTGGTCAAGGTGCCTGAGTTCTTCTATGGTCCAACCTATGAATGGTCCAGAGTATCTTATTAGTGATACAGCCCATGTGTTTACCCCTTTTAGTAGGTTTCTGCTATTTAGTTTAGTTTCTAAGAGTTTCGTTGTTCTTCGTAGATATTATTTTCCAATCCTCTCTTTCATTTCTGTATATTTGATTGTGTCTGCTTCCAGAACTCCCAGATATTTATAACTATCTTGTTCTCCTAGCACTTTCATCTCCTCTTGGTTGGGGAGTTCTATACCTTCTGTCGTCTCCAGTTTTCCTCTTTTAATCTCTAGCAGTGCACATTTTTCTATTCGAAACTCCATTTGGATATCCTGGCTGAATATCCTGGTTGTATTTATCAGCTTTTCCAGTTATTTTTGTTTTTTGCAAACAGTTAAAGGTCATCCATGTACATCAGGTGGTTTATTCTTTGTTCTTTATCCGTACACCTGTATCCGGCATCCCACTTTCTGAGTATGTAGTTGAGTGGCATCATATCTATTATAAACAATAGTGGTGATAGAGAGTCTCCTTGAAAAATGCCTCTCTGTATTTTTATCTAAGACAGGTGTTGCCCTCCGGCTGTCCGTTTTAGTCTCCATGTTTCCATTGCTTTCTGGATGAGATTAATAATCCTGCCTGGTATCTTGTATATTTTTAAGCATTCAATTATCCATGTTTAAGGGATTATGTCGTAGGCTTTCTTGTAGTCAATCCATGTCATGGTTATGTTCTTTTGTTTGCTCTTCACGTCCCTCAGAGTCTTTAGATAAATGTATAGTAGATCATGTGACCCTCTTTGCCCTTTCCGCCATCCTTTTTGTTCATTATTAGTAGACATGTTATCGGTCTGTAGTTGCTGGGGTCGTTCTCTTTTTAGGGTCTTTTTGTATTATTGTTGTTCTTCCTTCCGTCATCCATTCTGGTACGTCTGTTTTGCGGATACATCCACTCAGTTTCTGCGCTATTCTTTCATACAGGGTCGTGAATTTTTAAAACCTGTATGCATGTATTCCATCGTGGCATGGTTCTCTCCAGTTTTCCAGTTTTCTTAAGGTTTTCTTGATCGTTTCTTTGTTAATTATTATTATTATTATTATTATTATTATTATTATTATTATTATTACTATTATTACTACTACTACTACTACTACTACTACTACTAGTATTACTATTGTTATAATGAATTTTATTTGATATGCAAATTACCATATAACACGGTAGTGTTAAGGGTAGTATAGTATTATTATATTATTATTATTATTATTATTATTATTATATTATTATTTATTTATGTATATATAAGTGAAATGTTAAGCTGAATTATTTCGACACTTGATTAGCGGGGAAATTCTAGTTTGATCAGTACCATTGGAGAGCCATGCATAGTATAACTGTCCAGTTTAAAAATCTCCTTAACAGTTACATGGTAAACAGCTGTTTATATTAGAAGCTTACGTGTACGTCTCCTGTTTTAGTTTAACTGTTTGACACTTAATTCCCCTTTTTAATTTATTTACTTACTATTATATATTTTTATTTATTCATGCATTTTCCAACGAATGTTAAGCCTGCACTATTTTGGATTTATTTTTTTTTTTTTTAGTAGGAATTTAAACTCTATTTTTCTTTTTTTTTTGTCTTTTTGTTTAAAGTAACTAAAAGCTTCTTTAGACTATATATATATATATATATATATATGTATATATATAAAAATATATATGTATATATATGCATATTCGTATGTATATACATACATATCTATATATATGTATATATATATACATATATATATGTATATACATGCATTATATATGTATATGTATATATATATATACATATATATATGTATGTATATATATATATATATGTATATGTATGCATATATATATATATATATATATATATATATATATATATATATATATATATATATAGCCTGTTACATACACACGATTTCGTAGTATCACATCTCTTCAATACGGCTAGACACGTAAGTGCTTCAAGCCGGAATGAAACTCAGCCGTCACGCTGAGAAGTACCATAGTTATAACTGATTACATACTAGAATTGGAATGTAAATGTATATTTTAGAGGTATGTATATATATACAACATTCACACATTGCAAACAGCATATGATTATTTTCGAAGAGTCTTTCTTGTATGCGTCTTATTGCGATTGTTTTGATCAGAAAAAAAACGTGTGTTGAACATGATGTTGATCTTTATACTAATAGCCAATAAATATCTACTTATGATAAAATGTGGTGTTGTTTTTAAACCTTCATCCAATCAAGATTAGTAGGCTTAAGTAGTGTACACGAACACCATTTAAAAAGCTTATCCATACTGTTAAGTTCTATCTTAGATAATCACATTAAGTATGATAAAAACATTAAGATAGACGTAGTGTTTTTGAAATAATGAACTTTACAAGAAATACTTTATTTTTGAAGTTTAAGATAATAAAACACAAAGAGAAACACCTGTTTGAAGTAATTGTATTTAGTAGGATTAATACATTTCAACTTCGTTTATATTCGAATACTTATAGAGCTTACATATATAAAACTTAAACAACAGTGATTTTAAACAGAATTGTGGTAGAAATAGGAGTACATAGATGTGTGTATTTACTGTTTGCTATACAGATATATATATATATATATATACAGATATATATATATATATATATATATATATATATATATATATATAGTTAAAATTGATACAGATATTTCGCCCAAAACTTGACCTCATCGGTGTGTCATATATCCTGATGTCATCGGATATGTATTTTTTTTCTTACCGGCTTCTGTTGTTGCAGCCGGGCCAAAGGGGTTTGTTGTTGTTTCCCACGTTCAAATATGAGATCGTGAATTCGCACGTGATCGGTATGAAGCGATTTAAGGTTCATATTATTTTTTAAGAAGCATCTAATGTTCAATTTTATAAGAGGTCCTGTTTAAAAAATTGTGGAATTTGTGCTGTGGTGGGAAGTGCCTATCTAATAATTTGAGGAAGGTTTGGCCTACCTTAGTTTTGCAGTTTAGAGAAAAAGGAGGGGAGAAACAGATAATATTCCGATTTCTGTTGCGGTTCCTAGTGCTACAGTGTTGCGTGGGCATATATGACATCTTATCTGTGAATCCGCTCCTAGTATGGTGCCGCCTGTTGAAAAATTTCTCGGTTGGATGAGAGATCAGAAATTATTCTACTGATGTTAGGGACACTGGTGCTGAAAATTAAGGGGGTTGACAGGAGCCCTTATTAATATAATGGAGCGTTTCGTTCGGTTTATGGAATGGTATGTGTGTATCGGTGTGTAGTGGCTAGGAAATGTACTATATTGATGTTTTTGTCAATGGTGATTTTTAAACCTAAACTAAGAAAAAAAAGTATTATGTCCTTCCTGAGTCTGTCTAGTGTGTTACCATTGCTGTCTCTTGAGAGGCACAGTCCGTCGTCTCTGTATAATCCGAAAGAATGGTTGGGAAATGTGCATCCGAGTGAGTTTAAAATGAACAGACCGACTAAATCGCAGACATCCGCACTATCATAGGGGCCCATCGCCACGTCAAAAGGGTCCTCGGGGTTGGATTTCTTAAGCCAGCTTTTTCCTTTGGAAAACAATAAGGTGTGTCTGGCATGCATAATTGTTTCTAATTCAAGCTCGCTGATATTTTTGTAAGTGGATGCAAAATTTATGCTTTATCTAGTAATTCTTTAGTGATGGAGGGGTAGAAATCCACTATACCAAATTGGGTAAATGTGCATCTTTGTTTGTTTTGGGTGCTTTTGAACCAGTTCAGAACGGTGTTAGTATTGTCCCAGAGCCTGAAAATGGAATAAGCTTTAATTGTTTTAACAATATTTTAAATTATTATTTTGCTAGGCATGCCGATTTCGCTCTTTGCCGGGTTTATTAGTCTAAAAATTGGTCTATTGGCAAAGTTGTCCTTATGACCCTCACAGTGATAAAGGCTTTCCTCTCAGCTAAGAGGTTGGTCCTATATTCAATACCTAATTTCGTTGCCAGATCCGTAGCTTCTCGGTTGATATTTTGGTAGGTCCCTCGGTTAGCTAGTTGGTATTTCTCGGAGATAGTTTTGTTCGTCAGCAGGGATTTCTTTTCTGGTGTCATTCTGTATATATTGTTGGTTTTGTCCGAGAAGACCAGTGCATCCTTGCTAAGTTTTGGGTTTCTAATGTCTGTTTTAAGAGTCTGTTTAATATCATGCTCTTATTTATTATCTAGTAAATTTTACTTTTATATTCATAATTGAGCACTCGTCTGGGAAAGTCTCCCAATTAAGAAATACGGTGTATATATGTATATATGTATATATGTATGTATATATATATATATATATATATATATATATATATATATATATATATATACATATAAATATATATATACATGCACATATAAACATATATATATATATATTTTTTGTTCGTGATTTTATTATTGCGTTATTGCGACAAAATGTATGTTGTTTCATTAGCGTTCATAATGAACGCCAACTCGATCAAGCGTCAACGGAATCCAACTGCCTTAAATTTTAAATTCAACCTAAACCGGAAATTGAAGATGCATAAGAGGGAGTGGGCGAAGATGGGGCTCATCCTATAGCGAGGACAGAAAAGAGGGAGAGGGGAGACACCAACAGGTGATATTTCAGAAAGTTGAGTCGGGTGATATCACGTGTCTAGGGCATCGTGACCTCAATTCCAACTGGAGCAGAGTGCAGGGTGGGTTTAATTTAATAATGAGAATTACATTATAACGTTATAACTGACATTTCTGTTGTAATAGGTGATTATCGTGTAGATAAAAATGTTTGATAATTTTAATTTAGGGCATTAATTGCTACTTTGGCATTCTATTTCACTATTATTTTGTATGGATTTTATAATGAGCTCAGTAACGGTAGTGAATTTTGTTGTGATAACATTTGCAATTATATATACTAAAATTAATACTAGTGAAATTACTATATACAAGACCTTTAATGGTGTTACTATCCTTAGTATTAATAAAAACAATCATAATATCAATAATAATAATAAAGGCAATAGTACTTACGATAGTCGCAGTGACAATAGTATCAATAATAATAATAATAATAATAATAATAATAATAATAATAATAATAATAATAATTATTATTATTATTATTATAATCCTGTTACGTGTTAAGTCAGTGGGCGAAATAAGTTATGGTAAGCTTTTATAGTTCTACTACCAATCATACAGACTAAGCACCAGTAAATAATTAAGTGTTCAAGAAAGTAACCGAAGGATTAAGTAATTGAGATTAGATTTATCTAAGTAATATCATAGTTAATAGCAATCACAGTTATGGGTTTAGGTGGGAGATTATTTTGGCAGAATTGGTAGTATGACTGTGAGGCTTTTGAGGCTGAGAAGTATAGGTAATACTTAGAGATGTGAGGTTATTGATAGTTTAGTGGCCAAACTGGACTATCACTACCCTACCACAAAAAAGAAACTTCCATAATAAAGTGGAAAATCTTTAAAAGATCAAGATCCTGCAAATCAATGAACGCACCATCTAGATTATGTTTAAATCAAAAACTGGAAATTATCCGTTTAAAAGACAGAAATAAAGTCCTAAATAGAAAACAAGAGACGTCTATCAACTGTAAACATAATAGACTCTACCTCCTTAGCAACCCACATCACCCACTTTAACACCACACCACCACCCCACATATTTAAAAATGAAAAAATTAAAAAATGAATAATTCCATTAACCCCCCATTATACACTACTTCAAAACACATTACAACCCCCTACCCACCCACCCAAATTTACCACACACCCTCAGCTCACGATCACTCACATACTATCACTTTTCTGACCCTCCTCCCTGATCGTACGGGCCAGCATCCCTCACTTGTCGACCTGTTATTGACCTCATAACCCGTTGTTTGTGTGGCGAATGCTTATGGCCCGTTCAGAAACTCTGATCACGTTGTGGTAATGATACCTATCACCTTAAAAACTCGACCAAAAGCTAGAGGGCCGTTGCACAAAACGACGGGAAGCTATAAGCAGGCTTTTTTGGAATCCCTCAGAGATTATTCAGCGACGCTCTATGGGGGTAAATATTCTCACTCCCCGCTAATAACTGTGCAAATGAGCTAACCGAATGGGTCAAAGCAGAAATTTATGCGTGTATCCTAACGCGAAAATTCTTTAGCAAACACCACTCTCCTCAATAGTAGACCTCAGCATGTGCAGACGCTATTGCTTAGAAGCAGTAGTCATTCCGAAGATTCCGCTGACATACGTCAACTGCAGACAGACACACATTTGTAGAGGCAAGACATGATAGCAATATATCAAGCAAATAGAAGGTACACAAAGATAACCAAAAATACATAAACTAGGCACTCGTGATTTCTGGAAAATCTACAATATGTGATAGATAATTGATAATCGACAATTCCCCCGCTATAAAATCACAACGATGCTGTTTGCACAGCATCTGATAAGACTACACTAATTGGCAAGCATTTCGATTTGGACTCAAAACACACCCCTCCCTTTATTACCATTGCGGACTGAAGCCACACTTGAGAGTCTGGTCATCACCACTATCTGAAGTCAGATACATCATTAAAAACCATGACATATCCAAACCCTGTGTGCCTGATCTTTTACCAGGAATAGTAATATAGAAATGGTCTGCTGAGCTTACCCGTGTCCTTCCTAAACTATACAACCAATGTCTTACTGAATATAGTTTCCTTGCTAGTTCGAAAATTGCCTCTGTGCTACAAGTCTTCAATAATTCTTGACATAGAACTCACCTTCGAAACTACCGCTTAATCATTCTACTCACGATATTTACTAAACTCTTTGAATCATTATTCAATGTAGCGATAGTCCGGTACCTAGTTTATGCTAAACCTCTTTTGATTTTCGAACAAAAAAGAAAGATTCAGGTTGTACTCGATGGTTGTTCTTCTAAGCAACATCACATGAATGCTGGTGTACCGAAGGGATCCATCCTTGGATCTCTATAGTTCCTGATTTTCATAAATTAACTCCCTGATGTCAATGAGATGGAGAAAGGAATATTTACTGACGCCACCACGCTCTACTCTCGTCATGTGGGCAAAAGCAACACGCACATTCTCAGGCAATAGCTGAATCCCTAGAAAATTGCCTCTAGTTTGTAATGGAAGGGAGTCAAAAATTGATGGTAACTTTTAATGCAGCAAATACAAAGCTACTTTCCTTCAATAACTACAAACAAAAATTTAAATTCGTAAATTCACTGAACCAACCCGACAATCTGCTGAAGCCTATCGATTCACTGTGGAGATCAGCAGATGCCGAACAGCTTTCTACTCAATACTCAAAATGGTATGTCCGGTAGCAACGTGACTTTGGAACTTCCTCTTTGCAATTGGTTTTCCTGATGGTACTAAGGCATGCAGAAATGTAAAATAATGTAACCAGCTATCTCGTTGCGCAACTCCCAATTAAGGTTAACCTCCCTAAACCTTCATCCTTTTTCTCAGTAGCTCATTACGTTTACAATTACGGCATGCCTTGTTTGGGTCGAACAATGTTAAAAAAAAGATAACACTCAGGAAAAACTAAATGCAGACGCTGATGAAAAAAGACGAAAAAGTAAATCATACGATACGTGAATTCAGCACAAAAAGAATAGAAGAACATACATAGCTGTGTGCGGAAAGCAAGACCACTGTGAACTGTGCAAACGATTACACTTCGAATACGCTTACACATGGTAAAAATATGAACTTCAAACAGTACTGGAAAACAAAACAAAAAAAAAATCTGTTTGGTATGTACAAACAAATAAACCCATACAAGCAACACAACCGGATGTTATAACACTCGACAAAATGGGAAATCTTTGCAAATTGATAGACTTCACTCTATCGGAGTTCAGAAAAACGAAGCAAAAATAGGGAACTAGCAAGGGGCATGTAGAAACTCAATATAGTACCACTAATCCTAGGAGTACTAGGAACAGCCGTCAAACAACTGGAAGAAAAGACTGAGAAAAATTGGAAGCAAATTGATCTATGAGACCATAAAAAAGATGACAATAGTAAACATAGTTTCAGTCTTAAGAGAAACCCTCGAATGCGGAAATCAACCCGCATATGTTACGAATGGAAACCAGTGACATAGAAAGTAAAACAGAGATATATCAAAAGTACAGGAAGAACACTACTACATGAACCAAGAAACAGCATAGCTGCCCCTCCCCAAACAAGACGATGGTGTTGGCCTATGCTGACACCACACACAATAATCGTAGAGGGTCAAGGAGGATGAGATAACCGAGGACAAAACTAGACATCCACTGGTGAGTGTCGAGAGTGCTCAGACCTTGTAGTACTTATTAGAAATCTGAGACGGCTTGATGTCACTCAGATTCGAGTGAACCCTTGCGGTGAGTAATAACTGACGATGACTTTTGTGAAACTCTTACTGAGTAAAAATAATATGAATGAGTAATAATTGTTGATAATATTTAACATACTAGACATTTACAAAATAAAACACATTTGTGTGGTATTATCAAACACGCACGAAATAATATAATTCGAACAAATCCTAGGGATTATTTGTTGCCAACTTTTGAGTCAAGGCTAAGACGGAAGGTTTAATCTTTTATTCACAAGAACAATGCCAATACAAGATGATCTATCAAACAAACAAAAAAGACAAATAGATCAACAATGATGATATTGTCAAAACAGATTTCGCAACTATCGATCAATAATTCTTCCGATTGAACACTTTTAGACTATGTTTTTAGAATAGTGTTTTAATCAATAACATATATTTTAAATGCGTATAGTCATCCCTATAAAGGAAAATGGTCCTCGGTTCTTCGCTAAGTCTTTCCGTCAGTGTGGTACGATCAAATGTAAAGTATCATTGACATTACTAAAGTTACAGATTGGGTGTACAAATCTTACGAGTATCCGTTCTTTATACTTAGACTAACTATTACTGAGGCAATTATGTGTGTGTGGTGGGAAATAACTATAGATGCATGAAAACAATATAAACAAAAGGAACGCATATTTGTAAATGTATTTACCGGTTGAATATGTGTAATATCACAAAGGGCGTGCATTACTTATGTACTATTTACCTTCCCGAAATATAAATAAACGTGGAATTTCGGACCAGACTTTCAGGGATCAAATAGAAATATAGACAGAAATAGAATC
>OY744526.1:130502031-130512031 GCA_963556195.1 Sepiola atlantica | reverse complement strand
TTCAAGAATCCAATCAACACAACGAAATATATTTTAATTCAAAGAGTATTTATTTATCATTTTTAAATTAAAGAGTTGATTTACTTACACGCATTTAACTACCAAGCAGGTCTTTTCTTGACTGATCATCAGGGAATGTGACTACCTGGAATAAGAATTACAACAACGAGGATACACGATGTAGTGTTGCTTAAATTAAGGTCACTTAAGAAGAGAGGAAAATAAAATAAAATATTTAAAATAAACTGAAAAAATATAGATACGGTCTTAGAAAATTATCTCGCAATATTTTCACAACATTGTATCGTCATGTCGAAAAAGCAGAAAAATAGTCCCAAACCAGCAAAAACAGCACAAAAAAGTAGTCCCAAATACACTCGAATGCCACAGTAATAATGAGCGAAAATACATCTTCTCGACGGGCGTCACAACTATGAAAAGTATCCCCCCAATTAAAGACCAAACAGTCAAAGGTCTGTTCCCAAGTTACAATTCCAAGCCACTTATAGGATTGCCATTCCAGATATATTGCATCGAAAGGGAAGGCAACACAAATGTCCGTTTTTAATATCCCAGGAAGACTCAATTTCATCCCCTCCTCCAATGACGAAAATATCATGCTATTGTATTTATGCTGGTACATTTACATCTGGGTTAGGAATAGATGTGTGTAAAGGGTATTAACTTTGTTGAAATAATTTCGAAATGTATATATATATATATATATATATATATATATATATATATATATATATATACTAAAAACATGAATATTAATACAAGTACTGTTTTCTTAAGTCTAGTTATGACTTTAAAGATGGTGTCGTTATTGATGAGGCAGTTTTTAACATACTTGGGAAGTATTAATTCATTAAACTCTTAGTGACTCCATGATACTGCAGATCGACGATGATGAAGACAACACCGTCACACCCACACACAGGGGAAAGGGATGGATTTACTATTAATACTAATCTGTCTATCTATATGTCCAGCATCGCCACTTCCAAAGTTGTTAGCTACAATACTGGCGTTTCTTTCTGTCCACTTTTCGTACCCTCTTTCTCTCTCCCCACTGTACTTGGGTATTTAATCTATTGAGGAATTCAATCCCACAGAATTGAAATTTTATATTACTGAACTTCCTTTTTTGGAAACAAAAAACAAGTGTAAATTGTTTTTTATTTTATTTTAAAATAATACTTCTTCTACAACAGACAACGTCGTTACGTACGTACTTCTTTTAATTGAACTGGTATGATGAAATGACCCTTCACTTCGCAGCGGCTGATAGCTCACTGATTAAAAAAAACACAAACATATTAAGTAATGGAGAATTATAATGTGTGTGTAAAGAGATATGCAGGCTGATCAGTTGGTAAATGCCCGTTGATAAGGTGGCCAGTGAAAGGAGATTTAAAGATACAAAAAAGGGTTTTCCTGAAAGAAGCATTGAAACAGTACAAAAATGAAGTAAATCACATAGGAACATGTTTAGTTTAATCGTAAGTAGAACGCATCTCTTCGGAAGTAATTTTGCGAATTCGGTCCATTTTAAAATACTTCCGTGGACCGAGAATAGGATTAGTTAATATTACACGAAGACCGTTGGGAATTTAAGAAGTAACTTCTGTCATATCTAAGAAGAGTGACATTGTTACAACTAAAAGCTGTCGCTCTTCTTACATTTGATTACACGCACATGCTCACTCTCGATTACTTAATATTTTATTCAAAGTTTAAACTTTGGCTTTTCCACGGCCAACTTATATATAGAGTTTTGGTTTAAGGATAGAATATTGAACATTTTTTTTTACCGAGTACACCTTGCATTAAACAATGAAAGCTTAAATACACTTGTCATGGGGTCATGTTTATCTTTCTTTCTTCTATCTATGTTTATATATACTTCACATATGTATATATATATATATATATATATATATATATTTATATATATATATATATATATATATAATGTATTAATGACAGCCTAAAATGAGAAATAAATCAAACTGAATTACATATAAAAGTTGAAGCAAAAAGTACTGTAAAATCCTTCATCCATGGATATTCAGATAGCATCTTCTCATCAGAGTACTATTACCGCAATGACATCACTGCAAGTACACAATTTCGCTTTAAAAATATATCAAATTATGTAAACCATATAACGACAAACAACAGATTGTTATGCTAACATACTCCATCAAATTCAGGCTGTTTGCTGTTAAATCTTTACAATGTATCGACGTCGAAAATTTATGAAATACTTTCTTGTAAGTTTCTAAAGCAGCAGTAGAAGTTGTGACAATTAATTCAAAATGAAAAAAAATTTAAAAATGAATGACAGTTAAGAAAAGTCCACCGTGAAATCGTAGCGTAAATAAAATTAAACTTATAAAACAGTGTAATTATAGAAAATTCAGAAAAAAATCACTCAATTTTCGATATTAGAATGACAGAAAAAGTGTTCAAAGAAAATGATTATTCTATTATTTGAATATTGAAAACCATATCTTTCTGTTCAAGAAATTTCGCAATAGTGACGAGAGCTTCGAAGATTAAGACGGTCAAGGCCGGCCGATTGCGGTTGATTACGAAGAGCTGAAATCCTTAATTGGAACCAGTCGTCGAAAAACCACACAGGCAGTTGCTGATGAACTCGGGGTCAACAACTAAACTGTCGTTCGTCATTTGAAGAAAATAAGGAAGCAAAAAAAGCTGGATAAACGTTTTGAGATGTCTTCTACGCTCTTGCTGTGCAACAGAAACTGCACATTTCTCAAGCGAATCGTGACGCGTTATGACAATCGGCGACGTTCGGCACAGTGGTTGGATGCCGCCGAAGCTCTGAAACACTTTTCGACGCCTGAATTGCATGCAAAAAAGATAGGGTGACTGCTAGGTATTCTGCGCCCGGTCTCATCTATCACAGCTGTTGTAATATGACGAAACAATAACGGCGGATAAGTACTGCCAACAAATTGACGAAATGCACCAGAACCTTCAACGTTTGATATCGGTCAATATACAAGGACCAATTCTCCTCCATGACAACGCTCGCCTGCATGCGGAACACAATTGGCCCTTCAGAAGCTGGATGAATTAGGCAACAAGATACTGATAAATGCGCCATATTCCCACACCTGTCGCTCACCGATTATCACTTTTGAAGCATCTTGACAACTTCCTGCCTCGCCCAAAAGTCGAAATGATTACGAATCGGCTTTCAATGACTTCATCGCTCTCACAACTCCGGATGAGTATGATAATGGAATAAGTTGGAAACAATGTGTCAATGGTAATGTCTCTCATTTTGCATAATAAAGTTCAGTCTAAAAGAAGTTAACGTTTATTTGTTCAGCAACCCAATAACTATGTATATATATATATATATATATATATATATATATATATATATACATATATATATATATACATATACATATATATATGTACATATACATATTAATATATATATACATATATATATATACATATATATATACATATATACATATATATATACATATATATATATATATATATATATATATATATATATATATATATATATATATATATATATATATATCTGTGTTTGTGGGCGTGTGTGCTTTTTTAGAAAGTTTACCAAAGCATTTCTGTCCAGGAGCCTAATCAACACCAAAAAAGACTGTTTTTTGATTAAAATGTGTGTGCGTGGGTATGTGTATGCTGAGACTTCTATGTGAGTATAACTGAGATCGAAGAGAAAAAAAAACTAAAAACAGAAGAACACACACATACAACCCCACCCATTCACACACACATTTTCATTCATCCCCAATTCCAACCTCCTTACATACTCATTCAGCACATTCTTTACATAACCAGCTGGTCAAACCCTACTACTCTCCAAAGATTTCACAAATTACTACAACAAACTCTCCCCTCTCCCCCTCCCCATTTCACCCTTTTCACTACTTCTCTGACCCTCCTACCCTCTTAATAACTTTCAAACAAACTTCACTTTTCAAACCTTTTCTAAACCATGACATTACCCACATACCAAAATGACAGCGCCCCTTCCCCCCCTCTTTCCCCACCGCCCTTCTTCACTTACAACCATCCACATCATTTCTGTTCAACCCCCACACCTCTACTTTTTCACTGAGAACTATCCTCATTTATTGCATTCCATGCTACTGACTTCACTAAGCACGGACCTCGGGCTTGCACACCCAGTAGTGGCTACAACTTTTTCTCATCAACCCATCATGTCACCCCGATATTCAAACGTTATTTCATAAACTTTTTCTTAAAATTATCATCCTGAGGAAGTCTTACAAATAAAGACGAAACGTTGAGGAATATAAAAAAAAAACCTCCTTGTCGTTGTTCATTTTTCATTTCCCATACATATATGTATATATATATATATATATATATATATATATATATATATATATATATATAGAGAGAGAGAGAGAGAGAGAGAGAGGAGAGAGAGAGAAAGAGAGAGAGAGAGGGAGTGCCACCTTACTATTCGTGATTCGTATCTCTATTTGTGTAACCTGTTTAAAACATGTGTTATTATTTCTGAGCATCTCATATGATATTGTCTTCCAGCGGTTTCTTCTATTTGCGTTTAAACCATTTGGAAAAAAAACTCAATGTTCAAATATCGACGGATGTTTGTTATGCCTCCGCCTTTTCTGATGCTCTTTTCGTCTATCCCTTAAAACAAAGCTGAGAATGAATATATTTAATGATGAGAAATAAAGAAAAAATATTGTTAAAAAAGTCTGTACAAATTGAACGCTTATGCTTTTGTTCTAAATATGTTTGAGATCGTCCGTTCAAAATAACGAGAAATGAGGCAATGAATAAGAATAAAAATAAACGACGTTGTTCTTTTCGTAAATATTTTCTCGGTTTAACTTTTGTCTTTATTTCTATAACAAAAGAAATGCAAATACTTTTTTTTTGTTTTTAATAATATTCAATAATTATCGCGAGGCTTCCAGAAATCTAAAAATAATACCTAAATATGTTTACTGTGTTAGGTGCGAATTTATTAAAATTAAAACAAAAAAGCTAAAATATATGATAAAAATATGTTTTTAGAAATCATCATCAGAGTGATTCAACGAAATGTTAAAGAACATTGATAGTTTCATATAATAAATATGTATTCTTTGATTTGCGTTTCATGAATTTCTCCTCCAAGATTAGGTAAAGGTTAAACTATCACAGAACAAATTAAGTGGGCTCAAAGTCGTTCAATATTATTACCCTATTTTTATGTTGATTCATTATTTTACAGTTGTGAACATAATTTAAATAACTAAAATAAAATATTTAAATAAATATTTAAACATACTCTAATATTTTGTTAATGATTACAATGTTCGTTAATTAAATAAATTATAATTAGGAAAATAGCCACGTTGAAATATGGAAATCATACGACAAATATGTTATTAGTAATGCGTATCTCCAAACAGAAAATGAAACGACCTACCTATCTACATTTTTTTTCTCCGCGGGACATTTCGACAACGGACTCTTTAGCAATCGGACATTGCTTGCATTCGGGCAGAGTTTAGCCCTCTGTTTCTTTCCCTACAACTTTTATTTTACTTTTTCAAATTTTAAATCTTGGTCTTTGCCAACTTATCTATCCCAGCGACTACCTCTGATGATAAGAGTTTGATCGTTGAAAAGCCTGGCTTAATAAAAATGTAACTGGAATAAATTGCCTTTTTGCGGAATATACCTTGCTCTGAGCAATTGAATTGAAATTTGATTTGGCTTTTGCTTCTCTAATTCCTTTCTATTCTTCTTAATATATATATATATATGTATATATATATATATATATATATATATATAGATAGATATTTTATCATGTATATATATATATATATATATATATATGTATATATACTGATGATATATATACATATATATATATATAAATATATATATATATATATATATATATAGATAGATATGTATAGATATATATATATAGATATATATATATAGAGAGAGAGAGATATATATATGTATATATATATATATTTATAGATATATATATATATATATAGAGAGAGAGAGAGAGATAGATATAGATATATATATAGATATATATATATATCGATATATATATGTATATGTAGATATATATATATATTATATATAGATATAGATATATATATATTATATATATATATATATATATATATATATTTATATATATATATATACATAACTAAATATATATATATATCTATATATATAAATATATATATATGTATATATATATATATATATATATATATATATATAGGTAAGATAAATCCGGTATCAAATAGCGCACACCGGATCTTTGTACAATCGAAAATTTGCTTGCATTCTTGCATCGTTTTGCCTTGTTTGTTTCCCCACAATCTTTGTTTTACTTTTTCAAATTTATAATCTTGAACTTTGCCACCTTTTCTATCCTAGCAATTTCCTCTGATGATAAGATGTTGATATTTGAAAAGCATGGCTTAAGAAAAAATTAATTGAATAAATAGCTTTTTTTGCGGAATATACATTGCATTGAGCAACTGAATTGAAAAAAAAGATCTGCCTTTCGCTTTTCTGATTAATTTTCATCTTCTACCTATCTATTCGCTATATCCTGTATATTGAGATGTAGTATTTTCACAATAGGTTTGACCTTTTCCTTAAAGGTCGCTTTTATTACTCTAATCAATATATATATATATATATATATATATATATATATATATATATATATATATATATATATATATATATATATATAATGTACATATTAGTAGTTCATGTATCCACATAACATTTTATAAGGAGATATACTTTTGTATGTATCAATCTTCAGTATTTACTTCAACAGTGCTCAATACGTAAGTAGAGCTAGGTAGTAAGCTATGCAAATATAGTTATGGAAATTAAGCTACACAGAGGCTCACACGGTTCATCCCCGGTGCGAATCTTCAGGCTAAAATTCATAGAGTTATTTTTGTCAGGTGTTTTATATAAACGGCTAGCTAGTTTACCAATCAGATTCTGTGTTGTTCTCTCAGCCAATCGTTTTGCTTTCTGCGTGCAAACGATTTGTTGGTGGTACTTGTTATATCCTTTTCCTATGTTTCTATTTTCTATAGATTGGACTATAGACTGGTTCCTTTGTTGTGTAAATATTTTTGAAGCTTTGGAATCCGTCCGATAATGTTGTATCTAGGTGCATCTTTATTATCAAGGTAAACAGTGTGCTGGCCATCGCATTCAGCGAATTAGGTCGTCCGTGTTTTTAATTAATGTAATAATGTGTCAATGATTGCTAGGTGTGAGGCTATGTTTGTTTTTCTGATTAAATTTATTCAATATTATTTTTCCGTGGAGAACCGCTGAACAATACACATACATATTTAAGGTTCTATCATTGCAAATGTTAGCCACGCTGATGACGGCTGGGAGCCAGCCACACTTGCCCATTGATTACATTAATGTGCGTATAAAACCTCTCTCTCTCTCTCTCTCTCTCTATATATATATATATATATATATATATATATATATATGTATATATATATATATATATATATACACATATAGATATACATATATATACACATATATATATATACATATATATATATATACATACATATATATACATACATATGTATATATATATATACATATATATACATATATATATATACATATATATACATATATACACATATATATACATATATATAGACATATATATATATATACATATATATATATATACATATATATACATACATATATATACATATATATACATATATATACATATATATACATATATATATTTATATCTATACATATATACATATATATACATACATATATAAAAGTATACATATATACATATATATATATATATGCATATATATTTATACATATATATATATACATTAGGGGAGATCGATTTTGAAACTGTAAATTATCGCACTCGAAGAAAGTTGCCAAATAATGTCAAAAGTTACCACAAGAAATATTTTTCTTCAAAATTTTGTATTTATTTGAGCATTGCAACTTTAAGATCAAATAAATCGAGATTTTTTATCACTGCCGAGATTTCACCGGCAGATGTGTCGCCTTAAATTAAACCCGGGTTTTAACAAAAAATAGCAATACATTACTTAATAATAAATATTTTAAAGTTTATTATTATTTTTCTTAAGAAATTAAATGTACATATTCAAATTAAAAAGGAATAAAACACTATAATATTTAATGTTATATATAAATAATTATTTGTTTACATAGGCGTTTTATTTATTGGATATTTTTTATGGTATTCACTGGTTGAAAATTCATCGGGCGAATTTCAGTTCCCGTGTTGATTCTGTGTTTAATTATCACACATATATATTGAATTGTCGAGCGCTGGCTTATCTAATCCCACTTTCCCGACCTTTTGTCACGCCTTACCTTGTGGGAGTTAGATAAATAAAAACTAGTTCAGCCAGGGGGTTTTACCCCACCAAATAAACCGGTATCGTCCGGGCCTTTGGGTCTGGATTCACGTCCGTCTATTGGGGCTTGTCCGTCCTGTGCAGTTCTAGGAGGTGCATCTCCCAGGTTTTGCCTTCCCTCTTTGGGGAGGAGTAAGTTTATTGCTTACTGTCTGAGGCGGCCCTACCGGGGAATGCCGACGAAGCTGCCCAGGCAATTTTTAAATGGCCAGAGTGCTCACCTCTCGAGCACTGGCTTTCTCATCCCACTTTCCTGACCTTGTGTCAATCTTACCTTGTTGGGGGTAGATAAATAAAATCTAGTTCAGCCAAGGGTTTTTACCCCACCAAATAAACCGGTATCGTCCGGGCCTTTGGGTCTGGATTTACGCCCGTCTATTGGGGCTTGTCCGTCCTGTGCAATTCTAGGAGGTGCACCCTCCCAGGCTTTGCCTTTACTCTTTCGGGAGGAGTAAGTTTATTGCTAACTGTCTGAGGCGCCCCTACAGGGGAATGCCGACGGGGCTGCCCAGTCAATTTTTTAATGGCCAGAGTGCTCACCTCTATAGCGCAGGGTTATCTAATCCCACTTTCCTGCCCTTGTGTCACATCTTACCTTGTTGGAGGTAGATAAATAAAACTATTTCAGCCAGGAGTTTTTACCCCACCTAAAATATATGTATTGGAGTTGATGGGAGAATGGATTAGGACACATTGATGTATAAGGAAATTGTGGATGAAAATAGACAGAGAATTATGAAAAAAACTAAGGGACCAGAACACCATTAAACTTTTACAAAAGAAACACCATGTGAAAGTAAATATCTGACACATAGAGTTCTTCCGAATAGTGGTGCAACAGGTGCTGTTCATGCAGATCAAGTGGTGGATGTTTTGCATGAATTCCACAGTGAGAACAGTATCAAGGCTATACTTGTTGACAACACTAATACCAACACAAGTTGCGAAGGTGGAATGGTTGCAATTTTAGAAAAAAAACTTTTAAAAACTCTTCACACAATTGGTTGCTCTTTGCATCATAATGAACTACCTTTCAGAGCCCTTTTTAAAAACATAGATGGTTGCGCAAAGGGCCCTACAACATTCAGTAGCCCTCTGGGGAAATTATGCTCAAATGATTGATATGATTTACCCCAAATATCATTTTCCACTATTAGCAATCCTCTAGAGTCAATTTTTAAAATTGATGAAATACATGTACTTAGTTCTGAACGAAGACTCCTTTATGAATACACAGTAGGTATTTCTAGAGGTAAGGTTGACTCTAGATATGCCTCCTGGAAAATTGGTCCTTTAAACCAAGCAAGATGGTTAACTTTGGCCATCAGGCTTATGTGTTTATGGACTCGTGGTGCATACCCACAAAGGCACACAACAAAACTACACTATGTAGTAAATTTTATTGTAAATGTGTATGCCACTTCTTGGTTTGAAATTAAAAGAAATAG
>OY744526.1:130449531-130497031 GCA_963556195.1 Sepiola atlantica | reverse complement strand
TACATACAGCTAGATATGCATAAAATATAAATATTAGTGCTCTACACGTGTGTGTGTTTCCCGATTCTTACTTACCGCATGTGTACCCTTTTGTGATTTTATTATTATTGAATACACTTTTTCACTCTTTAATTTGTAATTAATCTACATCAGAAATGGCTTGCTTTTTGTAATTCCCAATATAAAAATATGGTTTTAAACAAAACACATTCAATGTATGTATGTGGTGCACGCATGTTGGTAAAGTGTTTTGACAAGATAGCAAAGAAAATAAGCACACATTGTAAATGTATACGTTTTGTGATGCAACTTTTGCCTAGAAAATAACTCGACAGTGCATCATCATACGTCATTAAAGACTCGCATGAATTCGATGCTAAAATCTTCATGCACTGTCGTAGAGTTGTTTACAGTCGAGTGAATAGGCTGGGAATCCTGGATACATTTTGTGTCACTTAATGAATAGCGCTAAATGACATAAAGTGAAAATACATTTTTATTTAATAAAAACACATTTGCCCTTAATGGCAGAGCAACATTTACGAAAATATGTATAATAATAAGTGAAGAAAAATATACATCGAATCGAACGGAAAGACATATGGTATGGGCAAATAGGGTTGACACAACGACACTAAAAAATAACCTATCAAGAGAAGAAGAAGTATATCAAGAAATCCAAAAAAAAACATCACTTACATTTAGAATAAGAGTCATCGAATGTACTCAACTAAAACTCGTCCGTCAGGGAAAAAGTTTTAATGAATACATCTACAACAAAATCTAACTGAATTTATAAATCTTTTTCACGGCCTTTTTTTTCTCGTCATCAAATATAGTGTGTATTTCACTCTCTGTTTGCATATATATACAAGCAGGAACACAATATTCAATACAGCTCGATATTCTGTATCATCTACTCATTGTAAAATAAGATAAACTCGTCATAGCTTATCATTTTTATGAATGTGCACACTTAGTCAGATCGTGAGAATAGTTATGAAAATATACTTAATCATTTTCATTAAGTAAATTATTTAATCACGATTTATAGTAATTAAATACTGCTGCAAATATTAATACACACGTGATTTTAAAAGTATGATTAATCTAAGAGTATTCTATAATTGGTAAAATATTAGTGAATGATAATATAGCAGGAAAAAAGAATTAGTTAATGCTAAATATTCGACATATATTTATCTGAGGCGAGATAGAGTGGTGTGTACTGCAATCAGAACATATACTACAGTCTTTATGGTGCGTGTATGAACGGAGGCGACTGTGGTTAACTGAATATTGACACTGACTGTCGACCTGGGTGTTCCAAATTCGAATCACGTCGGCACCACAGTACTACTTTCACTTTGAGATGTTGCAAACTTTTCGTGGTCCTTCCCGTAAGTACTCAATGTATTTCCAGAAGGATTTCTTACTAGAAGTGATTGAACTTTTTTTAAAGGCACACGTGGAAAAAATCAACGGCACATTCACCCGACAACATGATGACCAACATACTTGCTTTACTTTTGAACTAAAGAAAGAGGACATGCACGGGTTTTATTTTTCTTGTACCAAAATCGATACTTTTGTTATTTTATTACGAAAAACCCACTTATTTTCTCTCAAAGAAAAAAAGTCAGTGATTTTTATTATTTCTATTCTGGCACTGAGTTTAGTTTTAACTAGAAGGATATATATATATATATATATATATATATATATATATATATATATATATATATTAATACATTATCAACACAAGTATTCAAATTTCATTGGCAACTTCTTCATTTTAAAGAAGTCACCTGAATAGAATAACTTGTAATGTTTTGTTTCATACGAACCAAACAGCAGGTGTTTACTTCACAGTCTAAATCGTAGTTATTTTAAGTAGAAAATGCAACTGCTTAAATGATGACGTGAATGGCAAAGAAAACAAAAGAAACAAGGAAAAATGCTTATGCAGTGAATGTGAATAAAACAATCAGATATAAGTTAAACTGTGTATAGTATTTCGATGACATTTCTCGAACATACTTTTGTCTGTTTTCCTTGCATACAGCGAATTGCTAAAAGTTTTGAAATCTTCAACTGATTACATTTTTAATTTCAATTTATCATATATTTTGTGAAAGATACCATGTGTACAAATATGAAATTCCGCCGTAAAAACGTTATATAAAAATAGCCTGATACGGAAGAAATGTATTTACTTCAACTACTGGAAATATTTTGTTATAGCCTGAATTTATTTATATAGCCCGTATTACAATTTGTCTTATTTATACTTATTCTTAATAAATACTAGAAATATCTGAATAAAGGCAAAATGCGTAGTCACTTCTTTTGAACAGTATTTAACACACACTTTACAGAACCTACACAGAGAACAGGCTAGTTTCCGACCTGCAGTATCCACCATAGACAGCATTCAACTGTTAAGCAATCTCTAAGAGAAAGCTAACGAACACGCATACCACACTGTTTCGAATTAATCAACTACTAAAACGCATTTGACAGCATCGTATGCACACCTCTGTTTACAGCTCTGAAGAGTCAAAAGATTGAGAGTGCTAACATGAGCTTGTGTCATAATCTTTACGACATAGAATGCCCACGTTTAAAAGTCCAACATAATAGTGAACATATCAATGTAGATATAGGTGCTAGACAAATCGAGGGGTTAACTAATTCTCTTCATATACATCTTGTATTGTTCGGTGATGAATAATATTTATTGGGAAGGCGTATATCTTAAAATACACGTTCATATAGAATTTGCTGACGACTTACTTGTCATAAGACACACACCTCAAAAATAAGAAGGTAGTCTTAATGACAATCACAATGCTAGCAATAGAGTTGGACAAAACTACACACAATTATATCATAGTTTTATTCAAAGAAATGTGCTACAAAATAACCAGTCCAACTGTAAAGTCAAAATGTTAGAAGTTGACGTGTACATTTATCTAAGGACGACAGTGAGAAGCGGCGCTGGTATCATTCCTGAAATCGAACGTCAAACTTGGGATTACATCATTTTTAAAAGTAGACATAATCCTTAGGAATAGAAAGTCAAATATGGCCATCAATCAGAAGATGTTCAATGAATACACCAACAATGTTTGAACATATGGTAGTAACACAAGGTGACTTAAAAATGCAGCGATATATAAGTTTAGAGTTGTACAACGCTAAATGGAACGCATTATGCTCTGCGTCAGTTAACGTGATCGAACAAAAAACGCTTTAATCAGACGGCAGACTTGAGTACAGGACATGATCACTATCATAAGATATGTAAAACATGGATGGGTAGGTATATTTACGAGGCATAGAGACACACGGTGGACACATTAAGCGAACTAATTGACCCGAAATTAAAAAGAAAAATACCTATTAGAATTGCAAAATGCCGATAGATAGACGACTCCGAAAGCCGACTAGGACCTACATGATGGGATGAAACAAAGGGTTAGGTAGCCTCCTACCGGAGTTATAAAACACGTATTGATTATCATCATCATAATGGCGATGATGATGATTTTATACGCAATAAGAGGATATATGTTTTTTCAACTAAAACCGCCTTTTAAGCTGCATGGAATCGAATCGCTACAAATGTGTTATTGAAGATTTTAAACTGCCCAATTGCGGAAGATATGTTTATGTATTCGTAACGTAAACCTCTTTTCTGTCGGAGAGTATTACAAAATAATTGTGTTATGTGCTTAGCTGTAAAGTCGAGATTACGAACTCCTGCATTGCCAAACAATATATTCTGTGGAAAACCATTGACTGGCTTTTCATTAATGATCATTCAAATCACATCCTGAGATCAGTTGTAAGAATATACAAAACCGACACATATGACAATGGTTGCAATTTAAAGTAGACTGAACATCAAATGATCGTATATTATGTGTCTTAAGATCAGTAGTACAGTTTACCCCTTTAAGATAAGTCTGTAAGAAAGCTCGGATTCCTGTTTTGCACTAATCAAACTTTAACAAAGATTCGCCCTCAGCTTAAAATTCGTTCATGTTAAAAGGTAATTTATCTTACGTGCACGGGAGATAAAAAATAGTAGAAGTATCCTCAGTCCGTCGCGAACATCACTGGGAATCTCGTTTGAGAATTCTACTGTTTAAAAAAATACTTAGATACCGATGCAACTTTCAACCTATATGAGAGTCAGTTACGCCTAAAGACGAACTACTTTTGCCCACTATCCGGATGTGCTCCACAACATACTATTTACTGTGTTGATAGATTTAAAAAAAAATCAACTATTACAATATGATAACGAGTAATCGTTTATTTCTACTGACACCACATTTTCACGGAATAGAGAGTGCTTGTCTCTCTGCTATTTCTATTACAATGAAAAGCTATGAACTGATCTCTAATCGTTTGTTTCAGTATACATTGTTATGAAATAGTTAATATAAATGTTCTAATTCATATATATATATATATATATATATATATATACATATATATATATATACACACACATATATATACACACATATATATATATATATATATATACATATATATATATATATTATATACACATACAGGTATAATATCTGTAGAAATGATCTATATATTTATGATATCTAAATAAATAATCTAAACAATCAATATATATATATATATATATATATATATATATACATGTATATATATATAGGAAACAGATAAAGAGATATAGAGAAGGAAATAAATAATACAGTTTAGTGAATATTTTCCCATGTTACACTTGTGTGTAGGTCTTATATATTTATGTTGTATTTGACAACCCTCCTACAAAGTAATTATTTGTTTTATATGTAAGCATATTCGGAGTTGAATTCATCAACTCGTTAAATCGTTTCACATATAATCACTTAAAGAAATAAAGTCGGCTTCATTTAAACAAATGGATGATGTTTAAGGCGTCTAAATTTTGCTCTCACTATTATCACCAAGAAAGGTATTCTATGTAAGTAGGAATGCTTGCTTCCGAGGACTGTTATGGAAGTTGACCTCGCCAACGTCTGAAAAGTTACATCGAATAGGAATACACTATACTGTGTGTTAACACATGCAATTATAGTAACATGCATGCACACACATAGATTTTTATATGTTGTTTTTATTTCAAAATCCTATATTTAATAATCGTGTATTTCTTGAAGGTTTTTTGATTTCAGAGGGTATATCTTGCTTTAGAAACTGTTTTGGCGTGTATTAAATTTAAAGTAATAATGTTACGTTTGTTTTATAACAATTTTGAATTCTCACGACAACCTCTAAGAAAATTATTGACACTCTCATACATGACTGATGATGAATACAACAACTTACTTACCGACATTTGGGTATATTCTCAAGTGACAGAAGTAAAGCATCCATGTGCTTACTACAAACTCAGTGATTAATTAAGCAGTCACATAGAGATAGAGGAATACATTGTATTTTAAGATAATCTCATTTAAAATTGGATAAATATGTCTTTATAAAAAAAGGAAAAATGTAGTTTCCTATTCAGTCGTAATTTGCAAAACGTTAGCATTGATGGGAACAAGCTATAAACGTTCCGAACTGAGGTATCACTATTAAAAACTATTTGTAAGTATACATAAAACAATACAACATATGTTATACTACATTCAATTCATATTGTTTATGAAATATACACCAACACATTTAGATATGCTTTCAGAAATGCAGTTCATCATATATGACATTTCTAGCTGTTTCTTAAAGTCGACGTATACATGAATGTATATTACGACTAAACACACGATAGTGTTATCTGAAAAGTGCAGTTTCCTAATGGAACAGAAATGAAAGACAAAATAAGTTACTTTCGACGACTTCTGAAAATGCATATGATATATTTTTCCTTTCTTATATTATTTGTATCGGGTCCGTACGCGTAGGCTTGCCACACAATTCTATTGTTTTCTTTTAAACTAACGCATGCTGTAAGGTTTCCTCGCTTAATGTGCACATCAATTGGATGAATATGCGCATATATATATATATATATATATATATATATATATATATATATATATGCGCTAATGTGTATATTAATTGTTCGTCCACGATTTATTATAAAGTAAGATGTCTAGAAGTAGCAACGTGTTTTTTCTTTGTTTTGCTATTTTGCAACAATGTTGACTTGTTTTGTGAGTTGTTTTTGTTTTTCGTTTGTTTTTTAATGTTTTTCATCTTTTTCATTGCTTTTTGATGGCAAGTTTAATGTATGTTAATACATACATTGTTGTGGGTCTGTTAGGGGCCGAAATAAAAACACGGACACACGGGGTTACAGTAACAAATATGTATTATTGAAGAATAAAGAATATATATATATATATATATATATATATATATATATATATATATATATATATATATATATATATATATATATATATACAAGAAGTGGTATTCTGGACTTCCAGTATAGAACTGAGTTGGAAGAAGTCGGCGAGTTGGAATGATTTGCGCATTTTATTATAGATGAACGACTCCATTTGTTCATTATACAGGTACGGCACGGTAACACCCGACATTCCAAACATTCCCTCCTCAGGAGTCTTAGTAACGTTTTATTTTTCGGATTCATCTCTATGTAGTCTGGAGCCATTCGTTTGCTTTTTGGCTGATGTTTCTTTGTGATTCCTAGGGTGGTGGCAAGTTGAAAGTGTCATATTTCACGTGCATCACGTCTTCTACTTGTGGAGAGCTGTCAGTGTCACCTGACAGTCTTTTTTCTGATCTGATTCAGATGTCTCTTATACGAGAACTGTGGTACTTTTATAATATAGACCATCGACCCGATTCTCTATTCAATGATACAGGGTTTACAGAATGATGCGTTTTTTGGAACATCTTCAAGTATACCCCCTATTCTGGGCTGTATTTTTCTTCGGTACCGTAGAGATTCGATCATATCTATTTTGTTAAGGTAGTAACTTATCAAACACGGACTTTACTTTCCGCGCAAAAAATCATCTCTGCGGAGGATAATAAAGAGAATACGTTTACGTGTTTAGTAATTCTATATACTTCCAGAAATTGTTGCAAAACCTTCTCCTTAGGAGTATCACCGGCCTTTTTAGTGTTCTTTTTAACGTGTCTACAAAACGTTCCGCCTGGCCGTTATATGTCTGATTTGAAACGTCAAGCAGAACTCCTCAAAATCTGATGACGTGAACTGTGCCCCATTATCACTCACCAAACAGTCCACTAACCCAAAACGGTCGAATAGTTAATGTAAGATTCATATTGTAACTCTTTCAACGTAGTACCTCGGGCCACTTCGAAAAACTGTGGACTACGATTAAGTAGTAAACACCTTCCGGTGGTCCCACGAAATCCACGCGAATTCTTTCCACCGGACGGTCGGTCTTTGTCAATGGGCTTATGTTTTATATGTGGTTCTTTTGTCTCCAAGGCACCTCGTTTACACAGCTTTACTGCTTTTTCAATGTCATCATCCATACCTGGGATGTACACACAACTCCTCATTAAACCATTCATCCTGATATCCCTAGATGACCAACATGAACATCCTTTAGAATTTTCTATCGTAGTTTTTTCTGGAATGACCGCCCTTTCGTTGTGCATGAATACTCTTTGCCACATGCACATCTTTATCTACCATTTTCATTTTTGTGCTGGTGATAAATTAATCTTCGTGAGCTTCTTTTTTATCTCGTATTGGGTCACCGGGAGCTCTCTCACTGCGTTGCACAAACTCTCTTTAAAATCTCCTTCTGTTTAAAGGTACGCGATCACTGTGTCTATAGAGTATATCCCTGTGTTGGCACTAGTCTCGACAACCCGTCTGCATGATACATTTTATTTGAAGGCACATGCTGCATTTTGAAGTTGTAATTTAATAAGATATTTCCCCATCTTTGTAGCCTATTAGCCGTATATACGTATATGTCCTAGATGCATGTGCAATGGTTGTATGGGCCCCAACCGGCATTATATGTAGGATACACGCCCGTAAAATATTTGAACTAGCGTCGCTAGCAACGATTATGCCCAATGATGGGTTGTAATAACTCTGACATAGGCCTATTTATAATTTTATTGAACACATCCTGGTATTTAAGTATCTACATACAAGCGTAAACTTTTTTTTTAATAATTCATTTAATGGAGCGCACAAATTATGCATTTCTGGGATAATGACCTAGTAGTAATTTGCTAGTACCAGGAAACTCTGTAATATCGTGACGTTTTCTGACGCTTGCATGTTTTTATGTTTTTTTTATCGCGGTAGCCCTTTCTGGGTCCGACCTTCTGACGGCCTTGTCGATAACATGACCTAGGTATTTTTTCTCCAGGAAAAAAATCTATATTTCTTCTTTTACTTTGAACCCATAATCTTGGATTCTCGTAAACACTTGATTTACATGTTTCTGGTGTTGTTCGATATATTTGCTGTAATTCAAAATGTCATCAAGATACGCTATGGCAAAATCCAGTCCGCCTAGCACTGTCTCAATTCCTTGTTGGAAAATGGCTGGCGCGAATTCCACTCTGAAAGCTAACCTTTGCAATTTATATAAACCACGATGTGTGTTTATACATAACAGCTTCAAACTATCTTTATACACCGGTATTGTGAGTTATGCCTCACTTAGGTCTATTTTAGAAAATAATATTCCTCTATTAAAACTTGAGAACACTACCTCGGGCATGTGCAGTGGATAGTGATAGTCTTTTAGAGCTGTATTCCACCCCGTTGAAACATCTACACATATGCGGATATCATTAGGTGTTTTTCTGTACATAAACCGGGGGTGCTACCCACTGGCTCTGTTGTACTTTTGATAAAATACCAGTCTATAAAAGTCAGTCTAGTTGCTAGTTGATATTTTTCAATTGAGGCGAAGGGTACTTTTCTTTCTTTTTAAAATTCCGGCTGTACATTTTAATTAAGTTGAAATTTGGCAACCATCTTAGTGCAGAACCCAACACCGCTAGAAACAATCTTTCGGAAAAAAATGTGTTTTAATTCTCGTTGCAGTGTTTCCGATTCTGTTGCTCGACAATTAATTTATTTTACAAAATGTATTTATTGGCCATTTCCATAAATCAAATGCATGCATCCAGTCCGAACCGAAAATATTATTTAAATCTTCAGCACCAGTGGTTTTAGTTTTTTTTATTATTTTCCATTAGGGACAAATTTAAAATGTAATTATTTCCCCAGTCACTGTGCTAGTAAGCCTGTTTTTTCTTAATAAAATAGGTTTATTTAAGATGTTCCACTGATGTAAATTAATGATGAAGACATCTGAATACGAATCCAATTGAAATGTTATGTTTTCAACTAGGATTTTAACCTGTACAAACTTTCTAATGTTCATCCATTATCATGCTTTGTCCTAGTGGCTTGAACACGCATTTTGTTTCCTCTGCCTGTTTTGCAGTGCGAACTTTTATGTATAGCATTGTTGCAATTCATACACGACTTAAAACGGAAGGGATAGTCATTGTACCAATGTGGGCTACCACAGCGTAAATAAGAGCTCGGTAGCCATTTATTTGTCTTTTTACATGGTTGACTTGTCTTTGCAGCATACAAAATCACTATTTCTGTTTTGCCTTATTTTTTATAAGGTTGAACTTTTGTTTTGTATGTACTTTTTTATATGCGCAATGCCCGATAATTCAATGTATGTTGAGTCCTGTGTTACATTGATAAATATATTACAATGCTCGGCCAACTTTTGCAGTATAAGTCTTGGTTCATTCTCTACTTTATTTAGGGATCTACGCCTAATCTCTGTGTCATTTCCTGAGACACACCCTTGTATGAAAATTAAACACTTGAACTCATCGGCACTCAATTCAGCTAGTTTAAAGTCGTCACAATGTTTGGTAACTATTGATGCAAAAGTAGCGTACTCGTCCTCGTCTTTTTTTACCAGGTGTATGCACTTCCAGGTTTGTGAAATAACGTGGTCTTGGGACTGAACACTTCCGTTAATAATTTTAACAATTCTATTAAAAGTTAAATCGCTAGTTTTCCGAGGCAACATGAACTCCACAAATGTCGTATGTTCCGTTGTACCTAGTTGCCTAAGTAGCAGACGAACCTTTTTTCAGTCAGCCCATGTTTCGCAGTCAATTCTATATAAATCTTCATATCTTCTAACATATGCTGCGAACGTATTTCCTTCCGAATACGTGAAATTATCGATGGCGTTCCACACGGCGTTCTGCGAAAACGCGTAACCACTTTCATTCCCTTGGTCTCCACACGATATTGTTTATGTCTAATCTATCGTCATTTCCTTTCCTTTATAGTTTGTTCGAGGACAAGCTGTTTGAAACTTTGAAATCTGGTTGATTGACATGAGGTATTCCATAAGGTCTTCCATAAGGTCTTCCATGAGTACCTTTTTTTAGAAAATTACTATTTTCGTTTTTATTATGCCTTTGAAAGGGAATATTTTCTTTATATTAGCGCTTTGTAGACGCGATCTTAGTTGTGAAAAGATTATGTAACCTTTGTTTTTACTACGCTTTACACATTTTAGATTTAGAAAGAAAAAATATGTTTCACATTTTTTTCTTTTCAAGTGAAATGAAATCATATATTCCCTTATTTTCACAGATTCTAACAAAGTAAGAATGACAGTGTAGAAAGAGAGAGAGAGAGAGAGAAAGAGAGAGAGAGAGAGAAAATAAACTTGACCCTTTTTTATTTATTTGGTTTATCGTGTTTTTTTTGTTTTTGTTGTTTTATTTTTTTCACCGATAACTTGTTTTCAGAACTAGACAATGTGTATTCGATTTCATCAAGTGTTGTTCGTTTTCAAATCCATAGTCGGTATTTTCGAAGTTTCCGGCTCAAATTCTTTGTTGTTTGGATTTTTTCTGTTGTAAATCGTCGATAGTTTCGTTGTGTGGGTACTTTGTCAACCGTTAGTTGGCGACCCGTTTCAGCTCGAATTGCCTCGTCGCCAGTTTGGTGTTACCCTGTTAGCTGCTAAAAAAAAGACACCGAAACACGGGGTTACAAGAACAAATATATATTATTGACGAAAAAGAGTATACACACAAGAAGTCGTATTATGAACTGCCAGTATACAACTGTGTTGGAAGAAGTTTATTTAGTTATATATAAATAAATTACATATAAAATGCCGTGCAAAGCTAACAAAAGAGGTGAGAAAAGGTTTGGTCCATAATCACAAAAATGAAATAACCTTCGTAGATTTTAGGGTCATTATTAACCCAACTACAGCATTCATACTATACATCAGCTTTCACCAATCACCAAAAGTATTCATACTAGGACTATGCTACTTAAAACCCATATATACAATATATGCAATGGATCATTTGGGCACTAAAAAAATATGTATAAAAAAGGATGATACAAATGCACAATGAGGAAAGAAATAAAATAATAGAAATAACCAAAGTAAGTAAAAAGGCCCCCCACAACATATCTGTGGCAGATATTCAGATTTACAAGTCGAAAACGAAAAGAAAGTTGATGCAGACCCCAACGCTTTATTACTAACACCGCCTTCGAAAATATCGAAGGTTTACCTGAATCTCTGGAAAAGTACGCTATCTGTCACCCAAATAGGAAAAAGGGGTCTTTATGAAGCTCATTCATACACTAGCTAAGTTATTGACTTGGCATAACTATTACATGCTTCATATACTAACTTATACACGGGGTTGAGCAACGTTCGTTTTAGAAAACCAATATTATTTTCCTAAGGCACGTCTAAATACCACTCAATGCCAGCTACTGTCACTCTACAAAAACGCGCCACTCTCTCCCATGCCGACATGAATAGTCCTACCCTTCACAGCGCAAGCCAGTTCATGACATATCAGACCAGGCAGAACAAGCTGAAGACGATTAGTTAAAATCTGAGCCAGAATGTTTAATTTTGTATTTTACATTTTTATGGGTCGAACATTACCTAACCCCTATCCACTATATTTGCTCTTGCCCACCAGTTTAACGATACCCTTAGTTCAGTACTGAGGTATAGACGCATTCCTAAATAAAGAGTTGAATACACCAGTCAGCAAGGGTGCAAAGATGTGCGGCAACCTCAAACACACCTGCTAGAGTAGACAATCGATCCCCGGAGCCGGTGAAGGTCGATCTGCACCAAGGCTTCCAAACCTTCTCTCTCATTTATGCAACCTTCGCACCAAGCCGCTCGGGTCGCCTCAATGCGAGCACAGTCCGCTAAATACGGGTCAAACTGTAGTAATGACAGAGCGACCTCCTTGCTAAAAAGCTCCTGAAAATGAGAACGAAACTCCTCCAAAATAGTTGCCTCTCCGGCAATGTGACAAGGGCGATATGTCAGTCCGTAGCAAGTCGTCGCTCTTCTGCACGCAATTCAGGTTCGCTATTTGTAGCTTCCTTAGGCTATCTTTTTTACCTCAGCCCTAACAACATAAGCAAAGTTTTTCTTTCGACGCACAAGAGGATTACATCGCCTTAATTATTATTAACGCCCGATCTAATTTAGCTTCTAGTGCCATTTTTCCTGCCCTAGATTCTAGGTTGAGTCTTCGGCAAAAGTCGGCAGAAAAGGACCTAATAACTTGTTTAAGTTTAATCAACCGCTTATTTCCCGCAATATGATTAGTATTAGCTGATCCCTGTAGTCCTGAAGCTCGATAAACGACGTGTTGAGCTTCAAGAAACCAGACATTCTATGTTTACGTCTAACTATGTTTAGCCGAACCCGAACAAGTCGATGATCCGTGTAAACTATATTATTAAAACTTAGACATTCTAACAAACCTATGTCGACTCTCCTAATTAAAGACCGGTCGATATACCTCGCAAATTGTACCGAACCAGAGCCGCACGGCTAGTTGTCCAAGGCCATATTACATCATGGGTTTTTCATTTCGAAACTTATCGACAAGATCAAAGTTGTCAAAACATTCTCGACATGCCTTAGCATCCCGAGTCTTGTTCGTAGCCTTCGAAGGAGTCCCCAAACGATCTAAATCGGGATCCAAGACCGCGTTCTAGTCTCCCGCTAAGATAAATGTCCGAGAAATATTCATGAACTGCTCGATTCGCCGAAAGAAAGGAGCAATCTCAGCAAGTACGTTGGGCGCATAAACCCCAATGAGTTGAAATGCCATATCGTTTATGGTAACCTCCAAAACGCAAATCCTTTTCTTCAAATCCATGACGCAAGTGACACACGCCGCATCTAAAGACCGCTTTACTAGCCAAGAAATAAAACCCTTGCATGAGAATTTAAGTACCCTGAATATACATGAAAATCCCTAATCAGCGCCCCCGGATGCTTACTTGGAATAAAGTGGGTCTCATGAATACAGCACACACCACGTCCGAGGCGCTGAAGATCCTGACAAACTCGAGATTTGTGAGCAGCGGTCCTCATCCCCCGTACATTCATACTCGCTAGATTGAGAGCCATAAAAAGGTGGTTTAGGATTGGCGCTCAGAAACAACCGTTTTCGTTGTTAAGGTGCCGACTGCTCTTCACATGGATTGCGTGACCATCTCATCACTGATAGAGCCATCCTGGGTAAAACCGCCAACATCACGGGGACATATAGATTACGCTGCTCTGTAATGGGAGGGGTGTAAAGAACGGGGACCCTTTCAAGACATGTCTTTCTTAAATTCCTTTAGTGGGTATTTTTAGACATTACTACAGGAGGAGAAATGTCAAAAGTAATATTTGCCTCCTGTAGCATTCACCAAGCAGATTTGCCCCTATCTTGTTTTGGTACAACAATCAGAATTTGGGGAGAATTAGGGAAATTGTATGGGTTCTCTACAGATATGTCCCCCACCTCTGTGAAGTTGAGCAATATTTTAAGGTCAACTAGATTATGATCGTTCGCCCTAGTGAACACCTCCGTAGAGATCCTGCACATATCTTCCCCAGAAAGAAAAATCTTTAGGGGTAGGTTTAACAAACATTTCTGGTTATGGAGGAAGAGAGGTGATGTCTGTCTTCATTAGTGAGTGTGGGAGTGTGGTAGAGTGGGTCAGAGGGCGTGCTTTAAAAATTGCGAAGAGTGAGGGAGTATTTGTGACTTTTTGGGGGAGGAGGGGTGTGTGTTCCTAGGAGTGCGTGAGGGGAAACAAATGGTGATGGCCTTGGGGAGGGGGGTCTTTGTTTTTTAGGGGTGGGGCTTAGAGGAATTAATATATAACCTCTACTCTTTACGGAAGCGGTGACTGGCGGCGGCATTGTAGGGGGGGGGGCTTAGATTTAGTTTTAGACATAGAAACAGAAACAGGGGCAGGAACAGGGGGAAGGGGTGATGTTAGAGTATGTTTGGGTTTAGGAGCTACTTAGGGAGGAGAGGGAGGGCTGGGTCTGTCATTGCCCCTGAGGTATTTGTTAAGTTTTACAACTTATGTTAATTAAGCACCACTTGGATCCTTTGAAATCGTAATCTTCTCTTCATACTCTCTCATAAACTCAAGGGAATCACGACCAGGCGTATTTTCCCCTGTTTCTAGTACCCACTCGTTCTCCTTCCTCTGGTCTCTTTTGGTCGAGTCGGGGAACACAGCTCGCTCCTCTCTCACTTAAACATCAGTTACTGGTTTCATGGGTCTCCACAGTGCTGCAAGTTGTTGCTCTACGACCTTCTGCCCCGGGTGTTCCCCCACTCTGTTTTGGGGATAACTTGTGGTTCTCTTTTCGGTACATTGAATTGTAAGGTGGCCAATGCCACCACAGGTACAGCAAGACGGCCTTCTTTCGGCGAAAATGATTGGTAGTTTTGCTTCTCTACCTGCATAAAATAGGAATTTCGTCGAAGGCTTTTGGATTTAGCATGATATCCAAGTGCCATACCGATATATACGTTTCACAGCTTACTGCTTTTAAATCCTCATATTTCGTTAGAAAGGCCGCACCGTGCTCTCTTTCAATGTTGAAAGGTACATGGAACACTGTCGTTCTATTTATTTCTCTGTATTCCATCCTTAAGATGTACTCATTTGTGATGATTTCCGTTTTTGAAAGCTTTAAGCATTCATTTTCAGTTGTGAATAGTGTCTTCCAATTGTAGTACCCTCTTGATCTGATGATTTTCAGGGGGATATTACCCACGGACGCTAACAATTTGATTATGATCTCAACGGAAGCTCGAATCACTTTTTGGGGTGTTTTATCAACTACAAAATCTGTTAGAGTTTTTTTTCCGCATGTGTCCTTCAATTCCGGGATATTTATGATGAGTCTTGTGTCAGTTATTAGTTATGAGTACTTCTCCGTATTTTTTCGGAGTTCTTCAATATCTATAGAAACTGTCGGGGATTTAACCGATCCCGAGGGGCCTGGTATGGGTTGAGATATAGCTCAAACCGCCCCTTTCTTCATTGTGACTATCCCGGAGGGCATATGGCAAGACGTTGGCATGACCAGGGGAAAAACGACACTGATAGGCCAGAAACAAAAAGCAAAAAAAAACTAAAAAGAAATAAAAAGAAAGTGCAAATTTAAGAATAATTCGATCCTCTAAAATGTATGTCAAATCCAGCCAGAGAAAAACTGTAACTGATGATAACTGGCTGGAAGAAGTCTGTAGGTTAAAATACTTCTCGCATGTTATTATGGATAGACGAATCGATTTGTTCTTCGTACGGAAGCATAACATATATATATATATATATATATATATATATATATATATATATATATATATATATTTGCTTTTTTATGTTTTTTGCAATTTGTTCATTTGCTTATTTGTGCGAATTTTTATGGATTTGTACCTTTCTTGTATTTTATTTGTTATTCATGTTTTTTCATGTTTTTTGTAAATTTTGTTTTTGTCTTTTTGGCTCTAATTTTGATCTGTTTTGTTTATTCATGTTTTTTTGTCATTTTCTTAGTGTGTAAGTGTTTTTTGGTCATTTTAAACAGAGCGCCGGATCGAGATACAACCATATATGGACGTCGATTATCTGTTGAAGTGTGAAGGTAGTGTAGTATATGTTCTATTACAATGATACCATCCTTCTAGGCATTACCGTAACCTCTTTTGTAAACTGTAGGTTGTGTGTAGTATCTATTCTGTTGTCATGATACTATTCTCCCAGGTATCCATCTTCTTTTTTGAGAGGTGTGGAGTTCGTGTGGTATCTGTTCTGTTGTCATTTTTGATATAGGTTTGACGCAATTTAGTATCTGTTCTGCTTCTAACTAGCAAACATATGCAACCAGGTGATTGTGCAGTATACCGCCCAACTGAAATGCATTTTCAAGGGTGGTGTGAAGTTTTGCGCTCTTATGGAATACAGTTAATTCTTTTTCTTTTTTGTTCCGCTTCTTCTTCTTTTTCTAATTGTTTTGAAGGGGCACAAAGGCACGATATGGGTTCTTTGATAAGCCAGTGGCGCATTGTTTTCTTTAGCATAGTAATTCTACATGAATTAATTTTATTTTTGTTCTTTGATACAACAGGTGCGCATTAATATGACTTATTTTTATGATAGGGGCACAAAATGAACGAATACACTGTTTTTATTTCATAGTACAGGGGCGCATAAATATAAGTTCTTATGTATGCGCACCGGGGGGGGGGGGGGGGAGATAGTTACGTATATAGAATGCGCACCGGATCGGTATAGGTACGTATATAGTATGCGCACCAGCCGGTCATAGATACGTATATAGTATGTGCACCGGAAAGGAGATAAGTGCGTGCATAGTATGCGCACCAGGGCGGTAATACATACGTATCTAGTATGCCCACCTGGGCTGATATAGGTGCGTATATAGTAAGCACCCCTCGACGGGGATGGGTGGATATATATATTATACGCCCCGGGCGGTGATAGGTACGTATATAGTATGCACACTTGAGCGGATATAGTTACGTATATAGTATGTGCACTGAGGCAGGGATAGATACGTATATAGTATCCGCGCAGAGGCGGATATAAGTGCGTATTGAGTATGCACAATTAAGCAAACATAGTTACGTATATAGTATGGGCACTGAGGCGGAGATAGTTACGTATATAGAAGGCGCAGACAGAGGTGGTACTTTTAATAGAAAAATGACATACTTTTGCCCTGGGCAACGGAAAAGGCAGGATGGGTAAGAGAGTGTTCGCCGAAGGCAAAATGCAGGTGATACCGGGAAGATTTGGCGGTGAAATTGGGTGACCAGGGAAGAAAGAGCCCCAAACAACGCTAGGTAGCCCTGCTAGTCTAAACGTTTATACAATTTAAAATCGATATTCAGTGTCACCATTTTTTGCTTTTCTCTCTGCAATGAAAACCGCTCTTCTTGTTTCACAGTTGTTATTTTTCGTTTATATAAGCTGATATATCCATATTCAAATTATACTCCATCATAAACGTGTACACTAATGAATATACGCTTTTCTTACCCCGCAGACACGACATGTGAAGCACCTCCTTCTTTTCCTGCTGGTCAGTGTTCCTCTTTATTGTCACAATTGTATGTTGTATTGTATATCTTACAACATAGTAGAACTCTGCGATAACCAGTATTATGCTATACACTAAGTTATGATATGATATTCTAAACAATAGATGGTCGGGAAAAATAAAATAAATACATCCAAACACAACATTAAAGACGATACGTTTACTTTAAAAAAAAGGTGATCTACGAAGCAGAATAAGCGTACATCATACACTTGTGTACGCATTATAAGTTCGATAACAGCTGTTGCTATGTTTATATTATGAAGTGAGAATTTAAAATTCAGATATTACTTACAAGCAAATAGTTTAAAAAACAAACATACATACGAATTGGCATTTATGTGTGTTTTAGATTTGTCTCAACGAACCAGTTAAAATGTTTCCTTCTCTCGTCGTGTATATACCACACCCACGGACACTTATGCGTATATTATAAGTCAGTAGCATACAAAATTAATGACATATTTAAGATGGTGTAGCGACCACGCTCCGAAGAATTCAACAAAAAAAAAATGTTTTCTTCCGTGCATATATTTCAAAATGTAAGTATTTTTTTTCGATAAATATTAATTATGCGCATAAACAAAAAACCCACAACAGTTATGTTGTGAACCTACCTTACCTTTAACAATAACTAAATGGTAGCAACCGGCTACCATAAATACCAGCTTCTGCCGGGAGAACATTGGGAGGCACATTTAGGCACTCTGTCCTTTTTTTTTATCAGGTATTTCTATTTTGCGCTCCGTTGATTATTACTGTTGATTATTGTTATATTATTGTTATTATTGTTACTGTTATTCGGACTTTTTTTTTAATGTCGAATTATTTTTGAACGCTCGACTTTTTTTTTCTTTTTTTTTCTTTCTTTTCTTTACGGATTTCGTTTTCCTCGTCGGCCATGGCAGCTCAATGCCTTGTGCCAAGGGAAAGTTTGACAACTGAGTTGGGGTCGATACCTCCCACCCAACCTGGAACGTCGGGATGGGCAAGACCCCCGACAGTGACCATTAACTCGGAGGATTTCAAGGTTTAAATTGAATCTTTTAAAAACCAGATTACTGAAATAGGACTTATCATTGACCTACCAAAGTGGGAATACATCCAAAAGAAGACCCTCAATATGTTCGTTGTTGACCGTAAAACAAAAACATATAAATCAGGTCATCGGTGGATATAATAACTAAACTATGTGCATTGGTAGGTCACAGACCAATTAAGATAATCAAGACTAGAGGATTTAATAACTGGCCTGGTTTTTTTGGCTACAGAAAATGAATGCATGACACTTTAAAAAAAGCAGATCATCACCCAGGACTGTGTTGAGGATGGAACACTTGGGAAGACGGCCTACACCAATTTCAGTCTTTCATGTCCCGTTCTACATCGTAGGGGCACATATTGGCGCATTTCTAACAAAGTTTTGCGAACTAATGGATGTGTCTTGCGACCAGTACATTTCCATGTGGAACACAGACATTCTATTAGATGAAAAAGCGTTGCCCTACGAAGTGTATTTGAGGCTGTCGCACATTGTTTTACCCTTGCTGACAGTGTTATTAAACTCTTGGTTTAGGAACGGGGCTATACCTCAGTACTTAACCAGGGGTATTGTGAAGCTTTTACGCAAGAGAAAATAGGGTGGGGATGGGATAGGTAATTTTCGGCCCTTAACAATGTTAAATACAGAGTTAAATATGTTGACCAAGATGTTAGCAAATCGTCTGCAGGTTGTCCTGCCTGGTCTTATTAGCCCTGAACAGACTTGTGCTGTGAAGGGTAGGACTATTCACGATAACTTGCATGCGTTACGCTTTATCCCTGAGAATGTCGACTCAGAAGTCGCGCTGATAAATGTACATCAGTCCAAAGCATTTGATAGGGTGGACCATCGTTTTTTGGAGGCGGTTTTGTCTTCGGCGTGTTTTATGTCCCAGTTTCGCTCTTGGATTAGCCTCTTGTATGCAAACCCCGGTTCGCTGGTGGAAGTGAATGGTTTGAGATCTAAGCCCTTTGAGTTATCCAGATCTATTCGTCAAGGTTGTCCTCTTTCACCGATGCTCTATGTACTTGTGTTGGAGTCTTTCCTTCAGAGGCTAAGTGTGAATCCGGTCTTACGTGGAATTGCTTTGACAGGTGCCGGCACCACGTTAAAGTACTCCGACGATGTAACAGTGATTGTAACGAGCAGTGCCGATATTAGTGTCGTCGACAGAGAAAGCAGAATGTATGAAACGGTAACAGGAGCCAAAATTAACTGCGACAAGTCGGTGGTATTGCGCATCTGTGCCTGGAGGGGTGTATCTCTAAAGGGACCCTTCAGCTGGGCTGACGGGCCGTGCAAACTACTCGGCGTCTGGTTTGGTCCGGATCTTCAGTTGGAGAAAAATTGGTCGGAAGAACTGAAAGCGATTCGCTCCGCAGCTAGTCTGTGAACCCGTAGCAATCTTTCGTAAATTGGAGAGCGGAAGTGTGTGTTTCTCACATCTATCCACTCATCCTATATCGTCTATCAGTGCTTCCACTCCCGTCGGATACACTGCTTGAATTGCAGCGGGCCCTGTTGAAGTGTTTATGGCTTGGCCTGTCCCATCAGGTTCGTCGCGAGATATGTTATCTGCATCGATCTGAGGGCGGTCTGGGTATCCCTAGCGTTGAGATTCATAAACATTCGGTTCGGCTATATTACCTGGATCGAATGTGTACACGGTGTGAGGGAAACGGTAGCTTCTGGAAGGAAGACACTAAGAAAGCCTTTCCAGCTTTGAAAAGGTTGCACTTGGATGATGGGGAGGCTCGCAGGTAGCCCCGAGACGAGTGCTCATTTTATCGCGAGTGTCGACGGGCCTTGAAGTACCTTTTACGGGTGAAAGAAATCCTTTCTGACACCCAGCTGTTGTCCCGAAAGGCATTATGTCGGGTTATAGTGCGGAGATCTTTTCAAGATGATAAGATTGAGGGGCTCGGATTGACGAAGGGGGAGCTGCGCTCAATCTGGCCGTGGGCGCCTGGGTTGAGATGTTTCAATAATGACAAAGCCTCTTTGGCCTAGCTGATGATAAGAAATGCCCTCTGTGTCGGCAAGAGACTTCACACAGCTGGATTTACGAACTCGCCTATATGCGTTCGATGCGGTGACGAAGACGAGACTTCGAGTCATGCCTTCTTTTTTTGCCGGATCGTTGTGCCGCTGATCAAGTTTCTTGGGGTCTCATAGTTCGCATTCTGAACGTAACGTCTTTCGACATCGAACCAATTAATGTATGTAGAAACTTGGCACCGACAATAGATAGGCAGAGCCGTTTTGTCTTTTTAAGCTTACTAGCGATTGTAAGACGAGCTATATGGTCTACACGCTTCAAAGTTGTCTACGACGGTGAGACCTTCACTCCTGTCAGCCTTATTTGAATTTTCAAGTATTTGCTGAAGATTCGCATTACGGCTGATAGGGCGAAACTCTCGTCGGCAGATTTTGGTAATAGATGGGAGAAAGTGGCGCGTGTTTGTAGACGTGTCTTAGGCATAGAATATTAGATTGCAAAAACGAACGTTGTTGGAGACCAGTTTATCGGTTGATATATATGTCCCCTGTAATAATTATGCTAAGTCCATAACTTAGCTAGTGTATGGATGAGTTTCATTACGGCCCCTTTTTTCCCCCGTTTAGGGTAAGATAGAATGATTTGCCAGTGATGCAGGTCACCCGTCGATATTTTCGAAGGAGGAGTTAATAAAGCGTTGGAACCTGCATCAATTTTCGTTTCGTGTTTTACTGGTAAACCTGCTTATGTGCCACATATTAGTAGTTGGGTGTCTTTTTACTAACTTGGGTTAGTTTATTTTTTTTCATTCCTATTGTACATATGTGTCATTGTTTTGTTTTTTGTGAAAATAATTTTTTTAGTGCCCAAATCCCTCATTGCATATATTGCATATATGGGGTTTTAGTAGGATATTCATAGTATGATTTTTTTGGTAATTGGTGAAGAAGGACGTATAGTATAAATGTGGTATTTTTGTGAATGATGGCCGAAAATAAAACTAGCTAGGTTAGTTCTTTTTTTGTTAGTATGGACCGAACCTTTCCCCGCCCTTTTTTTGACCGTGTGCCTCATTTCATATAATTAATTTATGTGAATAAATAATGGGATGCGTATTTCGGCACTAGCATTGCCAACCCTGACTTGTGTATTATTTCTCTGTTCAATACGATTCGTTATTATTATCTCTAAACCTGTTCTTTTATTTCATTGTTGGTACACCTAAACAAGTCAACAACAACTGGCGGCGAGTGATTCGTAAAGGACTTCGTTGGAAACACCTTGGACCTTACAATCTGTGAGTGATAAACAAGTATCTACAACACGGTCAAACTTCGAAAAAAAAAACTACCCGTTTGAAAAAAAAACCTTGTGCTTTACAATTTTCGGGAAGATATTGGAAACATCGAATGCATTCAATTTTGAGACGAGTCTGCCTTACAAGAAATAACCAGTTTAAACAATTGCTGGACGAAAAATACTAAGACAGATTTTACTATTTGTGTTATTCGTATTTCAATACGGGATTTTACCTCGTGTAACAGATGAAATTGGAATACAATGTGCTTATGAAACTAAAATGTTTGAAAAAAAAAGCTCCATACTACAAAAAACTTTTTTCGTGCCTGATATAGTCAAACGTATTCTGTGAACAGACTTGTTACTGTAAAATCGTATAGTCGGAAAAAAATCTGACAAGTAAAACCAAGTTACTTTCTTTAATAACTAGTCAATTTTTAATATAGTCATAACTTGCTATTTTGCATTTTCAGCCTACACTGAAACGCAAACGGACTTAATAGAAAGAAAAAGTTCCAGATGCGAACAAAAATACAATTAATTTGTTAAATTAATTACCCAATAAGCCGGATTAATAAAATCTTTTTTTTTCTCAAAGAAGATACAAACAAGATTAGAAAGTGCCGGTCGAATTCGAGACCCGAACGACGCAGTCATGAGTAGAGGTTGAGTTTGTTATTATACAGTAAGCATTTGAAAAAAAATAGTTAAGGACTATTTGTGACTATTTTTTTTCAAAGAAGTATTTCTTTAATCATAGAAGATTTCTTCGAAACAAATATTCGAGATGATTAAATTTCAATCAGAACAACAGAAGGCAAACGATGAACAACTTCAGTCTCTACAGAAAGAAATTGCAATCGCAGCAAAAAAGTTTGTTGAAGTATTTTGAGGATAGGAATTTTGCACAAAAGCGAGAAGATAGAACATCTTTAGACGAACAATTGATTGGGATATATATTTACAATTAGAGCAACATACTCAATCAGAGAGAACATTTGAACAGCTGGCACGAGCAATGATAAATATGACGAATGACGACGGCGACGCGTTCAACCAAAATGCAATATGGTCAGCTATAGAAACCTTCAACTATGTGCCTGAAGAGGACCTACACTTCGAATCATGGTACCGTCGATATCAGGATTTTTTCGACATTGATTGTAGCACATGGTCGGAAAAGAAAAAGGTTCGTTTAGTTCTTCGTAGACTAGGTACGTCAGAGCATACACATTTTGTCGATTATATTCTGCCGAAGAAAACGGGCGAACTATCTTTTAATGAAACCATTAAAATGTTAATGGAACTATATTGCCCCCAAACAAGTTTATTCCACAAAAGGTGGAAATCTATCAACCTAACGCGAAAAGAAAGCCAAGATTACTCACCGTTTGCTTCGAGTGTCAGTAAACATTGTGACGACTTTTAGTTATATCTTGACAGCGGACAATTTAAAAGTATTAATATTTGTTCAAGGGCTCGTCTCGCACTACGATGCAGAGTAAAGAAAACGTGCAATAAGCAAACTTGACACCGAGCCAAATTTTACATTGCAACAACTGGCTGAAAGCTGTCAATGATATATTTCCGAGAAAAGGGAAGCTAAAGAAATAGAGGAAGCGGCAAATTCTAATATTAAAAATGTTCGTCGTTTTGCAAAATAATCATACTCTTCGAAGGAAAAATTCAGGAAGGATTTGCCTCAAAGGTCGGATGAAAAATTGCCAAAACAACCTTTGTTGGGGTTGCAGGGACCTACATTGGTACCAGAAGTGTCTTTTTAAACGACATAATTTTGACAAATGCCATAAAATGGGACACAAAGCCTAAAATTGCAGAAGTAACAATAGAACAAAAAGTTACATAAACACAACTAGAATTAACGGTGGCAACCTAAACATATGAAAGTATGTTACGGTAAAAATGAACAATCAAGATGTTAAACTATAGCTTGATTCAGGGTCTGACCTCTGAATTATTAATATTAATACCTGGAAAAAGATCGGCAGACCGACTATGCTACGCACAGATAACGTGGCTCGATCGGAAACCGGAGAGAAAATAAACTTTGAAGGGAAAGTCATTTAAAAAATAAGACATTAAAATTACGCATGTTCGTAATGAAAGATACAGAAAATTTGTTCGGTGATGGGATTCAGCACTTCCAGCTCTCGGATTCGCCGATAAGCGCCTATTGTCAACGAATAAAGAATGTTTCTGCTGAAGCAGAAAAATTGAAGAAGGATTTGAAAGAGTCATTCCCCAAGGTGTTTTCTAATGAATTAGGACGCTGTACTAAAATGAAGGCGAATGTTGAACTAATTGAAAATAAGAATCCCGTTTTTAAGAGAAAACAAAGTGCACCATTTGCCTCTCTTGAAAAAATTAATGCAGAAATAGACCGGTTGGTGGGGAAAGGTATTTAACACCAGTTGACTACTCGGAATGGGCGGCACAAACCGTCTACGTGAAGAAACAATCTCGAGAGATCAGAGTGTGTGCCGATTTCTCAACCGGTTTGAACGATGCGCTGAAAGATTATCACTATCCTCTGCCGACTCCAGAAGAGGTTTTCACAAAATTAAACGGTAGAACACTGTTCCTAAAAATTGATTTGAGTGAAGCCTATCTGTAAATACCTGTAGAGGAAGATAGATATAAGCTTATCTGTATTTCGACACACAGGGGAGTACTAAAGTTCAATCGTCTCCTTTCTGGAATTTAAGTGGCACCGTCGATTTTTCAGCAGGTAATCGACACGATGTTGAGCGGGCTCGATTTTTCCATCGGCTACCTTGACGATATCTTAATGAAAAATACAAACGTCGGGGAGCACCGTGAGCACGTAAACAAAGCATTCGAAAAGATAAGCGATGTTCGTTTTACACTCAAGGAGTCAAATTTTGAATTCTTACTAGAAGAGATCAAATATTTGGGACATGTCATTGATGAGAATGGAAGATGTCCCGTCCCAGAAAGATCTATATCCATCAATAATATGCCCGAACCGAACAATGTTACTCAACTACAAAGCTTCCTTGGTCTCGCAAACTATTACGAAAAATTCATTCCCAGTATGTACAAATTTCGAGCCCCATTAAATGAGTTACTTAAGAAAGATAGTAAATGGGAATGGTCCGCCGACTGTCAATCTGCATTCGACAACCTAAAAACGAAGTTAACTTCAGAATTAATCCAGAGCTAAAAACTATTGTTGCAAGTGACGCAAGCTCCTACGGCATTGGGGCGTGTAATTCGCATAAAATGCCGGATGGCTCGATGAAACCCATGGTGCACGCTTCAAGCACTTTACTTCCTGCAGAGAAAAATTACTCTCAGATTGAGAAGGAAGCGCTGGGTATTGTTTTCGCAATGACCCAATTTCACAGGTATCTACACGGCCGTCATTTTATCCTACACACCGACCATAATCCACTTATCCCCATCTTTGGATCAAAAAAAGGCTTGCCAATTTACACAGCAAACCGCCTACAGAAATGGGGTATAATTCTGTAAAATTAAGACTTTGAGATGGAATTTTTACCGTCAAAAAGACGTGGACACGCAGATGGTGTATCGCGGCTAATCCCAAAGTACACGGAACCGCTCGAGGATACAGTTATAGCATCTCTTCGGTTTAAATATGACTATAGTAAAGTACTGTGTAACACAATAAAAGAGCTGCCAGTCACACTTGGCGATATACAAGAAGAGGCAAGAGAAGAAAATTGTATTATCGAAATTAAAAATAAATTACAAACAGACGATGAGCAAACGGCAGAAGCTGTTTCAGTCTGTTGCGACATATTATACCGGGAGCGAGAAGTAATCCCAGCTACGCTACAAAAAAATCCTAAAGGATTTCCATAAGGGGCCTCCCGGAGCGACACGCATGAATAGCCTATTCAGTACTGTGCATGGCCAAAGGCAAATCACCCATGGTCCCGGATTCACATAGATGTTGCGGGGCCATTGGACGGATTATATTATTTAATTATAGTCGACAGCAACTCAAAATGGCCAGAAGTTGTTAGATGTAAAAACCCAACAACGGATGTCACGATATGCGCGTTGCATGAACTGTTTGCCCGATTCGGAGTGGTGGACATTGTTGTACCGGACAACGGTACACAATTTACTTCACGATAGTTCAATAAATTTTGTGAAGACTTTCAAATTAAACATATCACCAGTCCGACTTTCCATCCGAGGTCAAACGGACAGGCAGAAAAAATGTGTTGATACCTTGAAGAGAGCGTTGAAAAACTCGACGGGCACGCCGAGAGAAAAGGCACTCCAGCAGTTCCTTCAAGTGTATAGAATTACACCCAACGAGAACACACCAGCCCAAGTACCACCGGCGGAAGTAATGTTTGGAAGAAAAATAAAGTCAGTATTAGACAAACTTTTACCAAAAAAGTGAAACCGACCAATATTACGGCACCAAAGAAGAGTTACGAGGATGGAGAGAAGGTGTTCTTCCAGGAACACCATGGAAACAAAACCGTGTTGGAAAGGTACAAAGAAGATTGGGGCGGATGGTGTACATTGTAGAGGGTCCTAGAGGCACCTGTAAAAAATACATTAACCAAATGCGTCGTCGTATGTCGGACGACCCGGGGGAAGGCCCATCGGATCAGAGTGAGACCATTATGGAAGATCTATACGACGCATTTTAGCTGGCAACACAAAAAACACCTCCGGAACAGAAACGTTCATCAAGAAAACGTAAATAAACCGGGAGTTTTGAGGTGAATCCTAGGACAAAGATATGCCTTGAGATTCCGGGAGAATGAGTTTCGGAAGGAGGTTGTTGTGGGTGAACCTACCTACCCTTTAATTATAACCAAATGGAAGCAACCGGCTACCATAAATACCGGCTTTTGCCGGTAGAACATTGGGAGGCATATTTAGGCACTAGCACTACCAACACTGACTTGTGTATAATTTCTCTGTTACATAAAATTCATTATGATTGTCTCTAAACCTATTGTTCTTTTATTTCATTGTTGGTACCCATAAACCGGTCCACATCAATAACGAACAACTTTTTTTCCACAAATATGTTGGGACAATAATGATCAACAATAGCTAAATATATATGTGTATGTTATGTTAACATCTCAAAAATGGTTTCATATAGTATAGATTACACCTAGAGATAAGTAATACATGTATGGCTAGTTCAGCATACATAAGGCTTGCAATTTAATTACAGCTTTTCTGTTTGATGTAATCTGATATAACACATTCGGAAGCTTGTATTGTGCCATACAAACATTATATCTATTCTTAAATATGTATATTTGCAATTGTTTGAGCATTATTACTTCCACGTGTTTGTTATATCTTAGTGAAAGTAAACGTTGCTGATCTTTGTTGTTTTAATTTGCGTTTATAAGTATTAAAACATTCAATTAAATATTGCTTGTGGCTTGTAAATAACACACATTAATATAATTGTCACACTTTTACCGTTCTATGGATGTGATAAAAGATTGACATTTCCGAAATGCAAGAAGAAATATCATTAAAGATAAAGTTTTCCATTTTTACAACTTTCAGTTTTGTGTCAGCCTCATGTTAGTCTCTGCAGCTCTCAGGAGCTTCCGACACGTGCCCGATCGTTGCCGCCGAGCAGTCATGGAAATTAGCGCTTCATCTGGAGTAGTACTACATTTTTTTAATCTTTCTTACTCATCAGATATCATATCGGTTTCGTTATAACAGTTTACAATTGATCACAATACTGCATGTACTATGTATATATATATATATATCCAAGTGAGTAGTAGCCTTTTTTAATGAGGACGGTTGTTTTATAATTTCCATGTGATACAGCAACATTTATATTTATTGAACTAAACTTGTTTTTCTATATAATATAATCATATTAAATATTCCATATATGTTCATCAACGTATAGTCCTGTGAGGCTTTTCTCTATATACTTTAACAACACAAAATGCATACTTAAATATGAATTAGTTATTGAAATGGGTTATATAAAAGTAACTATTTTAATAAATCGTTATTTATTATTAACTGAAATGATAACACACCTATGGCTAAGCTTTTGTGATATTCCCGTTGCTTAATTTAACTCTGTAGATCAGATAACTTACTAATATATGTTAGGATGTACAAAAGAGGACTCATTTAGCGGACATATCACGTTGTTGACATGCGTTCTCCATAACGCACAACAATAACGCAAGCAAAGAAAATAGAAAAATCATAAGTGTGGTAATATTGTTAGTGATAATACTACTTATAATAATCGGCATTATCATGATATAGATGTGGTGTGTGGGCACGTAATTGATTTACAATGGGGTTGTTGTTGTAAAATGTTTATCGATTGATCATCAGGATGTCTCATGTACTAATCCACACGTAAGGCATGTTCATTTTAATGTGTCCTCACAGTCGTGCATGCATGTATAGATAAATGTATGCGTACTTGCAAATAACATAACTAGTGTTATAAAATAATAGTATCTTGTTTATTGATATTTTTGTTGAACGTTATTCCAGATTGGTCAGATAATATTACATAAATTATTCGAATAATTCCCTCAATTAGTTATTTGTTGTATTATCTACTGCGATTAAAAGAAAGAACAATTACTACTGTGCTCCTTTTTTTTGTTACAAATGAACAATATTGCTGAGTGCTTAGACATGCATATTTAAAATATATTTACATCAGTATCTGTTCCGATAGATACTGCACCCCATAGACTGGTATTGTCTTGGTCTTCGGGACTTGATTTACGCTGGTCTATGTGTCTGTCCTGTGCTGTTCTAGGAGGACCACCCTCCCAGGCTTCGCCTCCCCTCTTTGGGGAGGAGTAAGTTTATTGCTGACTGCCTGAGGCGCCCCTACCGGGGAATTCCGACGGGGCTGCCCAGGAAATTTTTAAACCCCACTTTCCCGACCCGACCAATCACATCTTACTTGTGGGAGTAAGATAACACTGTCCGTCTGCCTAACTCCTGGTGAGGAGTAAATAAATACTCGGATATTTCGGATCATTCGATTAGTTATATAAATATGTAAATTTTATCAACATTATCTCATTCATCCGTTTGTGTAGTGATAATCAAGTTGGTCATTATAAAAGTAGGAACATACACCGAGTATCTATAAAGTTTTATAAAAATGATTAATTATTTTTATCAAGCAATATGTTTTACCATTGCGTTTTTTTTATTTAAATATTATTTTAAGTATGCCGAACATGATCATGGGAGTATTATGTAAGAGTTCAATCATGAATAGTAAACGTTCTAAATTTTAAATTGTTTTGTTGTTTTTTTCTCGAATTGTCAGGAATAATAATGTCTAGGATGGTTCGATGACATGAACTTACAATTATACATACATTTTTCTTGATATGATATTTATTCATTTTATTTTTCAATTTTTCTGTAACTCTTTCAATTTTTATTCGTGTAGTTCTAGTCTCTCTATCTCTCTCTCTCTCTCTCTGTTTATCGCTCTCTCTCTCTGTATCTCTCTTTGTAGGTATATATATATATATATATATATATATATATATATATATATATATATAGTTAACCTCTAAGAAGGTAGTCCGCTATTGTAGACGTATGAACTACTGTGAAACAATTATGTAAATTTAGGGGTATCAACGTAAATTGAGAGTTGCGCAGTGAGATGTCTGTTTACATAAGTTTTAAGTGTCTGCATGTAAGTACCGCCCAAAAAAGAGGGAGCAGGCAGAGTGTTCCAGAGTCTAGCAGCATAAGGACAGAAGCTTTTGTAGTAGAAAGGTCGTCAGAACTTTTGTACCTTCACAGTGAATAGATGGGAGGTCACAGTCTGTCGGGTAAGACAGCAAGCTCATCAGATAACAATAAAGTGAAGTACTTTTAAAACAGGCACATTGCATTCATGAGATTGGGCTAGACCTTGATAGATAGTGATGAGCCTATCAAGTTGGCGACTCTTTTTTGGACTTTATTTAAGATGGAAAGACTAGTGGATGATGCACCAGCCCAGATGGGCAACAATACTCCATGCATGGGCGGATGGTGGATGTGTACAGATATAGAATAATGTCAGGTTGGAGAAGTTTAATTGAATGGTAGAGGGAGTCCACCGACTTGGCAGCAGCCCTGGCAATCGGTTCAGTCTATTTATTCCAATTCATGTTATTTGTAAAAGTTAGGGCAACAAGTGGCCCTGATTAACACTCATGTACGGTATTCTTTGCCATGACAATCGGTGGTTGGAGTGGGTTCTTGTAGTTATTGAAGGAAAATAGTTTTGTCTTTGTAACATCTCAAGTTACCATCCACTGTAGACACCATTCCACTACAGGCTGATGGTCATTTTCTAAGGATTCAGCCAGTGACTCGGATATATGCGCGTCTGTTTGGCAAACCTGACGAGAGTTGAGCGTGGTGTCGTCATCTAATATTAATATCACAGTCTCGATTTCACCAGGAAGGACATTTATGAAAATCAGGAATAGTAGAAGTCCTGGGATAAATCGCTGGGTAAACCAGAATTTGTGTAACGTTGCATAGATGAACAACCATCGAGGACGACCTGATTCTGTTTTTTGTTAGGAAGGATATAGTTATATTAAATATGTTTCCAGTAATACAAGAAGCCCGTCATGGCAGACCTTGTTAAAGGACTTGGATATATCAGGCGCTACCGCTTCAGCTTATCCTGCCTTGTCAAGTGTATTGTATATGCGTTCAGAGATTACCGTTAGGATATCTGCAGTAGATCGTACTTGTCTGAATCTGCATTGATGATCAGAAAGAGGTTTAGCATTAACTATGTGCCGGAATATTGCTAACTTCGTTAATGATTCAAATATTGAAGCACAGTTCGGGAGTAGACTGATTGGGCTGTTGTTTAGAGGATCAGTTCTATATCCAAAATTTCCCAGCCATCAGAGTAACAAGATTCGTCAATGAATCTGTTGTAAAGTTTTGAGACGGTAAAGGCAAGCTCATCAGATAATTTATTTATTACTATTACTGATATAAAATCAGGCGCACAGGCTTTGTAGGTGTCAAGATTGTGTATGCTGCCTATGCTTTGAGATGGGCGGGATGGCCAAATTCTTAAGTGTGGCTACAGTCCTCAATGGGAATTTTGTGAGCTGGTTGTTTGCTGAGTCAAAAATGGAGTTGAAGTGAAAAGCTGGGCAATTAGTTCAGCTGTATTAGTTGCCGTACAAACAACATCCTTGTGATTTTATAGCGAGGGAATTGTCGATTGTCGATTGTCCTTTGTTCACCACGTTATTGTAGTTTTTCCAGAAATAACGAGTACCTTATTTATGTGAGTGAATGCGTTTTTTTGGTAATCTCGTTATACGTTCTCTTTGCTACTTGTCAATCATTTTTTTCTATAAATTGGTCTGTCTATTCGCAGTTGACTCATGACACCCGAATTTCTGTAAATCCCTCTGCCTCTCAGCAATAGCAGCTGCACATTCTAAGGCGAATTATTAAGGAGAGGGGGGTTTGTTGAAAACTATTCGCATGATGGCATACGCATCACTGCCTGAGTTGACTGATTCGGTTAGCTCATGTGCACACGGATCAGCAAGGAGTGAGAAAGTGTCAATCCATGGTGCGTTGCTGATGTTATCCATGAAAGGTAAAAATCAGCCTGCTCGTAGTTTCTCGTCGTTTTGAGCAACGGCTCTTCAGATGTTGGAAGAGTTTTTAAGGTTATACGTATCATTACCACAACGTAATCAGTGTTTCCAGCTGGCTATACCTACTCCCACACAATCATCGCGTAGTGAGATCAAAAACAGGTGAGGTTTACTGGTCAACACAACCAGAAAGGCGTGTCGGAAAAGTAAGTATGTGAGAGGTAGTGATCTGAGGGCAAATTATATGTAGAGTACATAGCTTCATAAGTAACGCTGGAAAATCGCTGTGTCACGGTGGTGTGCATCAACATCCAAAATGCATGTGTTTGGGCATTCGAGTCGAGTGAGAGTGTCAGATCTAAGCTTTCAGAGACAGAGTCAAACAAATTACTGTCTGAGGAGAACAATATAAGAAATAAAAGTAACAAACTTGTGTAAGATCAATCTAAAACACATGTAGGCTTGATCATTAGATTCAGACCTATATTATCTAGCCAAGAAGAGGGTTTTCCGAACATACACTCCTAGCGCATGCATATATGTGGCAGAGTTTTTACGGTAGAGTGGAAGGTAATCAGTCATGTCAAAGTGGTGAAAGCTATTTGCGGATTGAAGGTTCGTGTCACTTAGTGCTAGGATATCCGAGGTGTTTAGCGGGAGAAAAGTTTATCCGTCCTTAATGTTGGTACAAAGTACCCGGATATTATTGAATGCGAGCCTCAAGGGCGGAGGCGAAGATGTATTTTATTAGGTGTCTGGTTTATATTCGTTTTTTTTTGTTTTGTAAATTCATGTTTGTTTTGAGATAACGTGGGGAGGGCAAAGTAAGTGCTTGATTGGCGCAAATAAGCTAACTCCATTAGTCGTGACATGCCCATAAAGGTTGTGGTTTCGGAATGTCTTACCGGGGATAAAAATAGGGTCCGTTTCCATGCGCGACATGGCTAATACAGTAACCCACGATATTATACAACGGTTGACGGAGCAGACGTTATTAGCGCAACCTAAGAGGTAGGGCTGCTAACTACAAATCGAGAACAACAGCCAGACAAGCTGTATTACCTATATCCTAAGCTTGTTGGAACCAGAGCGACCCTAATTAGTCATGTTGGACTGTATGACGAAAAAGGTTTACTCAATTTGTCCAGATAATGAGAAAGAGAGATGGCGTCTCTTGCCCTAGTCAGGAAACAAGGTTAGTAACTACGCGTCTTTAGAGGCGTCTCAGTGCTTGCCCCTCTTCGCCTAACTAATAGACAAATATATATGAATTATTATAGTTAAAATATGTTCATATAATTGTTTGGACGTGTAAAACGTCCGATAAGAAAACACTAAAAAAATTAAAATACAACAAAAAACACGAGAAGGTTTACGTCACTCTGTACTGCCGGCGCACAATAGTGTGGTTCAACGATTGCGGAGCCGGTTATCCAAGTGTTTATGGTAAGTAAAAGAGTTTAATTAAATCTTATAGGTTAATCACAATAACACTCCCTGCTCACGTTCTACCTTCTCACGAGCCACAGTATCGTATTTCTTTTGTATTACCACCATTTCGATTGTGCTTGGAGTAGCTGTATGTCAAAAATGAGGTATCTGGTAATAAAAACATATTCATGAGGAATGCTCTCGGTGTCTTTTGATAGTCGTTCACGAATTTGATTACAATATCTCTTATATTCGAACTGTATGTTTTTTATCAGAATAAAAGTTAGTATTTTCTAACTTTTACATTATAGAGTTATGATTGTGGGGTACATCATACATTTTGAATAATGTTAAATGATCTTCAACATTTATCATCAAGACAAGTAACCTTATCTTTCAACATCTTTAGCTCTTCATCATTTGTCCGAATACAGCTCTTTAAAATGTTATCCAAAGAATTTGGATTAATTTCTGAAGTTAGCTATGTATTGCGAAAAATGTTGAGTGTGTATGTGCTTTCATTTCTGCCGAAAATATATTTCTAGTCAATTTCTTACAAATTTTTTATAGTTGGAAACAAATTCCTATTTTTGTTTTTCTACTCGGTCGTCTGATTGGGTTTTATTTATCTAAACGAAAATGTTGGTCGGTGAGCCAATGTATTGAATTGCTGTATTAAATATGAACCGCTGCATTACGTTTGCACGAAATAAATTGTTGGTGTATTTTAATACCAACATTTGTGTGTGTATATATATATATATATATATATATATATATATATATATATATTTGTTCAGAGTAATGTCTACCCTCGAATTATATTTTCTATACCATCCACTGTTCTCTCTATTTGTTCACGTTTTAGGATAGTCGGTACATCTAAACTTCTCGGTGTATGCATGTTGGTAAGCAGAAACATATTATAATTTAACATTTATATTTAGGATTTTTACATCTACATATTTTCTCATAATAATGCGGGCGTACGTTATTGTTGAGTTCACCCGAGTTTTATTATCTATATTGGTTCTTAAATGTTAACTCTTTTGTCGTACTTTATTACAATATAGACAGATAAAAACACTGTGTGGGTACACATTTGGCGAGGGAGGGATCCACAGGAAAAAACTGAGGGTCGCCGGTAATTTATTCTGAATTGTATGTAAGTTGCTAGTTCCTGTAGGCGCGTGAAAATAATCCTTTTTTATTGTTTTTGAAAGAGTTGATCTTCGTTATCTGATGCACCTTTCTCATGTACGCAATGTCCGATTCTTGAATATATTTCGAATATTGTTTAACACTTACACATCTCTAACAGTTTTCGGCTTTTTTCTGAAATGCACAATTGTACTCACTTGATAACTTATTTAGAACTCAAAGTCTGAATACGTGTGTTACTTATACAAGTCGTTGTAGAAAAATTAAACATTAACAGTTATTCGCGCCAAGTTAACCGATTCTGAAAACATCTAAAAGCTATGTGATAATGTTATCATTAAAACTCCACATTTTCATGAGTGTTCTTATTAGGTTGAAGTAGTTTTTCCTCGGCTTTTATTTGTTCTAGTAAGTTTTTAGTTTTTTAAGTAGTTATGAAAGAACAAAAATACTAATTTATTCCTCAAAACAACTTTACATAAACAGCAAGTGTGGTGTAAGCTGTGTGTGCTGTTCGGATAATCATTATTAATCATTTCATAGTTCGTGAACATCTCTTTGCCAAAATTAAACATAAACGGAAAGTACGGTTGTGTCAAATTCTTTCAAATGTCAAAGAACGTCGAGCTGGAACAAATAATCCCGCAGAAAATACTAAATTAATGAATTTGCAATGTGTTAAACATATATTCAATATGTAGATATGGTGTGCAAAAAAAGTGAGTAATATAAAAGTGATATATTTGTTGGTATTTGGTTGGTAATAAGTTGTCTGTTGTAATTATATAATTTGATTTGTGATGTTTTAATATTGTATTTATTGGTGTGTTTTTTTTTGTTTTTTCATATACACTAATTACTTTAATATGTTTTTAAATTAAATGTTATTTTGTTATTATATATTCAATGAATGATATTACTTCTGAGTGTTCTTACATTATAATATCTACATTATGTTTGTTCTTACCAGCGTCTCATTAATCCAGCTATTTTCATTGCCTACACCCTTCTTAATACATGTATTACATATCCAAGAAATGCTTCAAGCAAACTAATATTCTTTATTATATATATATATATATATATATATATATATATATATATATATATATATATATATATACATTGACATCAGTCATTCTATTATTTAACGTTTTAGTAACTGTGAACTAGTTGTAGAAAATAGAGAAGATGAAACTAAAACAAAACAAAAAAAGCAAACACAACAAACAACAGCAATGTATCTAGTTGCCTCAGTATCTCAGTTATAAGCAGGTCTTCACATAGTAAATATATATATATATATATATATATATATATATATACACATACATGTTGGTTTACTGGCAATAACCCGTAATAACCGAATTCACAGAAAGCTGAATCACCGAGATAGTAATGTAAACACAATTAATTACTATTATGGATTTAGTCCTAAACTCTACTCAATATTAAAATAGACCTACACCCAAAGCTGGCATATATGTTCACCCTTGTTGAATGTGTGATACCGCCCGCATTAGGGAAACCAAGCGCAGCATGAGCAAGGGAATTTACGAGCACAACGTATTAATGAAAATTAACAACACGTAAATATAGTTTCCTTTATAAAACATACTTTAGCAGATATATACGCTGTCCCTCTTCATAACAATGTGAAGGACCACCGTCTTAGTATCACAACATTAACACATATTCGTCAACTATAGAATATCGACATTTAGAAGTTGTTTGTCTTTTAATGAATCTCCGCGCTAAACAAATGACATATAATAGACTCTAATAAATAGGTAAACAGTGGTATAGCGCGTGTAATTGTCATGAGATACGTGTAAATCTGGAATACATTGATTTTAAAAGAACAAGCAAATGTAAATACACGCTATTAAATAATGGCAGGGTGTTTTTATCTAACGAAGTCGATATCATCTGACTACTTGTTTACATTATATCGAATTGAGTTCGATGTATTGTATGGCACTGCTGCTACAAGTACACACACGTATACAATTAGGATGGTATACATAAAAATGTATTTAATTTAAAATATTCTCTGTTACGCTGATAACATGTCACATTTATGTCTGATAGTAATAAATGTGTGCCAAGGCGAATCATAATTTGACGTTGCCCACGCGTAGCTTTATTATATAAATATGGTAATGCATACTAACGTTTCTAACATATACACTATTTCTCACGAGGAATATACTACACCATGTTTACGAAATCATTTATATTAACAATTTACATATATATATATATATATATATATATATATACATATATATATATATATATATATATATATATATATATATATATATATATATATATATATATATATATATATATATATATATATATATATATATATATATATAAGCAAATATACCAAAAGTAAAGTTTTAGTAAATAGGACCTATAGTGAAAATGTTTAGCTCAATATACGAGATAGAGCAATTATAAGCCTTGGCTTTAGGAAAGAATAGTAAACACTGCTTTATTACAGAATACACCTCGCATTGAACAATCGAAATTTGAAATAAATTTGGAAATGCGAACATGTTTATCACTCTTATTTCTTCTATCTTTATATATATATATATATATATATATATATATATATATATATATATATATATATATATATATATATATATATATATATATTTTGATTGAGGATTGGAAACAATTATTTCAAGAGAGTATTGACAATCTTGCTTGTTCGGCTACATATTATTCGATCTACGACATTCGACAGCCAGCTGTCTCTGATTGATAGAACCTAGTAGTTCTTAGTAGTTTTTCAAATATATTAATTTTCTTTTGTAACTTTGTCATTGCACTTTTTTATATTGGATTGCTTCATAGATACATTCTGGTGAAAAATTATACAAGCTTAGGTAAAGTAATATACTATGAAATTACTAACCAGTACAAATAGAAAAATATCAATAAATACATAACACGCTTTGAAAATGTAATCACGAAGTTAAACACAATCAAGAACATTGCTATTTAAGTATCATGTACATGAAGAAAACAATTTTGATGCGACTAACACTTGTTAAAATAGCATCTGATACTCGGTTATGAAAAGGTAATTATATAACCATGCAGCAGATTTTCAAACGAAACCAAGAGGCAATACATTTTATCCGTAACACGCTATTATGATACAAATTGAAACAATCATAATCACAGACGTTAACACATGGCAAGTTCACATCAGTAAGTTCGAGTTTTATATACGTTTGATTGTTATCGTTTTATTTTATGCCTAACATAATTATCCATATGTAGATAGCTTATTAAAAGCCTTTCCTGAAGATCAGTTACTATTTTATACTGTAAATTGAAGTAAATGCTTATTAGTTATTAGATGTTGACATTTTTCAAGCAGACAGTAAAATGTGTGACCACTTCATTTAACGAAACGTAAATTATATCAAACTAAGTAATCAAATATAAATTGTAAGGGGTCATCTTGAGATTGTATATAAGAAAATATATGTTTTATTTTATTATTGAAAGTAACTACATACGATGAAAATATACGATTGTTTACACACTGTCTTCTCTTTTTTCTCATCGAGGTATATACCCTAGCTAAATATATTAATTCAAAATTATGACGTGTTAGCGTTGATTATTTTGGGTTACAAGTAAACTCACACTGGTTTGATTGTATTGCCTTAACGGGCATTTAAAATATATTAGAGTTAACACTGATAATTGGATCTATAGATTTAAATGACCTATATTCGACTAGCAATTACATAATCTGTTTTGATTATTATGAATACATTTCGTTTAAGAATGAAGCTTTACGATTGTTTTCACATATTATATAAGAGTATTGTCATCACGAGTATGTGCAAGTGTGATATATATTTAGTATAAACTTGAAAAATACAATTCAATACTTGGGGTTTTGTGTAGATAGTATGTCGTCATAACCATTCATCATATATTTGCAAGTATTGGCATTGTTGATTTTCTCAGAATTTCTTCCACATACTGCTTTGGTCACCGTCTTCTTTCTAATAAACAGTAGGTTATGCCTATTTACCATTCATACTTAATTCATTGTTTTCAGTCAATATTTCTACTCTAAGTAGAACATATATCTACAAAACACTGGCATGTGCGGATATATTTGTTGCTTATATTTTTCTAAATATATGTCTATAATCGAAATATACGTGAAAGTGTCGAATACGTTTTTTGTAAAAGGTTTCCATTTTTTGTAAATATTGTAAGAGACTTTGCTATTTATAGAATGGAGAGAATTGCTAGTAATTTTCGTTTCAATGTATACTTCTCGATGTCATTCAATAAAACATGCTGAATATTAAGAGAGTGAGTTTAAAGTGTTAAATAATGTTAGATATTACTATATTAATGGGGGCAGGAGTGTTTATTTTTAGATAGTCGTATAGAAAACAGATAAGACTGACGCTTCTATTAAGTATTCTATAATTTCAGGATAGATGTAGTGTCATGTCGCGCATGGAAATATACTCTGCACTTATCTACATAGATATATCTCGAGACCACCACCCCATATATAAAACTTAGGTTAATAATGTACTGTTTTTGACTTTCTGTTGTGATATTTGTAGAGATTCCCACTTTTTCAAACTGACTGTATTTAAAACAATAATAATGGGCATTAACAGGTAGTAAATACGTCCAGATTCTACGCTCACCCACCCTTTAAACACGTACTTAAGACATACCCAATGGCTTAAAACTAGTCTTACTGGTGAGGAACCTTTTTACTATACATGCTAAACTATACAAAAGCGGTAACTGGATTTATAATAGAAAGCTTAGACACATTTCTGCTGACGCTGAATTTCTATGGTAAGCCATACTCTCATTAATACGTCACGATAACCGGTTTGCTATGAGGGAACAAGCATTTACAATTCTTCTCTCCAAACTGCAGTAACAACTAGATAAAATAATCATCAATACGCCACTGTAAATGTTTAATAGCCACACCTAAACGTAGGTATAGTGAAGTGGCCAGAAAACGCATGAAACGACATCGTGATTTCTGAAAATGTATACTACTGCAGTGTATAGCAAGCAACTAACACTACCCAACTTATCTAATTATTCTAGTGTCGCTTGTGTTGCAAATAAGATGTTGCCTTTCCTGCCGATCTATTTGACTTAAATGTTACCTTTGATTCCAGTATCAAATCATCTATTATTATTATGTCAATTATATCATTAAAAACATTGAAGCAAGTGGACTAGATCTTATCCCTGAACTACTGATAAATGAACACAAGAGTAGTAATGGAGCAACTGTCTTCTCAAAAAGGTATAACCAATGTCTTGCATGATCTGAATTGACTGGTAACTAGAATACTTCATGTGTAGTTCCCGTTTATTTAAAACTCAAGTATGATAAATGACCTAAACATAATTGTTATTTTTCACAACTGCGATGTTCCTTCGACCAGTAATCATTCTATCAAAATAAAGTGCCTACCTTAGTAAGTCCCCCACTGTCTACTAAGCTCACCTCTCTGTAAAATATGCATCATCATAACGCCGAGTTCAAGCTCCTAACAGAAATAACACTGAAACTGTACTCGTTTTCAGTGTCGATGTTTCTAAAGTGTTCAGAGAAGTGACATGTACACAGGCACATATCAGTTGATGCAAAAGTGTTTATTATTCTTATTGCTGTTCAACATGCGCATTTGTCATTATCCAACACTATTCTGGTAAAAAAGCGATGTGAACTTTCCTTCCGGGGTTGTACCTATATAGCAATTCTTCGTTATGCCCGCAAGTCCTCATTAACATTATAGTAAAATTCAAATGAACGTATTTTTATATAATTTGTAAATATGAGATTGAACAAAAAATATTCGATCAAATGAAGGTGTAACTCGAGGAGTTTGTGTATTTCTAGTCAATATTGATAGGTTTATAATATTAACTTTAGTTTACATTTTGATAGAAATGATGTCGTAGCGTTTATCATCATTTAATTCGTGTTATTACACTGTTAATGCCACCCATGATTTCGATTTTTTTAAAAGTACCTTCGTGTAATCTCAAGCAATTAAACGGGTTCCCATATGGGGCTCATAAGACGTGATTGTTTTAATATTTGAATATGTTCATTGAATGATTGCTAGTTTTCTGTCAAATGGAATAACATCTTAGTAACATTATAACGTATTGTTCTGTGTTTTCTAAAATAAATATTCACTAAATATACTTAAAGAAATAGAATATTGTTCACAAAATAAACAAGAGCATATTTTCTTAAAATGCACAAATTAAATATTCGAATTGTGCGATTAACAGCGTTACTGACAAAATCATGTTATATTTAACAACAATTTTCGCAAACTTGCATACGCATTATTTAATCGTACTACTTCATCGTTACAAACTGAACAAGAGGTTGATTATTTTATTGGAACGCTTGTAAGTCTCTAATAATATATGTGAGTTTCAAAGTTAAGAGTGGCAGTACAACACTGATCTTATTTGAATGCCACGTGTTACAAATATGCACACATTATATTCAAAATGAGACTGACATTAACCAAGGACATATTAACGTTCATCGTCTAAAATCGATTACAATAATATTTCAAACTAAAACGTGATAGACCTTATGGCGGACCGATGGACAGAACGGGTTGTATTTATCAGAGTAGACATGCAATAAAGTGAAAAATAAGCTTGAGAGTAAAAACCGTGAAAAGAAAGAGGAAAGGAAAGAAAAAGCGTTACATCCATATGTTGGCCTATATGGTTGCTACCTAATTCACGCATCATAATTTCTTTAATTGCTTGCGGCTAATTAGCTTTAACTTGTGATCAACCTCTACGGAATTATTTAGCTGATATTACTAATTAGTGTAAACGCTACGGGAAATTGAGAGCGCACTCTGCAAACGCATACGCGTTAAGATGTTATTGTTGCCAAAATAGAATGTTAATTTATTGCGCCTTTCGTAGAAAGTCAGAGAAGGTTTAATCATGTTTACACTATTTTTCTATTACTTCATTTTAGGTGTTCCTTCTCGTAAACGTTGATTATTCTTTCCTCGGTGTAGTGTTCGGTCTTTAAACTCTGAAACATTTATCTAATCTCTGCTAGAGAGTACAACAACACATCTGCGCTTTGTTATTCTTACGTTAGTTTAAACTTCAAATAGATCAAAAATCTAAATAAATTATGTTTTTTGATACCGAGAGATCAATTCATTAATTTGACTTTTGTGGGACGTATCCATAATTAAATCTTAGCAAGTATTTAAAAACTCTATAATAAAGTGATCGATATTATTATAAAACGAATCAATTGTTTAGAATAAACTTCAGATCTATAAAAAACTACTATAAAAACGAAGCTTAATTTATTCAAAGTTAGACCAATGTGGAAAATTAATGAATTAGGGATTAGAAACAAAGGGGAATGTAATAAAATTGTTATATTTGAAGTATAACATTATAACAATGTTGTATATTACTCTTCGTATACCGACAAACGGTAATATATATATATATATATATATATGTATATATATATATATATATATATATATATATATATATATATATATATATATATATATATATATATATTACTGTTCATGTGTATTAATTGGATTTTTTTTTATGTAATGCAACGATCTCCTTTAAATTTCGTAGTAATTTTAATTATAGATGATATCATTATTTACAAACGAATTAAGCGGTCTATGTCAGTATCAATGGATGGTATTGCCTTGTTTAAAAAAGCAGCATCCTTGGGCGTTTTGGTGACACACCTTCTCCTATATGTTCAGTGATCGCTATCTCATTGTATTTGCTATTCAAATTAATTCCTAACAGCATTGCTCTTCATACGCTTGTCATCAACGATTCCTTTCAAGATCATTGTTCTGTTTGTATCCATCAAGTTGAGGTATATATGTTTCTATGACTCCTCTGTATTATCCGCTAACTTGTAATGCACACGCATTGCCGATTGTTGAAACAGGTCTTGCTGGCACTGCTTTGTATTGGTGGTCCTGCATTTTGCAGTATATTCTCATATATTTATAAAGTTATTCACCCTTTTTTAACCTGATGTATCAATATAATAAGTAGTCTTTGGTCTCAGTGTGATTTTACTAAACTGTACCCGCTATTTTTCAATATCACCAAGATGGTGTTTCTTCCAGTCGAGTTTGTGTCTCATGATTTGGGGTGTTTTCATGAGCGCCGTATTTTTTATGGTGACATTTCTCTCTTTGATTTGAACATCCATTGCTAATATTATTCAGCATATGTGTTGGAGTGCGGTACCTTTATACAAAACGGCCTGCGTGTCTGTGACTTTGCGTCGTAAGCATCCGACCATGTTACTGAAACACCTGTGAGTTGCCAAGGCGAAGTCTGCAAGACGATAACTACAAGAAAATGTTGTAAATAGCAAACGTTTAACGACAAAAAAAGTAAGGTACATCTATAAAAATAATGCACTAAAAAACAATAGCGAACAAACAGTTTTTAATTTGATTGATTTTTGTTTTTATTTGGCCTAGAAAACATTGTAAGGCAACTGTGTTAAATAATTTTTAAATGATATCCTTTTTTGATATAACAAACAATGAAATTAATTATTTTAAGGAATAATTTTTTTTTAATGTTTTCTATTGTTTTTTATTACATTTAGGGTTTACAGTTAGAGCGAAACACGGAGCAACTATTTTTAAGCAATTATTTACTTTTAACTTTCTCCAATGTTTTTGTTTTTTTTAATTTACTGGGTTAGAGTTTAGGCTTAGTGGTAGGGTTATTTCATTTATTAGTAAGTTTCTCATAATAATACTGTACAGTAAATAATAATAGGCAACTCGCCCACGAATTATTTTCATAAGTTATCGGCTGCCGTTTACAACCTGCAAGGCAAATAGTTTCAGTTATTCTTAGACGCTTCCGTAACCTGACTGGACGTTGACGACGAGACATCACAGAAACACGGGGCGTTCTCTACATGAGACATTTGAACGCTTAGACTTATTGGTATGTCGGTTGTTTAAGTTTATGCAACTATTATCAAATAAGCTGTCGTATTACATGATAAACGAACACCTTCTAGGATGGAAGAAGGTCGTTTGTCAAAAGTTGCAACTACTTAACAAAAAAAGTGGATAGCAAGCTGAATGTTTTAAAAGTAATACCTAGACACGGATTTGTATGTAATACGTGTGTGTTTTAAAGAATTGTTCATGAATATATGTAATAGACGATGAAACAATATAAATAACAGTAGTTAAATGCTTGAAAATGTATTGGATGTATGCTATCAGGAAAGTTTAGCTGAACCTGTGTTTAACAGCAATATTATGGTTCTCTACTGCTTCATTTGTAAGGACGTTTATCTATTTACACATTTTTCAGGTTAGTCAATGCAATGCCTAAACATCATTGGAAAAGCACGTTCTACCGGTTTGTTAAACCATACATTTAAAATGTTATATTCTGAACTGTCTTATTGGAACGCTACCTTATCACATCATTATTATATTCGTTTAACTGCACACACGTGAGACCAGAAAGTACAGTTGGAAATAATTAATACCCCATCGACTATGACTATGCAATCCCTACAGCTACGTATCTAGAAAACGGAGTTGTTAAACCTGAGATCGTAATATAGGGCAAACCAGAGAAAGTATCAACACTAGTGTAAGTCAGTGGCCCTAATGATGCAGGATTAAACATAACTGAAAGCGAAAGTATTACGATATACCAAGGTATTATGTACGACATGAAAAGAAACTGGAATCTTAGAAAAATCTCCATCATAGCAGAAATTATAGGAGCAACAGAACTAATGAATACAGAATTGCAAAAGCTATCTGGCGAGTATGCCCGGTTAACCGAGTGCATGAGTACAACAAACAATTGAATGTTAAGGGACGGTTAGAATCTTAAAGATATATCGAGGCTGGAGTGTCTGAAATAGCCGGTGAATGGCTGGCATCCGGTAGGATGACGCATTCCTACCAAAAACAGAAAGAGAAGAAAATCTAAAAAAGAGTATTACATTATATTATTTTATCATTTCTTCACAAATTAATTTCTATGCTGATGAAAGCCAGAGGTTTAAATTGATGTGCTCAACACAATTGGTGGATAGATTGCATTAAATGTATATATATATATATATATATATATATATATATATATATATATATATATATTTACTTGTTTGTTATTCATACAGCGTTCGGTTGAACGTTCTATATAATTCTTCATCAGGCGTATACTCTTGGGGGATTACAAAAATGCGATATATAAACCGATACTGTCACCATTTGCGGCTAGGCCAGCATTGTTCATCAGCCATAACATTATTTTTGCGAGTGTTTGTTTTTTTCTTTTTACGTCGGTTTCTCATGTTTCTCATGAATTTAATGTCGATCGTCTCGTTCGCATTCCAGCATGTCGTATGCTGAGAGCCTTGAAGCCATCTTATAATATGTTTATTTATTTATTTGGATAAGAACGTGTTGTAAACAAGGCAGCTGGTCGCCTGTTGAACCACCGTGTGAATCTGCTAGATGTGAAATGTTGCTTCAGGTCTAGTATTTATATGTATGATCAACATACTTGATTAAACATCTAATGAGACAATCTTCCCCGACCTCGATTCGTAGCACGTGTCCTATCCAATTTTTCTACAGACAGTCGACTCGAAGCGATTCATATCGGTGCACTGCTTACTCAACTGCTGTGTCTGTGATTGCTGCGATGGGACAGTTCACATCGCGAGAACAATACATCTCCTTAACTTAGACCGCATCACCTTGTTATAGTGTTTATTTATGTAAAAAAATAGCAACTACGCAGTAAAAGAATATGTATAGATGTATTAACATCTTCCACTTACGGCCACTATTAAACAGCTTGATCTTAATATCGCCATGTTGTCCCGTGGCGACGACTGTCAATACTTGCGAAAAAGGCCTAATAGTCTCTTGGTTACTACATACAGCGTACTCAGTACTGTAAGGTCGGACGATCTTATATGCTTGAGGTGGTATACAGTAGTACAAAAGTAACAGACTGGAGACAGAGATTACACGACGCAACTTACTTGTATTTGTTTGGTATCGACTAAAAAATAGCACGAACCCGTATTCCAACAAGTTCCTTTAAATGGGGCGTGGTAAATTCGATGATCGCAAAAAACACCGTATAGAAATAGGTTATTATTAACGTAAGATAAGTCTATTTACTCCAGAAACATTCAATTGAATCACATGTTGAGCATGTACACTGTTTCGTTTCAGTAAAACAACGGTCGTTTGCATATAATTCTTGAGAGTATTTTTTGCACTTCAGTCATGTTTTTGACATATTAAGCCTTCCTTCGAGGAACAATGTGTCGAACTGCCTACGTAGTTTATTTGGTTACTATTATTATTTCTTTTTTCTAATGATTGGATAGTGCTTCCTGTTGTACTGTACCTGTGGCAGACGACTCTTAGCAAGCTTTTGTTCCGGGTGAACTTTCCGGGTAAATTCATCAAATCAACTTATGATCAGCATGTGAAAGCGTATTTTCCGATTTGAAACTTCTTTTATAAGAAATCTAGATAGGGAGTTGCTGTTTTCAATGTTCAAGCTAACGTAGGAATTCGACGCATCTTTTGTAGATCGTTAATAATGATCGGCACAATGTGTTTCCATTGCGTGAAATCCACTCTTATAAAACTACAAAACTTAATAAATTACGAAGAATTAAACTATCAGAAACACACGACAACACGATGAAAATCTCATCAATAAACACAATATTTTCAGACGAATTATGCGTAATTCTGTTTTAATTTAATTTTGTCTGCGTGTTTTTTCTAATTTTTATTTCACAGTTGGGATTATAGTCCCTTAAATCAGATATTATAAATGCTCGCTTGTGTGTACATTTATTCATGTTTAATTATTTAATTTTATTGATTGTATTAGTATTTACTGATGGGTTCTGTATATTTAAATATTTAAATACGACTGAAGCGTTATATTACGTACGCCATATATTTACATAAATTACACCAACTAGTTGTGAACAAGTATATGAATAAAAATGTAACAATATAAATATATGAAAATTATGACAATAGTCCTTGCATACAAGTATTTTTTAAATAATTCATGTGAACATGTTTATATAAGCTACTCTAATAATTTAGACACAATATTATGAAATAATAAATAATCCAAACACTCATATTCCGATGAATTATTTGTTAGAAGCCAACCGACTGGGAAATTATTCAACTATATAAGATTCCAAGCGAAAACACTTGTGAATGATAACGTTGTAATGGAGCTATTATATATGGATAATGTTGACCTCGTGACACGGATCGCAGAGGATATGCAATGATGTAATAATTGAGAATACTTATGAAAATGCTCGTTTCAAAGTATTCATTTTAATACTTTTGTATATGCTCTACTAATTTAAACAAAATAATATTGTGAACTTCTGCAAGATAAAGAATCTACACACTCATATATTGATGAATTATGTAGCATTTTAAACTTTTCATGGACAAATGTGCTTTATTATAAAATTATTTAATATTAATTTGATATTAGAAATATACATTGCTTACGATTCCTGAGAGAATCGAAATAATTCAATTCTAAACCAACTCAGGTATTATGTATACGGAGTTCGAATGACAGTACTGCGCGGTTTAAATATTACCAATATTGTGTTCCTAGACAAGGAATACTCTTTCAGCAATGTTTTATTTCCGTTCACTTACTAATGTATGTAATCTTATTCCGTGATCAACAGGCGTGCGAAATAATTAAATTCAATATCACATGCACGCTATATGAAAGATACTGAGGTATTTATGCAATTGAAATAATGTCGGGTGTTATAGTCTGAGAAACTTTTGTATATAAGAAAAATGGACAAACATGGTTGTAGTTGTGACGCGAACTACTTGTTTAGATGAATTCGTTCTGATGAGAGACATTCTAATAACAGTAGTTTATTTTAAGGCGTGTTTATAACGTATACGATATTGGTATGTAGAGTGTTTGAAGAATGTTGATAGGAAAGTGAGAAAGACAGGGTTTTAATGTGTAAAAATGATGGAGAAATCTACCAACAGAAATAACGCACTTAAATGAGGAAACCGAAAGAAAGTAAACAAATAGAGAGAGTGCGAACAAAATCGTCAAGAAATCAAGATTTTACGAGAGCGATATATTTTACTAGATACTTTCAAATAGAAATAAGGCCGGCAAACTTTCCACATGAAATGGTTAAAATATGTTTTAATAAGAGAGAGTATGTATGTTTTTCCAGAAGGTTTCCCGGTAATTCTCTCATTGTAAATAAATAGTTTCGTGGTGTCTG
>OY744526.1:130397031-130444531 GCA_963556195.1 Sepiola atlantica | reverse complement strand
CGTCATCCTGTGCCTAATAACAATACTTCGAAATGACCCAAATATTCCACACTAATAGCAGATAACTCTAGTATTATGACAGTCCGTGCAATTAACTAAATGCCGTCCTTGATATTTGAAGCACAACATGCTTTAAGATTTTTTTGGAACCTGATTTTAATTGTAGTTCTTTTTGCACTTGCTGCAGGCGTGCGAACTTATCGCATACGTTTGCTATGTTTTAAATTGTAATGCCGTAAACGTCGGCCGCTTTTCTAGTCCACATGTCTCGTTTCAGTGTTTCATACGCTTCGAAAGGCAATTCTGTGAACATGCGACTAGGCTCATCCTCACTTACTCCGAATTTAACTGGTCTTCCTTAATATAATCAATAGAAACAGAAAGTGTATGTACGTGCACAAAACAAGCGTGGTATTTCCTTATGTAGCTGTGTCACCAATTCTATTCGTTGCATCTACGCAAAAACATCACATTCTAAACGTTAAGGCGATATAAGATGTCTCCGTACCATTTAATTTCCAATCACGATAACCCCATCTTCTCACAGAAAAAAACGTGTAATAAGGTAATGCATGTAAATAAACCTCTTTTCGACTACACCACAATTTCACTGTCAATATAAATAGCAATATTTACTCTCTGCTGCCACTACCAATCATGATGAATTTCCAATACGCCCCTTCTAAAAGTAGCCTCACATTCCTATGAAAATATATTCAACCTACAAAAGATCTAATATGACACAAGAAAATAGAGTGTTTTCTATCCGAAACGGAACACTATTTAAAAGCTGTATGTTCATTCAATTTTCAAAGTAGGCAACACTTATTACTTTCTATCTTTAACAACCCGGACATAACACGTTCACATTTAATTATTGTCATCTGCAGATTTTTAGTGCGTGTTAATGTACTGTGTTGTCCTATGTATGTGTTTTTAATCACAGGGACTATAATAGAATGCTTTTAGGTACAGCTATTTTCTGTCCGAAAAATTGTACATAATCTCGGCTCATCATGCTCTCGATACCATAACTATTCCGATAGTCGATTACAATACACCCTGATACAAATTATCTGCCTTATTGATTTACTCAAGAAAAATATTGACGTGTGTTATGATTGGCCAGCCATATGGAGTTTGTTGGCGGAACTGAAGCGCCATCTGCTGGCTTATTTACAGTCATTAAAGGATACTAGACGTCGCAGTTATGATATATATATATATATATATATATATATATATATATATATATATATTTGTGTGTGTGGATATGTTTATTTGTCTTAAAAACTTAATTATTGCTATATACAGGCTATATTTATGTGTTAATATTATTTAAAAGCAGATGATATTAGGTTAGTGCATAAACAATCGCGTGGTCTCACACATTTATATGTTTTCTAAATTAGTTTATTGGTAACTACAACGTTTTCATTAGTCATTTTAAAGCGCTTTTTTCGCTTTATCGAATCGTGATATTCGTTCCCATTTTGTATCTCTTCATTGATTGTTTTGCAAGCTGTTTAACATCATGGGCAAAATTAAAATCCGCATGATATTCTTGTTCCAGTTCAAACTAGACCGAAACGCTGCCGAGCCAGCTCGTGATATCAATGATCCGTTTTGCTCGGGAACCACTAACGAACGTACGCACAAAAGTGGTTCAAGAAATTTCGAAATGGTGACGAGAACTCAGAAGATGAAAACAGTCAAGGCAGGCCGACTGCGGAAGATAACGAAGATCTGAAAGTTTTAATTGAAGCCGATACTCACAAAACTACACGAGGAGTTTTAGATGAACTCGAGGTCAACCAGTCAACAGTCGTTCGCCATTTGAATTAAATATGGAAGTCAAACATAGCTTGATAAATGGATGCCGCTCAATCAAAAAAAAAATCGTTGTTTTCAGGTGTCTTCTACGCTCTCGAAACGCAAGAGAGACAGCCCATTTCTCAAGCAGAATTGTGACGGGTGATTAAAAGTCCATCCGTTATGATCATCGGTGATGTTCGGCACAGTGCTTGAATGCCGACGAAGCTCTAAAACACTTATCGAATCCGGAATTGCACACAAAAAATGATTATGGTAAATTGTTGTCTCATCAATCACAGTTTCTTGAAACAATTACAGCGAAGAAGTAATGTCAACAAATTGACAGAATTCATGCGCCCGAGATTGGTCAATAAGCAGGGACGAATTCTCTTCACTGGCAGCACGTTGCACACCCGACCCTGCAGAACCTAAACGAATTGGGCTACGAGACTGCTTCTCGCGCTCAATGATTATCACTTATTCAAGCATCTCGACAACTTCCTGTGCGAAAAATGCTTCAAAAGCCGAGATGATGCCGAACCGGCATTAAATGCCTGCATCGCCCCCAGAACTCCGGATTGTTATAATCATGGAATAAGTAAAATCTATTTCCGTTAAAAATATTGGTTAATTCTACTCGTTCTCACTCTTCATAACTTAATATTGTTTTTCAAATTGCCAACTTATCCATCTTTGTAATCCCCCTGATGATAAGATGTTAATCTTGAAAAAGCTTGACTTAAGGAAAGAATAATAAAAAATGTTTTTTACCGAAAACACCTGACATTGCACAATCGAAGTTGAAATAGATTTGTCATTCGTACATGGGTATCCTTCTTCTTTCAGTTATCCATCTATTCATCTATCGACATATATATATATATATATATATATATATATATATATATATATTTAGACTGCATATTTCCTCTTCAAAGCAAGTATTGTTCAATATACGGACAACTTATGTCTGGATATCCTTTTGCAGATGTTTTCCATTGTCCGAATAAAAAATGTTAGTTTCGGGGGCGGGGCTGGAATTCTCAGAAGAATTTGCCAGGCTTTTCATGTGTATCCAAAGTACTTACATACCTATTAGGGTGCATCTTCAGGAGAATAAAGTGACCCTAGTAAATACCATGTGTACATATTATAGTTATATTTGGCTTGAACTATATAAGTACGAAGCTATATTCAATAGTGTATATACATTTTGATATATTATTGTTTATATTTATATATATATATATATATATATATATATATATATATATAGGGCGTCTAAAATATTTAATGTGTGTTTGTCGGTACTACAAATGTGTAAACAAATTTAATGCCCCGATTTATTTTTACATATATTGCTGCAGATATTAAATACTAACTTGTAATTTAGCTTCACTATAGTTTGTCTTGTTTGACATTGGCGTGTTTGATTTTCCACAATTAATCTCATGTTATTCACTAAATTACCTGTGCAACGTTTCATAATATACTACCTTAATCGCGTTACTTCAAACTTAGTCGTCAGAGACAGGCGTTCGAAGCACATATTTATGTTATCCTGAATTGTATGTCTAAAATCAAGTTCTTAACACGTTTTCCGACTTTTTCTCGGACGCTTACAATGCTTTACTTCTTCATATAACATATATTCAAAGAACCTATTATTATATATTCCAAACAAGTGCCCAGTTTATCGCATCTCGTATAACACGTAGTTCTATGGTAGACATGCTAACTTTTTGCAGAACTGTGGTGTCTGCCGAATATCATAGAATCTTTCTGAGCCTTGTCTCTCCACTGCTAATATGTATTTAGGGTAAGTTGTATTTTTCTGAACAATATATATATATATATATATATATATATATATATGTGTGTGTGTGTATATATATATATATATATATATATATATATATATATATATACATAGTTATCCAGAAACCTATTTTAGCTGTATTACATTTTATGCGTCTATAATAGATGGATATATATATTTAAATATATATATATATATATATATATATATATATATATATATATATATATATATATATATGCACATATGTATGCACATATGTATTTTAATATACAGCATGCCACTTCATTCCAACGGTCAATATTATGTTAATGTAACTGTTCTCATGTTTTTCTTAATCTAAATTGTCAGTACATTATACGCACTTTTCTGTTCATAGAAGAGAATCCGGCATTTCACTATGAAAACACACAACTCGCATTGATTACATTTTCGTATTGAGGAAGACATATATATATATATAAATACTCAGAAAGTCTTACACTCGTATTTTATGGAGCGTAGTCATTAAATCAATAGCAGCATTATAGTCTTAAACTGCCAAAACAGTTAAAAGTTAACACCTATAAGTCATTAAAACGGTTTTTGTAATATATACACATAGCAATCATTATAAAATATAGTTGATTTAGAGAGTCATTGAAACGAAACTCATGTAAAAGTATAGAATTATAAAGATATGAGATTACATAACCTAAAGACTGACATTTTTGCAGAGTTGTATAGGTCAATTCTAGACTTTGTTGTGTGTTGTCATAATTTTAAAATAAAATAAGCGAGACAACGCAACTATACAAATAGTTCATACGCAATAAGCAACATGTATAGGGAGAGTCAGCGAAACTCTTAATTGCGGATGCAGTGGCTATAATTAATTCCTAGTTTTAAACAAATCATTTGAAATCTATATTATCAACATAATAGCGATCCTTTCATTGATTGATTAAATGAATATGCTAAGTGAATGTCACGTTTGTCTTTAACAACATTAAGGACTCATGTATCGCACATGATATAGTGGGTTTGTTAGGAGTAATATCGCACTTATACTACTGAAACATATATATTATTCTTGTATGTGTGCTCATAGTTATTTTTTTTGAATACGCACACATAAGTAACGATGAAGATATATCAAGAAAAATCGTCCGAATTTAGAACTTTAATTTGTGTTAAATTTATAAAGTCCTGGTTTATATATGCATTTAGAAGACTCGTGAATATTCTATAATTCTTAATAGTAAGGTTTGTTGAATTTCATGATTCTTTAAACTTTCACACTTTTATTAAATCCCTGTGTATGTTATGTCCATTTAAACAGTTAAGCGCTTATAAAATACGCAATATTATAGTTTATTATTTTTCGGTTAAGGATTAGTATGAATGTGAACATGAATAAAATGCAACTATCATGTTACAGAATGTTAAATATATTTCTTAAGCTGAACACAATGTAAAGGGGAGTACCACATTCTCCTCGCTTCGTAATAAAGTGATTGTTACATTACTTAATTATGTATTGAAATGAAAATGCGTAATAGCGGAAACTTAAGAAGAACACTATCAAAAATATACAGTACCTATGATATTCAAAAAATGTTAACGATACATCAGAAGAAACTTAATATCGTTCAATGCTTGGTAAGTAGGAATAGTCGACCATATATTGAGTAAATATATTGATTTCTATTGTATACGTTCTAGACATTGCTAAGTGTTTATCAAATGTGCCTTTTGAGTTGATAAAGCAGAGCCGACCAATGTGTGGTAATGACGTATTTAATTTTAAAAAGACAAAGCTAGAATCAGAAACCTCTTTACCAAAAAACACACCCCGTAGAAGTAGCTATTCTGAATTTCATCGCATACTTGTAAAACATAAACTAAACGCTTCTTTTCTATATTTTATTTTTTTATTTTTGAGATAATGCGTTCAATGTATTCTACCTCGGACTATGGCTGACCTGCCTTTTATAAATAGTACGTCCATATCGATATGCTCTCATACATGTATGTAGCACAGCAAATCGCACGCATAAATGGTTATTATAGTTTATTTGTATTTCTTTGTTTTGAGCGGCTTATCTTAATGTCTCATAAAATATAGTAAATACATACACATATATTCACCTATGTATTCAGCAGGATGTAGAATTAACACCATTTCAAAAGAGCATCGCTCTGTTCTACAATAATTTCCAATTTGTCTGTATAACATGAACCTTGACTAACTGAAAATGGCTGATAGTATTTAGATAAAAACAATAGAATCTATTTAATCTAAAACAGCATAAACATGGAAAGTAACACATATTTATGATTTTTATTTGTGAAATATTCTGTGGTAATGATTATTTGCAAATGTTGTAATAAATATCCGACTAAAGTAAAAAAACACCCTGCTTTCTTTAAGTGTTATACAAAGTGGCACTCTCAAGGCATATACTGGGTATGTGTAAGGAGTAGCGTCACACCTTAAATGTTCGTGGTGCACCCGCAAAAATTTAAAGGAACGCCTGTTACACTTTAATAATGTTTATTTTATTTTATTGAAACTGAAATAATAACTTGTTATGTCATGTAAGTTCGCTTATGTAGTTTAATCGTAGAAAAAAATAAACAAAATAGTACTTATTTAGATTAAGAACCGAGCTAAGTTTGACCTCGTCCTTGAGGTGTTAATGTGGGGCAGGATAAGAGTAAGGGTAATAGTTAACGTTAGAAGAAAAGTTAGAGGCAGGGTAGGGGTTAAAGCTAGATTGATGTAAGGGTTGGGGTAAATCTTAGCTTGGTTCCTATACTGAGTGAGTACCAACATCATATTAAACACTTGGATCGAGTTATTTTTCAGGAATAATTGCATTTTGATGAGACACTTTAATCAATCAAGTCAAAAATCTCTTACTAAAAACCTTTATATTCCGTTCAGCTCAAATCACTGTATTTTGTCTAATGACTCACCATTTATGAATACATTTCCGTTCAAACACAGTCAAATGTGTACATTTTGCTTTTCGCGTCCGCATCCTGTAACAATGCTTTCCTACCCCATAGTGGGGGTCTATCCTCGTATACTTAAAAGAGACACACGCAAAAGTGATATTATTTTACCAAAAGCTCGTTAAAAACAGAAAGATTGTCAGGAGAGAACATAGATTGGCACCTAGTAAGTAAAAATAGGTTCAATTTGAGTTTGCTTTTATGTAGGAAAGTATGCGTACTAAAAAAGCTGACATTTTCTTTGCTTCAAACTATCGAACCAGTATTTGATGAGTGACCCAACTGATTACACTTGTCTTTGCTCCTATTATACACACACACAGGGAAACGGACAATGACAAGACACTTAGCACTATCTAATACTTATAATATGAGACGGTGCCTCTTTCTTTCTCGTGTAGACACTGAAAAATGTCGATATTTGTAATACACTACTCTTTTATAAGAATACTAGATTAGACTCCTAATACCAGACTTGCATATTATTTCGTGTAATCTTACAACCCAGATTTCGTGACTTATACGTATTTTATATTTTCGTCATGAACTCAGGACTTGTATCTATGAATTGAACACCAATATACATTTATTTTAGAATGACACTCTTATTTGCAGCGCTTAAATATTTTTAAAGACCGAAAACCCAGTCGATAATAGTACGAATAGTTTTCGATAAAACATTACATAACACACCATCTTGTTAAATATCCTGGCAGATCGTGAAAACAAGCAAACGATAGTTCACCAAACGCAACATTCAAAACGTGTCTCTGATAAACAGTATCGATATAAACTTTCGCATATATAAACGACCATCTTCGAACGTATGCACAACAAACTAGATGAGTAAGATAAAACAGCGGCGTGTCCGATTTAAATGTTCTTCCTGATGAAATCTCATTTAAGATGAGCCTTTTTACGATAACCTTACGCTCGGTCCCTATATGAACGCAAAACGAATATACACACAAGCTAGAGAATAATAGCATAATTGAGCAAAAACCTCCAGCCAATAGTATAAGAGAAACACAGATTGATGGGCATATTCAATGCTACAAACAGAAATTAAGCTCTTTTAGAAACTATAAAAATATATTTCCAACCAATAATTTTCAAAGTCGAAATCACTATTCTCGAAAGTTAAACATTTAGACGCATATTCCTAGCCTTCTAAGACTGTATCGAGTGGAATAATAACATTGTCAAGACTTCTATAAAAGTATGCCCATTATAATCGGCCAGAAAATGTGAGATCTGCTAGTATCATATGTATCTATTAAACAACTATATTCCAGTGCATGGAGTTTGAAAACCACATTTTATTCATTTATTCACAAAAAAATCGTACTTCTATCGAATTTAAACTTAACTGTTTTTTTCTATTTTTGCTTTTTGGGACATAAAAATAAGGCTAAAGTAACCATTATCAGAGTTTTAAGTGTTGTTCCACAAAACTATTTTTCGTCGGTTCAGTTCAGTTCAAACTCTGTAGACGCGATCATTTTAAGAGCGTCATCTGATTTTTTGTTAACACTAAAACTGTTAGTTTGACCTATTTGCGTTCGGTCGGCAGTTTACACGTGTTATTACATTTTTACCGAGCTTAGCCGGGAGACACGCACCCGCTAGTAAATATATATATATATATATATATATATATATATATATATATATGTGTGAAACATCAATTTTTAATATAAACTAGGCTTTCTTGGAAAAAGAATGATGTTTACGGTCGCCCCTTAATTCAACTAATCACTGTATCCTCTCAGTAATAAAACACATAATTATCCGCAAGACTGTTAACACCTCGAGTTCTGATCGGTAAATATTAACTTTTTCAATGTTTGCTTATTGTATTACATGTTTATCTCTTTTGTTGTCCAGATTTCGTTGTAAAATGTTTCTTTAGTAAATTTAGAATTTTACATATTCTAGTTGGAAGATTTCCTGACAAAGACCATCAAGTATTTTTATTGAAAGTCACATCTGTAATTCGACATTTTGTTCTTAACAATTGTGACGTGTTTCATAATCAATAAATAAATAAATAAATAACAGCAAAGGTGTATGCTCTCTTACTTTCATTGCACAATCTTTCTACCTATACATTTATATCTAATTGTTCCAGCAGTCGGATTTACTTGATATTCTTAGTAGTAACTTAATGTGTTTTATATATTAGTGTAGTGGCACAGTAATACCTGGCATAGTCCACAGGCACTAAATTACCGCTCCATGTTATATGGGTTCGCAAATATTTAAAGGCCATCTATCTATAAGAAATACACACAAGTATACATTATGTGCTTCTGACTGTATACGTTTTGACAGCGAACTATGCTCTGGAGGTAAGTCTATTTGGTAATGATGGAATCCTTCCCAGGACTGGAGACTCAGACTAAATATATGGTTCGTAAACATAAGAGGAGTAGAATAGGCTCTGCGAATCGATTAATAATTACACCCATTATTTGTCTTTTTTTTCTTTCACAGTGGTAGTTTCACGGTGACTGTCAAACTACCCCACGTGACTTGCATTGTTTCTCAACTAGGAAAATATACGACCTTTCTGTTTCTGTCTATCTGGTCGACCAGAGGATCATTTTGGGTTACTTAGTTAAACATAACTTGTGTGAACTACAATTTTTCGCTTGTCTAGATGCTGTTAGAGACTCGTATTGCAAGAAGTCTATACATTCGATGTAGTACGAGTAGCTACAGTATCATACGTTTTATAATATAGGGCGATATGTTGTTCTATTTCCCTAAGGAGAATGTGATTCCGTTCGTATATATGTGTGACTTTCCAAATTCCAAAATCGTATAGATAAATATATTTTGATTGTATTTTTATGTTAATTACTTGAATAAAAAAATATCAACTCTGCCCAAAAAAATATATCATACCACAGTGACGAAAAAATAACGCGATAAGATGAAACAAGACGCCCACCTTAATAACATACCTTCACATCTTCTCTTGAAGTGTGCATTCATAATCATCCGTGAGCTGGGAGCCAACATCAACGGCGTAGCATCATTTATTCAAGGAAACCTCCGGGATATCTTAGGACTAAGTGATACAAACCTACACCCTGAGTATACTCTAATTGTTTTGACACGACTGGAGACAAACTTATGCACATACTCGGATGTTATATTACAAACAAGGTATTTGACTAGAGGACATAGACTATCATCAGATGACTACTTTTTACATGTTTTTGATTAACATTAAAACATGGCGTTAGTTACTTATCTTCGACCTAGTACTGTATACTGCTGTAGTCTGATGGTATAGATGAAGACATATCCTAACGTCGAGCACTCATATACGTGTACTTATATTTCATAATCGACTATTATATTTGCTAACTTATTCAGCGATACGGACAAAGCTAGTAACAGTGCGTACAATTTTTCCATTGTAGGCTCTACACTTTCTTTAACAAAGTGTCAAGTTTCCTAGTCGTTTGATATACTGTGAGAGTCAACCATTTTCACGTCTCTACTTATTCCTTACAAACCTGCTCGAGGTGTTTGTACGGAATTACCATGGCCTACGCGTGAACGTTCATCAACTTGTCACAATTGTGTATATCACTTTAAAGCCACGAGCATAAATCGAACAACCGTTAGTCGAAATCATGAGATACATTTTGAAGGGAAGATTGGAAACGAATTCAGAAATCACATCAAAGAAACGGCTTCGAGTAAAACCCTTTAAATTGGGGCTGGTTAGTGCGCAAATCCGGTTCCAGAAGCTGGCGTTGAAGTACTGTTTCTCTCCGTAGATATCTAATGGTTCGATTCGACTTGTGCAGCTGCTAGTGCTTAAAAGCGGGAAACATTCTGACAGTTCAACGACCATTAGTTCATTATCTATAGACATATTAATTGTTAATCATTTTGATATTTAAATAGACGATACTAAGATTCGGTATACTGAAATAACCAGATAACGCTGTTAGCTGCATGAATCAAGTACTTGTGCTGTGTAGTGTATCTACAATTGTGTTGGCAATAATTGACAGTCACAGTTAACATTAAAACAGGAAAGCCGTTATTACAAATACACACAAAACTTTTACCCTATTTCAAATTATCAGCGTCTTACGGAATGAAGACAGCTCGAAAATTATCACAGGGATAATCATTTGTATTTTCTCAAATTATCTTTTTGGGGGGTAAGTACCGATTCCCGTTTAATGGAAAATACAATGGATAATACAAAACACAAGAAAAGCGTATCATCGTTGGCTGTAATAGCTTTTTCTGAATAGTAACGGTCTCTATTGTGTCAATGATAAAAATATAGTGCATCTCTTAGATCAGTAATGTATTGTTTTTAAATTTATGATATGTATTTTATCTCTAGCATTCTGACAATAAAGAACTTTATTTATTTATTTAAACATACAAACTCACTCTCTCTCCTTATATATATATATATATATATATATATATATATATATATATATATATATATATATATGCATATTTTAAACAAAACAAATGTTTACTTCATTATTGATGAAGTATATAAACATATAGTACATCTCTTAGATCAGTAATGTATTGTTTTTAAATTAATAATATATATTTTTTCTCTAGCATTCTTACGATAAAGTACTTCATTAATTTATTTCAACATACTTCGACAAACTTCCTCTCTCTCTTTATATATGTATATATATATATATCTATATATATATATATATATATATATATATAAATGCCTATTGTAAATAAAACAAATGTGTAGTTCATTATTGATGAAGTATATAAATCGAAATACAAAATGCCAACAAATGTATTTATATTCCATCCACTGTTACCTAGTCTGTATCTTTCTATTACCTCTATCTCATTTGTATACTTCTTTCAAATTTATATAAATATTTACATATGCGTATACACACATAGAAATATAGGTTACGATGAGTTATATGTGTAGAGAAAGAGAGTACGTAAAACACGGATATGGAGAGGAAAATATAGGTGTTTCAGCCCATTTACAATTTTAGGTAGTGAGAGGATATTTCATCTTATTTCGTAATACAAATTAGTAAATTTGATACATTCAGGCAAAACAAAATTTAATTGTTTTGAGGAATACTCCAATACTTTCTGTCTAAGAGTTGAATATTTCATAATATATATTTCTGTTGCCCAAACATGTTGGATAACCGCCAAATACATAATATTTTCCTTTTATTTTGTTTCTGTTAAATTTAGAAAGAAATGTTGATTCCGTGCCAGGCGATTGCTCGTATGATGATTTAAGTGGGAATTCTTTAAAATGATTGACGTTTGCTTTACTCTCCTGGTGGCTTTTGTCATATTCTCTTCGAAAGTAAAATAACCTTTTTCATTGCCAACATTTGAAGTGGTAAAAAGAAACTGAACAAAATATGATTTTGATACTTTCTTTCGAATATTAATAGAATATTTACATATGTCTACTGGCTTTTCCGGTCAATGTAAACTATCTGTGGACTGAGGAGTCTTTAAATAACGTATTTTCATGTTTGAATCACCGGATGTTCTCTAAATGTATATCTAAGTATATAACATTTTTTGAATTCGCATGCATTACGGATTAAATCATGCGATTAAAAATGCGTTAACATATGTCAGGTGTATTGCAACTATGTGATGGGGTTAATTGAAAAAACAAACAGTCTTGTTTGAAGATAACAAATATTTGGTATGCCAAGTCGTTTGATAATCGGCTGTTTAACACATGCATGTAATAAATATTAAGTGTGTCTATGTCTATTACGTCATCACAAACCAGCTGAAAAGGCAATATATGCGTAAAACTACGTGTTACATAAGCGATTACGATCACTTAATAAATACACATTACAGGGAAACAGTAGTTATCTAAACTCATCCGTTGTAGCGTGTGACGCTTTTTGCTAGTTTGCATTGCTCGTCCTTAATTAATCGCTTGTTAACGACATATATATTGTGGATAATTATATGATATTTGTGTCAATGTATTTGTCGATAAAAAGCATACGTAAAAGTGGGATGTTTGAAACAAAGTGGCAGTTTTACGATCACTTAATAAAGACACACACTAGGAAAACAACAATTATCTCAGCTATATCATTTTACTGCTTTGCGTGCTAACGTGTTCTCGCCGATTATTAACACTTCTATTACTAAACCGCCGATTTCAGTTCATTTACTTACATGTTTAAATCGTATTTAACATGGTTAGAAATATGCAAACCTTAAGTTAATTATTTATCTGGGGAATTTTGCATTCCACAGCCCTATATATAGTATGCCATTAATTAAGAGAAGCATGTACATAAATACAATTGTAAGAGGAACGACTATGTAAGATGCACCTCATCGTCGAAAATATATTACATTTTATTCTTAATAAAAGTGCATTGCACTACGCCGCTGATTCATTTAGCTAAGTATGATGTAATAATCTAAACAAAAAATACGTAATCTACCAAGCGTATGATTATGTATTTTCTGTAAAATGCTTAGTGTTGATTTATTGTAAAAGTTGTGAAAAACATATGAGTTAAAACTTATTCGCTGGTTGGCTGCACAATTTTTTATAAGTTTTTTTCAGAATGTTTTTCTGTCCCTTCTCAATAAATTAATTTACAACATCATTTGATACTTACGACAAAATGTCCGTCTAATATAAACTAGCGATATAGCAACAATATTACCGCACATTCATTAAATTGGTTATGATTTACTTTTGTGCTCAAACACACCGCAAGGTGTCCGTGCATTAAAACTATCCCGTTTTGTCAGAAAAACACTTACTAAAATTAATTATCATGCATTTACTTACCTCTTGTTCAACTTTGCCTTGCTATTGTCGAAAGTAAATATATTAGTGGCAATACTATTGCATGAGAGTTATGTTGCACGGATATGCAATATGCCATAGATGTTATCTGGTTGTGCACACTTTACTCACCCTTGTTGTACACGTCAGATGTTTAATATCATCTCACATATATTTAATTATATTTAATAAATAAATAAGTTTTATAAATGGCGCATATAAATGTAATGTTAATTAGAACTAATATTGCCCTCATAGTAAAATATATTACGCACTAGTATATAGCGATGATAATATTTATATAAATATGAAGGGCACGCTTGTATACCTTGTGTAGAGCGTTAACACAGCGTAACGTTTGACGTGTGGATAAGTAAACACAAACACACATACACATATATGCATATATTTCATATTTTGGTGATGTAATACTTTTATTACTGCATGCATGAACATGAACGGACTAATTGTTCATAGTTTAATAAAATAAGACAACCAACCGAAGTTGCCTAAACTATTAAGTACATCTCCATTAAATAAGCAACGCAACGTTATGTTATATATCCTGTGGTTTATGAGTTTTAGAGAGTTTCCACGCGTACCCTTAGTTGGTATTCCTACTGTAGAAAGAGGTGTGTTTCAAAAAGATATAGATGGTCTCTAAAAATTAATCATGGAATATCAAATGGGCATTACTCAAGATTATAAATGAGTCAATGCTAACATAAATTGAACACGTCGGACTTTTAATCAAATCCCCCGTTGACCGTAAAGTTTCTTAATTTTTCTAAGTATCTGTTGTTTAAATTGCATGACAATGAACATACATATATCCGCGTGCGCGAGTGTTGCGTTTAGAACTGTAATCGAAATGTAAATGGTTTGCATTTGCATGGTTACAAATTAGAAGATGTACAACGAATAATAAGGCATAATATATATATATATATATATATATATATATATATATATATATATATATATATATATATATATATACATATATCTTTAATGTATGTCTACTTTTTTGTTCTGTATAATATATTTAAAAATTGACTCAACACAAATCTGGAAACTCAGAAAGTAAACTAAACTAAAATAACATTAACGTTCAAAACACCTGAAAATGTAGTAAATATTTAATGTTTGAAATTTCTTTCACTTTAAAATGATGTTAAAGGTGTCGGGATATTGAATGTAGAATGCAAAAATATTCATATGAAAAGAGTCAGTGCCTTCCTTATGAATTACATTAATAACAGCTAATATACAACCATATTTACATATGCCAAGAGAATATTACTGTGCAGCTATTTTCACGCGCGGCAATATAGAATAATTCTAGCTATTTTGGTGTCCGCCTTTCATTGCATCAGTCTCTTGATTTCTCGTTTAAATGTTATAGTTCGTCTGGCTTTTAGAATAATTGTCTCACATGAATTAATTTGTTCTAAGAAAGAGGGATAATTTCAGAGTGTGTCTTGAGCCCTCATGCAGAAATGCCTGTGTCTCTGTGTTCAACTACTTTTTACCTCTAAGGGTTGTATATGGTTGGGCGGGATTTATATATATTGGTAATGATCCAAGATAAAGTGTACGTCACTATACCATAAAATAATTTAAATACTTCATAGAAGTGTTCAACTACAGCAATATTGTAGTGTACATTAGGTAATGTATATACTCTGTATTGCAACATACATTTATTGTAATTTATTAATAAATATATATATATATATATATATATATTTATTAATAAATTACAATACATTTATTTATATATATATATATATATATGTATCTATATATATATATATATATATATTCATATATTATAATTTAGTATTTTCTTGTGTGCTTTCTTGTAGATTAGTTACGTATTAAAATACATTCAACCCCATTGCATGAAGTTTCCTGTATGCAACCCTTGGTATGTTAAGTGTAAGTTACTAGTTACTTACTATTACTAGCATTTCCATAGAAACTACCTATGAAGCTACTTCTTAAGAACTATCTTTATATTCCGTTTGCAATAAAACATACGTATATGTCTTCAAACTGTTCAGCACAATAACGTATATTTTTGTTGGAATACAAAATAATAATAGTATTACTACTTCTACTTCTTCTACTAAGCAATTCTTGTCACTTATCTTTGATCTAAAGTACGTACTTAAATTTGTTTTGTCAGTCGGTTTTAGAAAACATTCCTCTTTTTTATAATCCTCCAAAGATATTTTATCATTTTATTTCATAAAGTGTAACGTATTACTTTGATCAATATTAGTGTAATATTTAGATGTGAGTGGTGGAGCTATTGACTTTGGTCTACTTCTGATGTTCTTATGATAGATATTTGCATCATAAACATTATCTCTGAATTAATCAATAGGATGGGAATATTTTGTTTGATGACTTAATAGTTGGCAATACATCGACATTTAAATACCAAGCAAGAAAAAAAAAGTACGTGTCTTAAATATAAATTACAAATTCCCTAAATAAGTGTTTGTTTATGAAAAACAATTTCGTAAAAAAATAGCATTGTTCTGCTGTATTATTACAATGTATTTGAATTGTTGTTTTTTTTAACTGGTAAGTTCAATTCCCCGAGCAAAGCAGTTGGGGGCAAATTTAATATAATCTCAGGAAAGTTAGAATAAAGGTACCTTGCTGCAAAGTGTTATCATATTTTGATAAATGTCTCATGAGTTTAAACTGAATAAGATTGAACTACATTTCAGCGGATCTTAATCAATTGGTGCCGTATAGGTGTAGATACTTTTGAATTCAAATTTGAAATATTTGACTATACTTATTGTATGTTACCCATAGTAAGATCGCTCTAACGCTATAGAATATATATGACGTCTGCAACTACATTCCACTTACATAACAATCAAACATTACCTAAAGTAAAGTACTTCTGCTACATCAATAAAATTCTACTTATAACACTAATTACTGCCTTGACAAAGTTAAAAATACCGCAATTAAGCAGTGGATCATTAATTCCGTTTCCGCAGAGAAGACGCGTTGGTAGTCATTTTTTATTCTATCGTTATTTCCATGATAGGTGTACTTATTAGCATAAGCTATATGGTTGTCTGTAAAATATGGTACAGTAAACACGTATCTTAATATCACATCTGAAAAGTAAAGCAAGTTTCGCCATATGCGTGTATAACGTAACACGGAGTTGTTACAAACTAAATTGATTAAAAAAAACTCCTGAATACGTTTAAACGTATTTATTTTAAACTAAAGCCCTAAGTTTACGTAATACGCACTATTCTATATCACCATATTTTAGTTGGTACAATACTCATTTTGAATTTTTTTATGATGGTCTTCACGATTATACAAATTATATCCATCGAAAAAATAAAAATAATCGACCCAATTTTTAACTTGATATCACACGATACAAATGGGTTAAATTCGCATATTATTACAGTCGTCAGATTGATTAGTGAGTTTTGTAATTTTATATTAATTCGTGTTTTCCTTAATTTTTCCAAGAAATATATATATATATATATATATATATATATATATATAGGGGTGTGTGTATTAAACAATACATTATATATATTAATACACACATTATCTTAAACTTATTAACTGTATCTATTATACTGAATATAATGCGATACAATCAATTATAGAAAGCTTTTCAGTGTGTACATTGCTTAATTTGTGAGTACATATACATAGTTAAGTATAAAGAATAGTATTGCCAACTAAGATACACAGATGCGTCTGCGTATTATTATCGAAATACATTGTCAGAATAAGAAAACATATATATATATATATGTATATATATATTGATACTTTTTATTTTATATATCTACGTAATGTTTAGTTAAGCAAAATAACGAGTTCGATATGTTGCTGTTCTCTCGAACAGGTTAACAGTTTACTTAGGCAATGGTTGAGCTTATCTCAAAACAGTTCCGTTAGCCCGTTATTTACCTATTGTGTTTAGTTGCGGCCCATCCTTTTAAGGATGGTTGCGACTAAGAAGTTTGGTTTACGTTACTTCGTTACAAGATTGCAAAACTGTATTTTCTATTTATGTTGTTATTCATTGCCACATTAGATGTTGATTAACCTTAGTTTATTTAATTTATTTTATTTACTTAATTTGATTGTTATGTATTTTGTTATCCTGGAGAAAAGTATATTATATGTTACTATGTATCTGCTACAATATAGTAAGTAAGGGATATTTATGAATTCAAATTACACGCTTCTGCTCTGAACATAATACATACATGTCGTCTTAATATCTACATGTGCTTAGGGATCGTATTATGTTCACTTAAATATTTACGAGGAAACGCATTCTTTTAGTGATCAAGTTTTTACGAATTTGGTGTATTGTCGTTTTCAATTTTGTTATCGTGTGATTTTATCACTTGTAAATTTTCACAGTAACATTATGTCAATTTTAACTAGTTTTTATGAAATATTTTGTGCAAGGTGTTATTCACGGGAAAGTAATTTCGATAATATTAAATGTGTATATCATAACGTTTGTGTAAGAAATTGCGAACACATGAGATTACCTGGCAAATGGTCTCGGTGTGCGCTTTGCAGGGCTGGACCGCCCCAAAAATGGCAAGAAGGCGTCGGTGGCTTAATATTACCAGGTGATCACGTGAAAATTCGTGTTCTCTCGCGCACACGAGAGTCCGGTTTGAAATATAAGCGGGTCGCTGGAGGCAAGATGGGGAGGAAAAACGTAGTCAACGGAAGACCACGGCGACGCTTTTAAAGAAGACGTGGAAGAACAAGACGTGGAAGAAGAAAACATGGAAGAAGAAGACGTTGGAGAAGAAGGCGGTGTGCACTACTCCAGAGACCCTTGCGAGTGTTGTTCCGGTGTCTACTAAAAAGAGTTTATTGGGCTTTTTCGACCGTCGTTGAGATTTATTCTGCTACAAACACTGGCATCTAAACGCACGACAGGGAAATAACTTTTCCTGCTTTTTCGGCATTGTTATTGAGAACTTCGACATTAGATTAATTACGGAATTCAACGGCTCTCCTGCTGGTCCATCGGCGGCGAATGGCTGGAGAAGGCCGAGCGTGTTTGCCGGTTGTGCAAAATTAAAGACCCAGCTATGGTCATCCCATTGAGACTCACTAAGTGAGATACCGCCGTGTACCAGCAGCTCGGGGATGATGCGACCATGGAGCAGATTGCACAAGCGCTGTACGGTGCGTTTGGTACAGATCCTTTTGTTGCCTGAGGGCAGTTTTCCGAACGCCGGCTTTGGCCGGGGGAGACAGTGGACGTCTACATGGCCGACTTGAATAAGCTTGCTGCTGCCTCCGGCGGTGCGAGTGACCGCATATTGACATACGCCTTTTTGTCTGGACTTCCGGACGATGCAAGTGGACTGGTGCAGGCATCGTCGAGACTCACAGAGATTGGATTGGAGGAGTTGTTGGCGAGAGCACGAAACATCTTGAAGGACGATCGAGAACTGGTCTCTGCAGCGATTGACACCCTGGACTCGCCAACAGAGGGCCTACGATGCTATACATGTGGAGGCCCCAACCACTTGTCCAGAGACTGCAGAAGCGGCACAAGGCGCACCCCAAATAATGGAGCACGAACAGTAATGCGGTGTCAACAATGCAATAAGCCAAGCCACATAGCACGGAATTGTCCGAGATACGGGCAAGGGGAAGACGCCGCCGCAGTAGCCCCCTCCCCAAAGCGGCATTGAACAAAGCGCTTCCTGCAATGACAGTTCCAGTTGATGGGTGTAAACCCTCCTTCGGAAGGAATGTTGCACCACATGGAAGAAACGAAAGATCCCCGTCCTAACTGTCGGAAAAGGCTCAGTGGTGTGTTGTGGGGTCAGTGTTGTTCATATTAGATTGACAATGCCCACCCGGTGGCTGTGACGGTGTTGGGAGTCGGTGAGGAGCAGCTCGAATATGACCTTCTCCTTGAAATGGACATTATCACACAGCTAGGCGGAATTACTGTGAACAGCGCCGGTAATGTGAGAGTCTCTCGACCAGATAAACAAATGTGTGCAGCAATCACTCTTGATGAACCCTATTTCCACGCCGAATACGACAAGGGCAGAAACACTTATACAGCGTCCTGGAAGTGGGTAGGCGACCAGCCACCAGTGTCTCTCCGGAATCGGCTGACGGAGTATCCCCCTCCTGCGTGGCTTAGAGGGGCAGTACGAGGCAGAACTTCAAGTGTGGCTGGATAACAACTGGTTAATTCCATATCCAGAGGATGATCTCTGGCCCCCACGGGGCTAATTCTCCTGATGGCTATCAGACAAGAAAACAAGTAGAAAGTTCGACCTGTTCTTGATTACCGGGAACTCAATGAACACGTTGACCCGTACACTGCGGGGGCTGACGTCTGTGCTCATAAACTGCGAGAGTGGCGGCGGCAGGGTGCGGAAGCGGCTATACTGGACTTGCGAATAGCCTACCTGCAAATACGTGTTGAGAAATCGCTGTGGCCGTTCCAGACGGTTGTAATCAAAGGACCTCGCTATTGCTTGACCAGGCCGGGGTTAGGCCTGAACGTAGCCCCGGCCATCATGACGGCGATCATGCAGGCGATCCGGCGTCAGGATTACTCTGTGCGACAGGCGACATCCTCTTATATAGACGACATTTTTGTCAATGAGAGCCTCCTGTCTGCCCAGGCGGTCAAAGAACACTTTAGGCACTTTGGATTGTCGTGCAAGAAGCCGGAGCGGCTGCAGGATGGAGCGAAACTGCTCGAGCTTCAAGTGAGCGGAAGTGCAGATGGCCTCCAATGGGGAAGAGGTGGTGAAATCCCAGAAACAACATCTACCATCACACGTCGGAGCACGTTTTCCGTGTGTGGAAAACTGGTGGGTCACTTCACTGTGTGTGGGTGGCTCCGAGTGGCTGTGGCGGCTATAAAGCGACGGGCAACTTTTTTGTCAACAGGATGGGACGATGAGGTGCATGATCCTGCCTTGCGAAGCATGCTGGTGGAAACTGTTGCCAGAGTGACCAATTATGACCCTGTACGGGCTAGCCGGTGCGTCGATGGGAGTGAGTTTACAGATTGGGTGGACGCCAGCTACTTGCCCTTGGCGTTGCTCTTGCGGTCGACGGAAGTATAATAGAAGATGCCTGCTGGCTCCGGCCAGAGTATGACGCTAAGCACATAAACCTAGCTGAATTCGATGCTACTCTGAAATGTTCCATCAAACGCTTCAGCGGCAGGCTAGTCTTCTCCACGTTATCACGGATTCCACGTGTGTGCATCTGTGATTGATCGATGCCTCGAAAGGAAAAGCATGGCTGACAACGAAGGCATCGGCCGAAATGTTTATCCGGAGGCGGCTTGCTACCCTAACCGAAACCTTCAAGGAATACAACTTGGTCATAGATGTGACACTGGTGCAGTCCTGTTTGAATCGAGCGGATCGTCTGACCAGAGTGCCACGCCGTTTGCAAGACTTGCCGAAAGAACTGAACGAGCCAGCACCTGTCACTGTCGCTGCGGTGGGACGTAGACTGAGCCCGGAGTGTATCGCTGATGTCCATTGCCAACGCGGGCACCCCGGTGTGAACCGAATCCTTTACTTCGCCAGGTTGGTTGACCCCTCTGTGTAGCGGAGGGCTGTGAAATCTGTTGTGAGAAGCTGCAACACCTGCCAATCGATCGACCCAGCACCTGGCCGGTGGAAGAAGGGCACACTTGGTGTGAAATATAATTGGGATAGGATTGCGATGGACATAACTCACTACGACAGGGCGGGCATTTCTTGACACTTATTCATTGCGGACCGTCCAGATTTGCATTGTGGCGGTCCCTTCGCTGGCAGGACACGGCTGCCATTGTCCATGAATTGGAAAGTGTGTTCCTCGAGCGTGGTCCGCCTTCTGAGATATTGACCGACAATGGACCCGCTTTTGTTAGTGCGCCGTTCAAACAGTTTGTAGATGGCTGGGGTGTCCGTCTGCCTAGTGGGAACGGAATTATTGAGCGAACCAATAGGACTGTCAAGACAATCGCAGCGCAGAAGGGATGTACGGTGCCTGAAGCAGTCAATTGGTATAACGTCACCCCTAAGGACGATGTTTCCCCCTGCACCGCGCCAGCCAACGCGCTACATACGTACCATGTCCGGGCGAGAGGTGTGGAGAGCAGCTCACTGCCCGAACCAGAGCCACCACAGGACAACATAAAAGAAGGAGATGTCGTTTGGGTTAAAAAAAACCCGAGACCAGTGCACGACTCGCTACGGAACCGGTCGTGTCCCTGAAGTGATCAGCCCGCAGGGGGTGCGAGTTGATGGAGTAGCCCGTCACATTAAAGAATTAAGATCGGTATTCCAAACGCAGCTGCCACTTGACGAGGATAGTGAATTGGAATCCGTGACCAGCGAACAATCATTCTGGTTCATGACGGCTTCATCGCTAAGCGACACTGAGAGAGGTAACCTTGAATGTACTGACCCTCCTACTGCTGATGAAAGCCCGGCCGTGATGCTGCGATGCCCAGCCTTAGGTTCGCCGACCTTCATGCCACGGAAGACAGCACAGATGCTAATGAAGCCCCGAATTACCCTCTCCGAAGAAACACTCGAAGAAAAAGGGCACCACCTCCCTGCTCTGTGTGTGATAATGAGATCAGGGGGGAGTGCGTAAGAAATTGCGAAAACATGGGATTACCTGGCAAACGGTCTCGGTGCGCGCTTTGCAGGGCTGAACCGCCCCAAAAATTGCAAGATGGCGTTGGTGGCTTAATATTACCAGGTGATCACGTGAAATATCGTGTTCTCTCGCGCACACGAGAGTCCGGTTTGAAATAAAAGCAGGTCGCTGGAGGCAAGATGGGGAGGAAACACGTAGTCAACGGAAGATGACGGCGACGCTTGTAAAGAAGAAGACGTGGAAGAACAAGACGTGGAAGAAGAAAACGTGGAAGAAGAAGACGTTGGAGAAGAAGGCGGTGTGCACTAATCCGGCGTCACTTGCGAGTGTTGTTCCGGTGTCTACTAAAAAGAGTTTCTTGAGCGTTTTCGACCGTTATTGAGATTTTTACTGCTACAAACACTGGAATCTAAACGTACGACAGGGAAAATAACTTTTCCTGTTACAACGTTGTGTTGTTATCACGTGCTAAATAGTATATGGTATTTCTTTATGGTATTCTAAGTATTCGTATCCTTCTGCCTGTATTTAATCTCGGTATTGTTATATTTTTATCATTTTCCAGAGATGTGTGTTAAATGTAGCTTGCATTCTTAAATTCATTTTGCTTACTAAAGTTGTTTCTAAGCTTGAATTCGATAGAATTAGGAATATGTTTAATGATTGATATTGTGCCATTTGACTTTTACGTATTTGGTTTTTCTTTTAGATATGGCTTCTATTTATTTAGATTGAAGTGTATATTAATATATGAAAAGTAAGTGGTGTATGTTTGCTTAGCACTCTAATATATTCTTATATCTCACTATAAATACATTTCTACAAGTGTTTACCCTACACTTTGGTGTACTACAATTTATACTAGTAAACCAATCCTTTATATATAGATAGTATTGTCGTACCAGATGTACGTATTGGGTACACAATAACACAAGCATCATTGCACGATACATCTTAATATTCAATGGTGAAATCTAATGATTTTGTTTAGTTCCTTGTTATCCACTGGTAATTATACAAGATAAAATATGATATTCTACACTTATTTATAACGTAAACGCTATCGTTTGATATGTATACCTCTCTATATAAGAAGAGTCTACGACGCTGATTAATAGTTCTTGAGATATCGATTGAATACAGATCAACAATGTGAAACTGCAGAGCATTACACTTATATTTATTTTCTATATTATTAAAATGTGTGATTACCTCGGCAGTAGAAATCCATAGAGTTACTACGTATTTCTTTAGTTGCTTAATACTTGTAGTAAATACTTATTTACAGATACTTCGTATTTTGCGTGGGGATAAAGAAAGTAGCGGACTTATTGTAAATAAAAACACATTTTTAGGGTGAGTTTAATAGGATATCAGCCTCTTTACGTTCCTATTTACGTTCCTATTTACTAACTTGTTCTATAAGTGTACGTTCATCAGTGATGTATTTACTTAAATGCTATTTATATATAATATCAAATTTGTTTCGTACATGTGTATTCATTTTTTTGTATTTTCGTAATAGTTACAGTAATTAATATGTCATATTTTGTAGATTTATTTATTAGCAGTTTCGTGTCTAAGCTGCTTTTATGAATATTTTCTTACAGCCGTTCATGTTTCCAACAATGTTCTGCATGTGTGTTTGGAATTTATTATATTTTTCTGTAGAAAATCGAAATGTTATATATTTATGACATATACATAATTAATTAAATCAATGAATAAATAAATAGCATAATAACAAACTAAACCAAAAACAACATCTAATATCGCCATAAATAACAAAACAAATACCAATATAAATGTGTCAGACCACGCAGATAAGGTAAACGCATATAAGGGCAACGCATATAAGGGCAACTGTAAACTAGGCATATTCAAAACCGCGATGCGCCGACCCAAAACAACAAACAAAAGAAAACTACGTAAAATACACGCCGGATTTAGCTTGAGAGAATTTAGTAATAAAGTAAGGAATTCATTCGCCAGTCGGAGACAAAACCAATGTTACTAATTGTGTTATAGAATAGACTACAAAAACGTGTATATATATGTATATATATGTGTATATATATATATATATATATATATATATATATATATATATATATATATATATATATATATATATATATACGGCCACGTGTTTCTGGCTTACAGTTTAGATCATCATCGCTTACTTAGACAAGGAATGCTATTGATGTCTATAGTCCAGCTTTTTTTCCATCGGACTTTGATGATCTGTCTAGAAATATGTAAGAGTTATATCACCTTAATATGTTATGTATTTTTATGTAAGTATTTTCATTCGTGATTGCAACGTTCAATGTTTTTTTCTAACTATTATTTCGTGTGTATATAGACCGAATGATTCTTAAACAATGTCACACGTTAAAACTGTACTATATATTCTGATAGAAAATGATAAGTGTTCCGTAGTACATGGTTATTAATTTACATACTGCTGTTACTCTCCGTATTTAGCTAGTTATCTCGGTAATGTTCAAACATCATGTCTGTATCTACTGTCAGTATACTTTTACCATATTTTTAATCAGTGAGTTGGAAGCTTCTTTTTATCTAAATTACTTTAATTGCTATTGTTTATAATAATGAGTATTCAACACCCTACAAAATAACAAGTAACTTGCAAAATGTCATCATAATGAGTCCCGTTTATTTTATACTAGCAAGCTTACCAAGTGGTAGCCAAGGCGATAAAAAAGTTTACGCAATAAAATAGTGTGGGTAATATTTTGATATAAACACTTTTTTACCTCTTCCTCTCTCAAGCCGCATCTCCATGTTACTATTTTTTATTCGTCTCCGGTATTTATTTCTCTTTCGCTCACTTCCACACAACTCCACCCTATCTTGTTGTTTTATGTATGAACTATCATGTAATTAGTCTCTATAAACTATTTGTTTTAAATGTAATTCTGTAATCTTACGCTTATTGATCTTAAACGACACCGAGTTGTACCTAGTATTTTGACTTACACAAATATATTATTGTAATGCAGATAATGGGGACATTAAAAACACGTATTTAAGTACAGTTAAACTCAATGTATGAAGAGAAGTGATGTTAATAATGGCAATTGTCTCGCTCAAGGATAAGCTAGAAGATAACAAAAACCTGCCCCCCTGCTTATGCTAAATACACCATTGTAATAGTAAGCTTTAAATAACTGCCTACACTACAGTTTAAAAAGAAGTATGAAGACAATTAATGTTGATGATGACAATTTATTTTGCTCATAAATAACAGACGGGTGTGTTTTGCTATTGTATTGAACAATTTTAGTCAGTAGAGATACTACTTGACAGTAGTGATACTATTATATTTTTATAAGACCCACAACACCGTAAATAGGGTTTCATATATAAATAACTACATAGAAAAACATGTTTTTCTTATATCCCAGACAACAATCCGGCCTTTGAACACACCTGCTACATTATATTGTATTGATAAATGTTGCCATAAAATATACCACTTGACAAAACTTATCCTATATTAGTTGTTTTATGACTCACGGGCAACGATAACACACACATACACCCACACACACCCACACATATATATATATATATATATATATGTGTGTGTGTGTGTGTGTGTGTGTGTGTGTGTGTGTGTGTGTGTGTGTGATTTTTGAAGGCTTACAATAGCATTCCGTTCAGATGTTTTCTTACAAATATCATTTATCCAAAGTATAGTTTTTGTTCTGTATCCTGTAATCGAGTATCATCGAGCTTTTTCTTATTAGCCTAATCCCGATCTTCACTGATTTTTTTAGATTTTTTAAATGAAAAATCTAAATATATAGATACGTTTATATAAATTAAACTAATTGGAACATAATCGTGAGTAGGGTATTTGCCATTCAAAAATCAACCGATTTCTGTGTTGTATGTTATATTTATTCAATTCAGATGTATTCACCTTTTATCGTTCTTCTTTGTCCTCACTCGTTATTCAACGCTGCGCGCCACTTCATGTATACACGAAGTTAATTATATTTTTAAAAGTGTTTCCATGTATCTTCTCTTCACTGTAATAACATCAAGACCACGTCTTGCTCTTTTGCCAACTCCGCTCACTTTAACCGCTCACTAGTTCATGCTATAACACTTGCTGGTCTACAAGTGGATCAACACCATTCCGAGCAAATATCTTACTTAGAATCTACTGAATTTAAAATGAACGAATATTTAGATATATTTCGTTAACAACTCTCTCTCTCCATCTCTCTCTCTCTCTTACTCTTTCTCTCTCTCCCTCTATCTCTCTCTCTCCCTCTTTCTCTCTCTCTCTCTATTGACCATACTACAACACCTCTCTCTTGAGGTCTAACTTACTATTTATTGGAAACAAGCGTCAACAAATGTAACATTACGTCACACAACACAATAATACTACATACGACTTAAATACTACGAGTGATATCCATTAAAACTAAACAGCTCAATATAAACAGACTACTATTCCACATTAGTTCCGACATACTATATGTCATGATTGAATTAAAATCAACTTATAACAAAATCATACATTAATAAATAAAATAACCAAATAAATAAATAATAAAACCAAATAAAAACCCGAACACATAAAATAAATTATTATGTACAATAATATCGCAAGACAAATGTAAACATACACTAATGATCAACTCAACCCACCCCACTCGTTTCGATACATTGACACTTCAGGATATTTCTAAAAGAATAACTCTTATTATTAATAATCAAGAGCCACCTATGTTTGAGAAGGTCAAAAGCGCTAGAGAAATAGACTAATTATGAACACTCGTAGAAATACTATATGGACTGCCGTCTAAAACCCGAAAGATTGTTCGACACTTCGAAACCCTCATAAACAAGTCATGGAAACGCAGACAATTCTCTGTTGTTCAACAAAGTCTTTTTGAGTAATAACTTTCTGCCTATATATATATATATATATATATATATATATATATATATATATATATATATATATATATATATATACATGTATATATATATATATACATGTATATATATATATATATCAATGAATATATATATATATATATATCAATGAATATATAGGTATACATATATATATATATCAATGAATATATATATATATATATATACATATATATCAATGAATATATATATATATATATATATATATATATATATATATTTACAAAAGTTGTGCAGTAGATCTGATGCCACATTAACGTCCTAAAATAATATCTCATACCCAAAGTTATACCCAACACAATCACACGCTTACACCTTGTCACATTACTTTCTTATCGAAACTAAACACCTCACATGACTACATACACAGGTGCTGCATCAACGAAATCCTCCAACATGTATACCACTTGTTACATCCGCACATCAGCAACGTCACTAATACCAAAGCTGAGCTTAGCATACTAGATTAATAGAAACGCCTAAAAATAACCGCTGTAATAGTCCAGTACCGAATAACTGAAGCCTAAACCAAATGTCTATTGCTAAGCTACCAGAACATTCACACACACACACACCCACAATCACATACCCACCCACACTAGAAGACTCAACCAATTAAAACCGTCCGATAGCGACGACAAAAAACACACACAATATCTCACATCGTCACATCTTTTTTTACATTTTTACACATTTTCTAGACGAACTGAGCGCTAGATAAACACAGTCCTGGTTAACATTTGCAAACACGAAACACCTCTAATAACAAACGACCCAACCTCAACTCATAAATAACCATAACACCGGCACAACAACAATAGTCAACCTATAGTATCTATCAGAAGAGGAAAACTTTACAAAAAAAACATCTGGTCCATATTTTATCCGTTGAAACCCTTACTGTCAACATTTCCAGATATGTCGCAGCATTCACTATTACTGGAATAAATTAAACACAACTGATATGCATTTAAACTTGATGGCGTTTTCATCATAAACCATCATAGCCGCACACGCGCATACCCGCCAGTATACATAATTACTCATGCACCTCAACAGTGACATCTGTTCACTCGGGCTCATCGCTACGAAGATGTATTTTCTTATACACATAATAATATACACGCCATATTTTCTATACAAACACCCCCCCTAAACTGCTTATAGGGTCCAGCTTCTCAAGACTGCTCGCCATCGCGTCCGTTAGATAGCCATGCTTTAAAGACCTCTCATTCCTCTATTTTGATCACCCACTACGTATTAAATATTGTGATTCTTTCACCGTACGGGCAGGAGGCTAACACAATCTTAAACACATTCAACAACACCGACCCACTGATAGTGATGCTTGCCACTTCTGGGGGTTAGATAAAACATATCCGAATAAAGCAACATAACTACTAAATTCTACGAGAAACCCGCCTATTTGTAGATTACATATCGACTCTTCTCGATTAGGATGAAATAAGCTATGCCGAGAACGAGTTAACCTGCATCCGTAAAACATGCAGCAAAGAGTCTGACGAAACCACCTGCACCATGAAATTAAAGATGATACTTAACACTAATGGATATCCTATTAACCATTTAACAACTCGACCCCCCCGTAGACGGACGTGACAGGCACTTTCCCACATCTGCTTCCAGAACCTGCCATACTTTTAATACAGGATAACAACCAATATCTGCAAAGTTCTACGTAAAGAGTATACTGGTATTCCGTAAACATTCATCGTGCTATCACTGCGGCTCAACAGAAAACCCATATTACAAACATACACGTGGCGCCCTACGAACATAACCATTATCAGGTAATTCCACCGCAAACATATAATTTATCAGAAACAGTGAACTACATGCAACACATTTTTCATCGGGACTACATTAAAAGTGAACTAATGAATTTCAATGAAATAACGTGCCAAAGAAGAAGTTGTTTCAGTGTTATTTATTGTTCTTTTGTGGTTGTTATCTAGCAATAATGTTCCCTATTACAATCAACGTATGAATCATCCACACATGTACCAAGGGTATTTTTGTAGAAAACGTTTCCTAAATTCATATATATATATATATATATATATATATATATATATATATATATATATATATATATATATATATATATATATATATGCATGTAAAACGTTTGTACATCTTCAAGAATGGAAAATACAACACATTTCAGACGCGTTGGTTTTGCAAAATTCATAATTTATTTGTGAGTATCTGAATGCCACCATAAGTTTACCATAAATGCTACTCATGAAAGGGAGTCGAACTAGTTTGTTATATTTACATGTCTTTTGATGTATCACATCTATGTCTTACATGGTAGCTTGTAAATACTCCAACGGTTGTCTGCTATAATGCATGATATCAACATTATTGACACATTATTTGATGGATCATGCTTGGTCTTGACGGAAACACCGATTCTACTCACATGAGTATTACGTGCAGATCTTTTTATTTACAAAAAATTCGTCAATGTAGCGTCCGGCGAGCCTTGTGTTGCCCTTAGATGATTTCATGACTATAACCGAAGATCAGGCTACGACAGTAAAATAAATACATACACTGTATATTCAGCACGCAAACATACACGCATATAAATATGTAAACATGACACACGCATACACACACACACACACACACACACACATATATATATATATATATATATATATATATATATATATATATATATATATATATATAGGATACCACATGTATTCGAACACTGTTCATTACTGCAGGGAATAGAAAAAATAATAACTTTAATTAAATAATAATGACATATGTTTTAAACATAATACACATATATAAGTTAATAGAAAACAAAATATTTTAGTTAATTATTTAAGAAGTGCTGTTATTACACTTAAAAGTATATATATCAACATCACATATCTTAAGAGTTGTTTGCATTATGTTACAAATAAATACCATCTTTTAGAATTTATCTCACACCTTATTACTATGTTGTACCTTTATTTAATTGCCGCATTATCCAATTTATATAATGTAACAATTAAATTGTTTAGTGAAAAGGAGTGTGCAGACACGAAATATACAATTAGTCATCAGTTCGATTTTTACAATACCCAGCGTTCATGAAATTTTCTGGAATATTCACACAGAATGAGCACGAGGTTTTCACCCCTTTGACATATATTGACGTATTCCACGTGGCTTTTTAACTATTTTATCTAATAGCATTAGTTCATATGTCAGTGCGCGTCAATTCTTTCTTAGAAAATACAGACCCGTGTAAGGCGTGTACATATTTAGATAGATGAAGATAAGATGTGTCTCACAGTTGATTTAAGAATCATTAGTTCTCAAAGATTCACTGACATCAATATTAAGATTTATACCATGCAAACACGCAGTTCACTGCAATAAATTTGAACGATATAAAATTAGTTGTGCTCTTGTCAATTACGGAAAAGGCCTGGAAAATATCTGGAGAAAATCAATACGCAAACTTGTATCTCGTAGATCAGACTAAGGAGAGGATGCTCATAAGTTTTCAGTTATATAAAACTATTTAATAATAATAATAATAATAATAATAATAATAATAATAATAATACGTTAAAAGAGTTGTATTGTGTTAATGTAGATCGTAGACACTCCATGGACAATCAATGATATCTGTTTTAAATTCATAGGCACTCGCCATGACGCTGGAATGTTCAATGACATTTGTCTGTAAATGCTACGAGCACAAAGCCTAACTCACTAATAATCTTCTGCTGTTGTCAGTTACTACGATATCAATATAATAAAATGAAATATGATCGTGAAATAAAATATAATAAAGCAATCTTATAGATTGTCTGTAGCAAACATTCGGTGGATTTTTCTTTTCTATTCAGTGTTGACGCCACTATTTAGTTTGCAACATTCTATTCACTTTCGTAGAAACTAGATAGTCTGCAACATATATGCATATGACTTACTTATTAACACATATGTTGTCTCTAACAGTTATACTTTATTTTTTTCGCAGATCATATTTTGATTTTCAGCCATTTCGTGCAGTTGGAACATTCGATTATATTTTCTGAAGACATAAGTCATCAGTGCAGCCGCACTCGTACGGTTATGATCGGGGCCTACGAAGTTTATTTTTCATCTAACAGAAAAAAAAGTACTCTCAACGTTGCAAACGTTTTATTTTGACTGGTAAACTACAGAAACCTAGTGTTTAAAATACAGTACATTTACTCATACTACTTCTACTAATACAATTACTTCTTGTAGCAGTACTCCTCTCTTCCTACTAATTCTACTCCAACGCATTCAACTGCTACTACAACTAATACAACTACTACTACTACTAATTATTATAATAATGATAGAGTCAGTTTCATGGTCCTTATCGGAAATATAGACTGGGCTTCTATTCTCCTTAGTATACTTTTAATTATCGCACGAAACATAAATTAACTTAGTGTCGTACTTTCAAAAAGGAAATATGTATTTTGGGTTTGATTATTGAGTTTTCTCGCCGATTTTAGCTATGAACAGAAGTTTAATATGAAAAAAAGGCAGAACGACGAAATTACTTGGCAGAAGTATGCGTCTGGCCGAATCTGACTGGAAAAGAAATGTCACATAAGAAAAAGGGTAACCATTATTCCTCGGAATATATAATTGCTCCACAACTGAATAGATGTGTATATTTATTCGTGGGAGCACATTAACAAACGCCATATAGAAATAAATGGGCTGATTGACATACGTTAGATACGTCCATATGCTGGAGTTCGGCAACTTGCCATACTATCAAACAGACGGATGACATCAGATAATACGGCGTCGTGTTGGCTTGTAGAAAAACTGCGAACTATAGTAAACGTTGTGTATTTTTCTTGGCGCCGAAATGGTTTGGCGCATATGAATCTCGCTACGCTCACGTAATAGCGAGGCAATGATACCAAAATCGTTAAGCCAAATTACTGTCGCAGTTTGAACAAACGTACATTGATACAAAATAGTTCGCTAATGCAGCTGCTACATCACTCCCTGCTAAGGTTTTTTCATACAAAATAGGAACATTTATTGATAGTAGTAACACAGAAGAACATGTAAAATGAAAAAAATAGATTTATGGGAGATAAGCTTAAACAATAATATATTACGTAAGCTGCCAGAAGCAAACATATAACTTTTGCTAGAACAATAGAACTCTGAGGAGTAAACAGAAACAAAAATGATTTTTTTTGTTTAAAAGATGTGGGTATTAATTGGCTGAAATCTGATAGCTTATAAGTGTTTTCAAAAATCGAACAATGATTTCACAAAAAAAGCTATAGATTCCGGGGAAAATTTTAACATTTCAAATTTTGTTAAATGTAAATGCTCAGTTATACAATGTATTGCAGATTTTTTACGGCAGATAGGCATGCGTACCAAAACGTGTAGTCATAACGTGAGTGGGTAGACATGATTGGGCTCTATGTGAAGATTGTTTATAACTTAGCTCACCCAATATTATGGTTAGAATTACCAAAGGTTCAAGGGTATTGTTGTCCAAAAATGATCGTTACGTATGGCAATCGTCCATAGTAAAATGACGGTACGTTTGAATACACGATATGACCGTTGATATATGGTGTTAGTGGTGATTTAACTGAACTATTATAAACATAAACGTGTGTGCATGATGGTATATATTTACTAACATCTTATTTGATGTTTAAATGACGAGTGGTTCTCGTTAGTAAATTTCTGCATATGCATCCAAGTAGGTCAATGTAAAGTTCCATATTTACTATAGTTTACATTTTTTAAATTTCTGTAACGTTTTCTTTTATAAGTAGGGGGTATTCTGCCGGGTGCCAGAACTTCCCACGCTATTTCAGACACTCCCGCCGATATTTTTTTAAAATGGTAACCGCCCGTTTAAGGGAAATTGCTTGTATAATATTTACACACGGTTTACCATGCATATTCGCCAGGTAGTTTTTCAAATTATTGTCCATGAGTTTGGTTTCTCCTATAACTGTGTCTACTTCCTGAGATTCTAGTTTATTTTCATTTCGTACATAACCTTGACATTATTTATAGTTTCCCTTCTAGCTTTTGTTAACCCAACATCAGTAGGGCCACTACCTCTAACTAGGGTAGATACGTTCTTTATTGTTCTCATATAACTATATAAGGTTTACTAGTTTTGTTTGCTAGATATGTAGATGTAGAAATTGCATAGTTACCCTAGAACGTGTATGACTTATTTCAAACTGTATATGTTCTGAAGCATTGCTGTTACACTTGATATGGGACTTTTTACAGATTACCAACTAAATATATATTAATACTTCGTTGTGTCGTATTGTATAGTAGCCATCCCCAGCACAATCTTACAACTTGACGTTAGGCAGATCACACTCTTTACTTCTGTTTAGCAGAACCTGAACTTTTTGTTGTACTGTTACCACTACTCTTTTGAAAAGCAGTTGTCATCAAGACAGCCATTATCATTCTCTCATGATCAATTAACGAAGCTTTCCTGATATATATATTTCTGAGATAGTTTATTCAGCAAATATTTAGCAAGTGGTTGGTTTGCACATTCTTTCAGTGTTCTGCAATGGAAGGCCTTGTTGTATTTCGTGCAGCTATTTCAGGCAATTATTGAATCAACTGTTTTTTACTGTTGCTGCATCATTTATCACACATACCTATCAAAAAGTGTAAAGCAGATTTTTGATCGAGGGTGCCATGGTTTCTTTGTCTTGGCGTACCATCACAAGATTTGGGTTATGAGAGTCTATCAAATAGTCACAATAGTCGTTCAAAGTTAATAGTCAATTCCTGAGAAACTATAAGCTTATGGTATTTTTGCAGATACACACTTGATAGCGAACTGATTTGAGATTCTGGTAGTCAAGTGTCTATATAGTGGTTTGTCATGAGCTCATACTGTTCCGTTTAATATACGGGACATGGTTATGTTGTTCTAGCTTTGCATGTGGCGTGGTGACTTAATCAATGAGATTGAGTGAAATACTAAAGGCTTAAAGTACACCTTTTCTTCTTGTTTTGTGAGTGCTATTTCTGGTTCCATATACCTTAGCGCAGCCTCATTGAACACACTCATGTGATTATAGGTTATTTTTTCGGGTGAAATATTTCTCCTGTCTAGACAGAAGTAGACACATAATATCTTTCCAGGTATTTGGCCTCTATGTTTTTGCATGTTTGGCCACAGTATATTACATATCCCAAGTGTATTGGATCTCCCATGGAGGCTCTTCATAGTAAGGTGGTATTTTACTTCTCTCATTCGTACTTCATTTTTATGAGGGTTTTCCTATCTTCGTATATATATATATATATATATATATATATATATATATATATATATATATATATATACGTATAAATAAATATCGTCAACTAGAAAACAAACGATCGTAGCCTTCAAACCGGTGTATTTGCTTGTCTTTATTGAGGTGAGTGTTATGGAAGGGTTACTGGTAGGATTATGATCTTCTATTCTGCGATTTAATTTCATGCCTTTTTCCACTGTTAAAAGCAATAAAAATTATGTTGTGTAACATAACATGGATGGTATTTTAACCATTTTGTTTTATTTTTAGTTGCAGCATATGATACACATAGGGGCCAGGACCCTTTTCTTTAAAGCTTGATACTAATGCTGGTTTTGCTCTGCTATATCTAGGCCTCTAATTCCAGAGACAAGGAGGTTTTGACAATTGCTTACATATCCCTATCCGGTGTATAAACGCGTAGATTCCACTGTGTGCTTTGCATAATTCCCTTCCACAGGAGTGTTTTGTGTTCATCCATATGTTTTATCAGTGTCTCAGCGGTTTTTAATTGTTATCCAAAGTTGCCCTGTATTTACACAAAGGGGTGACCTGCCTGCAACCTGGGTACGTTCTGTATGGCTTGAAAATACAGCACAATCCTTTTTCTAATAGTTCGTGAGGGATTTCTGTTTATAGAAGGGTCCCGGCCAAACCAATTACAGATATACCGAATACACCTCAGGGTAGTATGTAGTAGGCATTACACATCTTATCTAGTAGAAAGCATTCATGAGCTGAAAGTAGGCATTCAATCCCGTTACATTAAAGCCTCTGAAAGAGTGGCCATATGGCCAGTTAATTCCACTCATATATTGTACATCACTTCCGCTTCGGAACAATCAAATGTTGTTAGATAGAAAAACGACAGCCAATGAGAACGATGAGAATGATGAGTTAACGCTGTTAGATAGGAGCTATAATTAATAAAGCTTCCAATTGTCGATCATCATATCGTGTTATCGAAGTGATAAATAGTAGTTTATTACGTTTACTATTCAATATGCTTAATAGATATTTGAATAGGCCAGATTTAAATTTGTCTGCCACGATCAGTAGTAATTGTTGCCAGGACACTATACCGCTAAATAAAGCTCGCCATACGCGTATGCACTACAGTGCATGATAATATATAGCTGAGTAAGATGGCTTAAGGTCGTCGTAAAACATTAACACACGCCATTAAATGTACACCCAAATAAATGTGTATGTGTTTGGATCTAGCATCAGGGGTGCTGAAAGTTCCTAGCGGAGTTCGTACATGTCAGCATACTCTGATTCATCACATAGACGGCTCCAACCAGGACCACTTCTCATTTTGTGCTTAAGTAGCCTGGCTAAAATGTGTGCAGGGAAATAGACTTCGTTGTAATATAATTTGTGAAAGAAAGCAAACTAGTCTTTCGACTATTCTTAGAAACTAATAGCCGAATTAAATGTGTAGTTGTCTCGCAGTAAATATGCTGTAGGGACGGACACCTACGGGAATTGGCAATAACAAACTATGGATGTGACAGATTCAGATCCATATAATAGGGCATATCCATAGTTATTTAGATATGAGATGATAGCGGTAGAATGTAGACTGATAGAGAGCGTATATTTTTATGAAATGTGTTTATTTAAGATTTTACTTTGTATATGGTAGAACAAGAATTGAACAACAACTCATGAGAGTTATCAGCTACAACTACTAAAAATGCATGACTAATAAGCTCGTTGGAAGGGTTTCAGAGAGATAATTATATGGTAGTTATTGAATATGTCAGTCTACGTCGAGAGATGTGAACCATCCCGTCAAAGTGGGGTAAGAAATCACCGCATTAGAAAGGTGTGAAGACATCAACAATACTAAATATTCACGTGACATCTCTGCGTAGTTTCAAGTTTAAGAATCGTGTAACTTGACCAAACTTGGACATTCGAAGAACGCTATTGAGTCTATAAAACAAATTTCTAATTAGTATGATTAGCTTTGACCAAGCTTTTCAACTATATACAACATGCAGTTTTATTATCCACTAAAATGATTATTAAAATGTTATTATTTACGAAGAAGGTGGTACCGATCGGTAGTTTATGGGGATAAAGTAGCGTGCACACCTCTTCCTTAACTCGTTTCCATACTCCGAGGGTTTGTACGCAAAAGGCGTGTAACATCAGCGAACCCAAATCGCCGACACGTCTGCAGTTCACGCTATAACTACACAAAGAAGAGAGTGACGCCAGTTTAAACTCCGAAACGTTAATGCCTATAATTCCCTAGTAATGTTTTCGATAGCCTTGTGCATAACTGTATACGCTGAGACAGATGATGGCTAAGCAGACACTGTCGCGATGTCCGCTACCGAGCTGGTGTACGCCGAAAAATGAACCTTCCTATGTAACTTATGACTTTGTCTGCAAAGGACGCGAAGTTTTCCATCGTACCGGTATCAACAATATGGGAGAGGATAGTGTGTACACGAGATACACATGACGGTATCAATAATCAACTAGCTAATTCAGTTAATATTCAGTCAATGTGGTCAATATTTATATTCAGTCAATGTGGTCAAACGACAAAGTAACAGAGTAGGCAAATATCTTTAAACATATTACTCATTTACAAATGTATTAACACGACGCTCAGTTTAAGTCGAAGTATGAGAAATTGTTACCAGTGTTACTGTAACATAGGACGCACCTGGTTTAGGGTATGTCATTACACCTTTCAGCGATCCTCTGAGACATGCGGGCAATACACTTAGCTGTTTCGATAGAGAAGTGTGGGGGTCGTCATACCTTTTTTTGGTGTCATGGTAAGTAAAAAGAAGAATGTCTTTTCTTTTGTTGAAATGTTCATTTGTTATAAAATATTACAAGAGGCAATAGGTAATGTTCGCCTGTGAAATTGTATGAAGCGCGCGAAAGGGTGAAATGGAAGAGTGATAATAAGATGCGTGTAACCTCCGGATGAAAAGTCAGTTGAAAGAGAAAGTGTGATGTGTGTGTGTGCTTATATACTATTTGGATAGGCTCCAGCGAGCTTAAAGAAGAAAAGTTTAGAAAAATATGTCTTTGGAGAAATCTCATTGGACAGAAATATCACGTGGGGTGCTCTCAACTACGTCCGCTCGTTTTGAGTTGATTTAATATATAAGGCCACATCGGAATTTGCGTGGGCGTTATTTTTTATGTGTCACGCGCCGATACAATTATATTCACTCTGCGCGCCTAAATTGTATTTATCCCAAACAACAATTTTTATTCGAATCTTAACCGTGTCAAATGGCACAATACTCCCCCCAGATTGAAAAAAAGGAAAAACAATTTTTTTTTAATATGTAATGTATTCCTTGAAATGTTTTGGCCAGTCGACTTTTCTACCTGTTTTTGTCGTAGGTTTGACGTTCCCGTCATTTTCTGCTGGACTCCCATGTTCTAATGGAATTTGTTCTGGTGGGGAAATTGTCTGAGGGTGTTCCTCAATGTATGCTGGTTTAATTCGGTCGATCGCGATGTTGTCTTTCCTGTTTTTTCCTTTGGACAGTGAAATATTTTTCACTTCTGTCCAAAACTTGGTATGGTCCTGTGTAATTTGGACAACATGGCTGTTTGACTGTATCGTTCCTAATAAATACATATTTGCATGTGTGAAGGTCATTTGGCATATGTGTTTGTTTGTCAGCCCTCCTGGTGGGTGTAAATTTGAGAGAAGACATTTTGTTCTTTAATTCCGTCACAAATTTATTTGTGGGTGAAATGTCTGCGTATGCATCAAAATATTGTCCAGGTAGTGTGACTGCTGATCCAAAAACTACCTCCGCTGGCGTGCTTTGTAAATCCTCTTTCATCGTGTTTCGGATCATTAATAGGATTAATGGTAAATTATCTGACCAGTCTGCATTGTTATGACTCGTAGCCAAAGAAGTGTTTAGCTGTCTGTGGAAGCGTTCGACGAGGCCGTTCGAGCAAGGCTGATAAGCCGTTGTCTTTAGGTGGGATGTTCCCAACAACTGGTTGAATTCTGCGAAGAGTTTCGATTGAAATTGCGAGCCTCTGTCCGTTGTGAGTACTGACGGTACTCCAAAAATCGCTATCCAGTCTTTTAATATTGTTACAGCTATTGTCGCCGCCGATGTGTCCTTCACGGGTATGACTGTTGGCCATCTGCTGAACCTGACGACTATGGTGAGAATGTGGATGTGTCCTTTCGAAGGGGGTAATGACCCCACCAAGTCAACATAGATATTGGTAAACCTGGAATCTGGCGTACTGAAAGTACCCAGTGGTGACTTTGTATGCCTGTGTATTTTATTCTTTTGACAGGATACACACGTCTTGGTCCAATTTCGAATATCTGTATTAATTTTCGGGCAAACGAAACGGTCTGCTATTATTCTTACCGTGGCTCGTTTGCCTGGATGAGATAAATTGTGGAAATGTTGAAAAACATGTCGTCTGATGCTTGGCGGTATGTATGGACGTGGTTGTTTTTTCGTTGTATCACAATAAAATGTTGTTGTACTAAAAGGTACAGGCATTTCCTTCAGTTGCAAAGACGTTTTCTGTTGTACGTCAGTGAGTGTCTCGTCCGTCTTTTGTTCTTGTGCAATTAGTTCCATACTCAGCGAACTGGAATTGATCGAAGTTATTGCAGCTCGTAATAATGCGTCCGCCACAATGTTTTCTTGTCCCTTGACGTATCTGATGTCTGAAGAATATTGAGCAATATAATCAAGATGTCTGATTTCTCTTGGGCCATATTTATCTATGTGTGTATGCAGTGCATACGTTAACGGCTTATGCGCAGTGTAAATACAAAAGTTTCTTCCTTCTAACAGATGTCTAAAATGTTTAATTGCCAAATAAATTGCTAATAATTCCCTTGAAAAGGTACTGTACTTTGTCTGTGTCTTGCTCAGTTTGGCTGAAAAAAAACGAAATAGGGGTCATTGTATTCCCTGTCAGTTGGTGTATAACTGCTCCTACAGCTATGTCTGATGCGTCTGTTGTAAGTGTAAGTTTCGATTCTTCACTGTTCTTAATATTATTCAATTTTGTGAAATTGACTAAGACAGGTTTAGCTTGATAGAAAGCTTTCAAAGCTGATCCTTCCAGTTTTAATTGTTGGTTTTTCGTTTTGTTCTTCAATAATGATGTTAACGGTGCAAGGATTGTGGAACAGTTGGGTAAAAATCGTCTGTAATAATTAATTACACATATGAAGCGACGACCTTGTCTAACAGACGTAGGTTGTGGAAAATTCGTAATGGCACTTACTTTTTCGGGTAATGGTTATATTCCATCCTTATCAATTTAATGTCCGAGGAAATTTACTTCTTGCTGACCGAAAATACATTTGTCCAAGTTTATTTTTAAACCGTAATGGGACAGACTTTGGAAAACTTGTTCCAAGTGTTGTTTATGTTCGTCGAGGTTTCTACTAGAAATTAGGACATCGTCCACGTATGCGAATACGAATGGAAGGTCCCTAAAAACCTCGTCTATCAACCTTTGGAAGGTTTGACAGGCGTTCCTAAGTCCGAATGGCATTCTAACAAATTCGTAAAGTCCAAATGGCGTGGTCAGTGCTGTTTCATGGATATCTTCTTCCGTCACCGGTATTTGGTGATATGCTTTCACTAAATCCAGTTTGGAAAATACCGTGGCGTTTTGCAGTCAGATTGCGAAATCGTGAATGTGTGGGATAGGGTATCTATCCGGTACAGTTTGTGCATTTACTCTCCTGAAATCGCCGCAAGGACGCCATGTTGTCGCATCTGATTTCTGTACCATATATAGAGGAGATGACCAGGCACTTTTGGAAGGTCGAATAATTCCTTGTTGTAACATGCGTTGGAATTCGTCCTTTGCGATCTTGTACTTATCCGGCTTCAAATGTCTGGGGGTAGCGTAGACGGGTTGTCCACTCCTTTTAATATAATGCCTTGCATTATGTTTTATATCATCCGCGACTGTGAATGGCTGAGTAAGTTGTGGGTATGTTTGAAACAGCCGGCGAATGTACCTCTCTTCAGGAAAGGCAGAACTAATCCCAGTAGACTGGTATCTTGTGGTGATACCTTTTATTACGATTTTTGTTTGGTTATCAGTCAGTGTGCGATTAGTCATGTCTACTGATAGATTATATCGTGCTAGGAAATCTGCTCTTAATATTGGTGTCGTCACGTTGGCTATGGGAAATATCAATGAAAATGTGCGACGCAAGCCGAGATTGACGCTCAAGTACTTTTCACCGTATGTCGGTATTTGTGTGCCATTAGCTGCCTGGAGGTGGTAAGGCTGTAGAGTAGCTTTCTGTTTACTTAGCGCTGGTATCACGCTTATTTCGGCTCCGGTATCTATTAAGAAATTATATCCGTGATTACTGTCACGAATGAAAAATAGACGACCTTTAGTGGAAAATCCAGCAACAGTTGTCGTCTCTACTGGCTGGAATGATCGTTTCCCTGATTCTTGTTTTAAAAAGTGCAAAGATAAGTGCAACGCCTCGCTTCTGTGCCGAATTTCTTGTGGTAAAAACAGATTTCGTTCGCTCGTTCTCGTGTGTGTCTTCGACCTCTGCTAAAACTTCGTTTTCGGTAGTTCGGTCGATTATTAAATGAGTAACGACGGTTTATTTGCATTAATTCCTGCAATTTACGAGTGAGGTTTTCGACCGTAGTTTTTAGTTCGGCCACTTCGTCGTCTCTCGTCTGTTTTGGCTGTGCTTGTGCTGAGTTTACTTTACGACTCCTCAGATTTTCATGAATTCGGTCCGCAATGTCGGCTAGTTTTACCGTGCTTGTGTCTTCCGTTGTGGGTGCCAGAATTGGTACTGTTGTGTCTGGGAGTTTATCCAGCCACAAACTTCTCATTATATTTTCGGACATGTTGTTGTCTCCTAGCAATGATCGCATGTATCGTAAAAGTTGTGACGGTGTGCGATCTCCCAATTCTACTTGGGTGAAGAGATTGCGTAACATTGTCTCGTTTGATAAGCCACTCCGTCTCAAAATAGCCTCCTTAAGTTCGTCGTATGGATTATATTCTGGTACGTTCTCCAATAAATCAGTCACTTCCTCGACGACGTCTGCCGGGAGTTTTTCAACCAAATAACAATACTTGGTTCGCTGATACGTAATCCGTTTTGCGTCGAAAATGGCCTGGATCTGGATAAACTACGTCTTTATATTGGTGGGATATAAAACTGGAATATTTAGCGTTAATGTAGCTAGAGGTGTTTCAACGCGGGGAGCTTCCATTTTTCTGTGTTTTTGTTTGAAAGTGATTTTAAAGCCTTTAAACTGTCGGTTGATATTTTAATTTCGACTTAATAGCGACTACCGGCGTAACTCGCTAATTTGTTGCTACATTGTACTGAGATCCACGCTTCGTCTGACGGCTTGTATCATCCCTTGAGATTCGCATTGTCTTTTTTCTTCCTTTGAGTGTTACCGCACGCATGATATCGCCAGTGTGTTAGGAAACCGCATGTAGCTTATAAGGAGATTCCGTTGTGCATACAATTCTAAGTCGTGGTCACCAACTTGTGGGGGTCGTCATACCTTTTTTTGGTTTCATGGTAAGTAAAAAGAAGAATGTCTTTTCTTTTGTTTAAATGTTAATTTGTTATAAAATATTAAAAGATGCAATAGGTAATGTTCGCCTGTGAAATTGTATGAAGCGCGCGAAAGGGTGAAATGGAAGAGTGATAGTAAGATGCGTGTAACCTCCGGATGAAAAGTCAGTTGAAAGATAAAGTTTGCTGTTTGTGTGTGCTTATATACTATTTGGATAGGCTCCAGCGAGCTTAAGGAGAAAAGTTTAGAAAAATATGTCTTTGGAGAAATCTCATTGGACAGAAATATCACGTGGTGTGCTCTCAACTACGTCCGCTCGTTTTGAGTTGATTTAATATATAAGGCCACATCGGAATTTTCGTGGGCGTTATTTTTTATTTGTCACGCGCCGATACAATTATATTCACTCTGCGCGCCTAAATTGTATTCATCCCAAACAACAATTTTTATTCGAATCTTAACCGTGTCAACTGGCACAGACGCTATGCTTATGGCAGTAGAATGAAACTCGATCTGTGCAAATTATACGTTGCGATCTCTGGTATATTTTGCGCTGATTGTAAAACAAAAACTGAAATCAATGTCATTCCCCAATAAGCAGTTGTAATAACAAAACACTACCGATAGAAGATGATCATACTCTATCACAGCCAGACTGTGATTTGACGAGAAAACACTTACATTTAAAAGGTCAAATCTGCCTTATTAAGGAATGGTGTGAGAATGCAATCTGGAAGGTGAATGTAAATACAGTGCATTCACTTCAAATAGGTGGCAACACAACTGTGGCGAAGCAGAAAAAGAACGCGTATATCGAAGTAGTATTGGAAGCATTCTTACTCATTCAAATGACGAACAATTTCACGCGTAAAAATACATGAGGTAAGTCGCAATCATCACATAGTATGTATTCACAGTAAATAGCAAGATGCAATACATATTTTTTTTTTACAATTAGTGCACATAAACTCCTAAGAATAAAGGTCTACATAATGAATGATGAATTAGACATGCATTTATTTCAATACGATGAATTTGGGTATGAGGTAGAAACAAGCAAGCGAGCGCAAAGATGGGCGCTAAGTTGTCGATATTTAAAAATGAGCGGGGAAGCCCACCTAAAAAAGTAATTAATACAATTTGAAAAATCGAAATGCATCTTAACTCAATCGTAAATTAATAATTGTAGTGTGTTACTAAATAATCACGATTTAATAGCGGTGCTTTAGTATTGTGTTACCTTAAAACGTGAACAGGTTCCAGATCTCTGAAACCAATCTGAACAGAATACATTAAAAAGACATGTCAGAAACATGAACCCCATTATAACAAGCATTTACTGAGTGGTGATAAATCATAAGTACATGTGCACTTGTAAATCAGTGATATGAATAAGACGTTGTGTTTTTCATTGCAGTTTTTAAATTTTACAATATCAGAGTATGATACAAGTTCGTCGGCAAATATATGTATGGGCAGTGACCAAGTAAACTCTATCTTTTTTGTCATTTAGAAGATGGTGTTGTATCTCACTTTCGAAAATCACTAGTTTTTTTATTAACTGGATGTAAATATTTATGTACGGGAACACAAGAACAAAAAAGAGATGCTAAATAGAGGCTTATCCATATCAGAAAGTTCAGAATTAAATCAGGACGGAACGCCGTCTTGTCGGATTGAACGAATAGTGCGAGCACAATTTGACAATGTGTATTATTCTTGCTAACAGACTCTGTTTACGCGTATGGATCTCGCTACAAGTCGAACCGCCATACGCCTACGTAAAAAATAGACAATGATTACGCCATCGTACACCGGATTATTATCTCATTTTAACCATAACGCACATCGATTAAAAATAGTTCGCTTATGCAACTGCTAACATCGTGTTCGAATTTGCATGTGTGAAATAATTAAATACGCCATTTTAATTCCATAGTTTATATAACAGATAGCAACAATTCATTCACGAGTTGTTTCCAAACATCATCCTTTGACGTGCAGTTTGGTTTGTAAATTCTATCTACGACGAAAACGGCAATCTAGTTAAGTCTGTAGTTTAATAGTAATCTTAAGGGTAGAACAAAACAAACGCTACATAACAACAGTTCGACTGTTAAGATGTGTGTGGTACTCTGGAATGCATAATTTTGCAGTAAATACATGGATTGTTCTAACATAAAAATTGAAAATAACATACAGTTACACATATGCAAAATAAAGAAATTTAAATATCGAGAGAAAGCCAACCCTGATTTGTAATTCTTTTGTAAATAACGAACTCTCTGAAATAGCTGTTTTAATTAATTCCAATATTCTGAAATATATCGAATGTTGTTCATCATCATTTAATGGAAAATTATTTTGCAGTGTATGTTAATTGTTTTTTATTACCACTATTCTATCGACAGGGTCAACATAGTGTGTGCCGTTGTATCATCAATAATCTTACACTCCAATGTTACTCAAAATGGTGGCTTAGTTCGAGGGGTCTAATGACCACCTTGATGTAATATACTTAATAACGATCCTTAATATCTCACACATTAGATATCATAAGAATCGTTGTGCTCAGCGTTTAATTTGATTCGCTTTTTTTCAATGTCCACATTTTATTTCCTCAAACTCTAATCAAACATGCTGACATTTTTCATTGTAAAGTCAGATCGGTTCAACACTGAATTCTTCTGTTCTCTCAATGATTGAATATATTTTGAGGTTATTTCAAATTGCATTTTTGTATTCTCTCTTTGTTCATTCCGCGTAATAACTTTTAGATCTCTAGAATTGCAAGGAAGCACGTAATTTTCATCTTATTTTTACACCTTGAAAGTATACATTATGTGTGTGTTCGTATGAGTTTCACTAATATTAATGTATTATCAAATTACATAGGACATTTATATTGAATGCCTATGAATTAATGTCCGGTTGCCAGATATATACGTATATTAACATTCATCGATATGATATATAAAACGAGAAAAGATAATTTCATATTTCTGTCCCTGACAATTGTTTTTTCGTAGCTTAGATCCATTACATTTGTGTTTGTAAGAAATATGTTTTCGACAAAGTCGTTTGCTTCTAATTTACACAACAAGTTTACAATTTAACTTAAACGTGTTAAATATATTTGGAAGGATGAACGACCAATCACTTCTAATGTTGAAATAATTGGTGCCATGTGTCAATCATTTATAACACATGATGTAATATGAGTAAACTGAATGAAAGCTAACTGTATGTCAATTCTAATTCATTATACTTTATATCATAGTGGGAAACCACTTGAGACAAGACATATAACATTTAAAAGCTACAATATATCTGAAACGTTTACCGAGAAAATCTGATATTTATATAAAAAATAAAGAAACATATCTGAAGTCTATATAGCATGATACAAATAAGTATATATTATTTATATATTTTTTTAAATAAATATACGTTACGTAAGTGAGAAATTAGATGAGATCATATAAATCCCCTACTTTCTTTAACTCTTACAAATATAAAAAAAGGATCGTATCGAGTAAGACCAATATATCTTATTAAATCTATCAGCATTTCGAATCGAATTGATGAACGCATCATATTTATAGATACACAGAATAGTAATTATTTTATTTGATTGATGAAATATATGTTTCGGCGACTTCTGCTTAAAATGCTAGTGTGTCAAGGTGACACTGGCACATCTCACTACTATTAACATATAACCATTATACATAAGCTCATCATTAAGATACATCTTTCAAATTATAAAAAAAAGGAAAATAATTCTTAAAAAATACTTCCTCAGCTACATACTCGCAAATCAGTTTTTTTAAGAGAAATGGCCAGAATTAGTTTCTATAAACACATATGAATATTTATGCATGCATCTTTCGAAGAGTATAACAATTGGCGAATGTAATATTGAATGAATGTTTACATGAGTAAAACAATCTGTCTTTTGAGTTATGCCAGAACTTGAATTCAAAGAATGCACATATCAGCAGATTCGTGAATTATTTTCTATAAGTTTGGGTTAGAGATGTGGGTTTAAGTTATTTTAATGGTTTAATATTACACAGTGAACTCATGGTCACCGGGTAAATTGAAAGAAGAATGCGTTAGAACCGATATTATACAAACTATAGACCGGCAATACGTACTGTAATTATGTTACGCTTTAGTGTATTTAACAAACGGCAGGGACGACAGAAAAAGCTAAGATACCGGAAATTAAAATATATATTTGACAAAAAATAGATGCAGTTCTCCCGTATGAGAAATAAGTAAATGTTGGTCTATTTAAAAGTAGAGCACGCTCAGATGTCTTTCCAACTAAACAGGGGCCATTCATTGACATATCTGAATCAATGCGCGATAAATGCGGTAAACCAAAAAAACATTCCTTTTCAACTACGGTAAGTACTGGTTATACAATCCACTGTAAACTGTAAACTCAAAATAAGAGCCTGCATGTTTTAACAAACACTGATAAAAGTACGTTTATGTGTAGCTTACCTGCACTTTTCTTGCAAACAACAACTAAACACGCATACGCATATATATATATATATATATATATATATATATATATATATATATATATATATATACATATACATATATATATATATATACATATACATATACATATATATATGTTTATATATATATATATATATATATACATATACGTATATATACATGCATAAATGCATAAATATGTAAATATATTTGCATTGTACTGCCATAATTAAATTGGTATTTAGTTCCTTTGTCTTAACATGAAACGATGTGTGTTACTTTCAATTAGAGATTGCTCAAGTACTTTCATTTTCAGAAATATTTATTCAGTCAGAATAATTATGGCGTGGACACATACATAAACATATTATACCGCTAAGGTTTATTGACTGTAAAACTCAAGATAACAAAACAATGTAATGCACTGAACCATTTACATATCATCTTATTGATGAGAGAGAACGGTAGTCTTTGTATTTCGAGTAAACTTAATGCGTTTCATCATTTAACAAAAAAATAGAATATAGATCAAATCTTGTGTTAAAACACTTTGATGTAAAGGACTAGACTAATTGAGTAAGGGGCGAAGTCAGTTTTTAGTAGATTTTTTAGTAAATTGGTTCAAGTAGAGTGCGTGATCACTAATTTATATCAACATAATTTGTGAATCAATATTTACTCTTTGAATTGTTATATTGAAGAAAAGAATAGCGTATAGTCACGGGATCAATTGATTGTGCTTAATCACCTTTAAAATTACACACGGGTGAATCGATGGATCTTAGTCGACCATAACTACTAAATACGAATATCTCTATACTTGAATTAAGCTTTTGTAATTGAATTATGTAGAATACAATTACGCTCATTGATATATATATATATATATATATATATATATATATATATATATATATATACATAC
>OY744526.1:130374531-130394531 GCA_963556195.1 Sepiola atlantica | reverse complement strand
CGTACTTGTCTAAATCCATACTAACGTTCATAAAGACGTTTAGCATTAACTAAGTGCCGTACTATCGCTAGATTGATTAAGGATTCAAATATGTGTGCCAATATTGGCAGAAGACTGATTGGGCTGTAGTAATGAATCGTATTGTTGTTATAACTTAATTTTATATTCTGGTGGGAAGTCTATAAAATACTTTAAATGTAATTTGATAATACAATTTACCTCAACGTACAAGGAAGAAATTGCCAGTAACGGTATGTGTCAACACATAAAGAAGCGTTTCGATATTTTCTAAATTACTCATAATTCTAAAGCACATATCGACGGGTATCTACACATTATTTGAGCCTTCTTAATTTTTAGAACTTATAATAATTTCAAGAACTACTATTTGTCATGAAACGTTATTGGAATATATATATATATATATATATATATATATATATATATATATATATATATATATATATACATATATATATACATGCAATCATTATTTACAAAATATGCAATGTTACACTATATGTGTTGTAATATATATATATATATGTATATATATATATATATATATATTAACATTGATAGCAACACATAACTTCAATGTGTGTACCAAGTTGATTCTAGGCAAGTTGGTGTTCAATACACTTATTTTAATAAGTAATTATTATTTTCAGGTATAAACGACGTTTTCATGAATAAGTAATAATCACTTTGCATATATCATTTGTTTAATTTAAAAAATTCGAGCTTCTAATATAAATATATGACATTATTTAATCTGAAGTTGTTTATTTACATTCAAAGATTACATCGATCAAGCTAGATATATGCATTCCCTTGTCTTCGTTCAATATTGTCTTATTGTAACTAAGTTTGCAAACTCTGAATTTGGTCAAGTTATAAAAAGCACGCACACGTATCTATCTTTTTAGCTATAGCTGAGAACCTCATCTGCTTAGTTTTCTAATTCTGATTAATATGTGTAGTTGTTTACTACATTATGCAATTGGATGGTGTCGTCAATAACCTAATTGCAACAAAGCTAAGTCATTCTTCGATGATTCACAACAAACTCAGAGAGATGGAACACGCGAAATGTGTTAATGACTCGCATCGATGTACCTTCTATCTTTTTAGAATCCACTCATAAAAGATAATATCATGAATTAGAAAAGCAATCCGAGTAAATACTGATTTAATGCGAGAACCAGAACAGGGAATAGGCGTTATATAAAATTAAGTTAGCTTAAAGGGAAATATACGTGTGCGTTCGTCTTTGTCGCAATAACGATGGTAATTTCTAAAATATAAAATTCTAATGAATAACTGAAATACATCAATTAGACATCACTAGGTTATATGTCGTAAGTTATGTTATAATTTAGCTAACACAACTACTAATAGTGACTATCTAGATATTCTTGAGACACGAAAGCAATTAACATAAACGCTGCATCCATCATATTTCGATATATATATATATATATATATATATATATATATATATGTTTATAGAAATGGCATAAATCTAGTTTTCAAAACGTAAAACGAATTAGCTCGAACCTTACTTCGGCAGGCAAATATAAGTTATCATTATAAACAACTTTCAGACATTTTCAAAATATGTAGATCGCTAAACGCTGTTGATCTACTTACATATTGCGTATGTGTTTTTAATGTTTACTGAAATAGTATATCGGATTAATAACACTATATTAATAAGTGTTTATTAACAAGTTTAAGCTGTCTGCACAACTTCTCTTGTAGCCAGAAATTAAATGCACATCTTCCCATTATTCATGCATTCTCATTCAAAACTATTATTAAAAGTATGGATCATAAACGTAATGTGATCTAGTTGTTGTCCAATAACATATATCGTGAAACAAAGTAACTCGTCTAAATTGAGAATGGCCTCTGAGTGTATACGTTAAGTAATAGCAATGGGTTGGTAGATCATGTAATAGATGTATGTGTAGATGTTACACACACATTAATGTCAAGTAAATAAAGTAGACATCCATAACTAAGATAATATACCTTTATTGAAAACATTTCCATACAAGGGAGTAGGTGTGCGCGTCGCTTCAACGCTGAACGTAAACGGTGGTGCGTACTCAATATAACACCCATGGTTTTAGAAATGTGTTGGAATTGTGCAATGTTGAAAATGTGTAATCAGAGATAATATTATAAATGCATAACACTTATAATACGTGTACTTTCAAATATGACACATCCTAATGATATACCTACTGAATATAATATTACACGAAATTGTGTCAAACTGCAACTTATTTAACATCGGAAACAAGCCTGTGTGCAACTCTGAGTAGGTATCGGTATGCTACTGCCTCACAACACCCACTTAATAGGTAATAAGTGACATCGATGTCACATGCGAGGCTAATCGTTGTGTAATCTGCCTAATTTATTAGGCGAAACTTTTAAATCTATTTAATATAATTCAAAGTAGAAATTAGTTTATGTTCTCTATTGTATATTATTATGTATATGCATGTATTGTAATGTTTGCTGTGTACATGCACCATTGAATTCCATGTTTTTGAAATTTGCAACACTATCTATTCATGTTCAATACATATGTATTGTTTTGAAAAGTATTTATAATAATTTATATTACCGCTATTGAACGATGTTTACTATTTTACAACACATATAATAAATAATATATTTCAATACCAATATTTCTTATTTTAAAAATTTCTAAATAATATTTATTATTATATTATCGCGATCTTAGATTTAGTAATTCAGCTCTGGTAGGAAACATAATTCAGACCATTATATTTTAATAGTAAATTAATTAGATACATATATAAATAAGTCAGGCCATTGTTGCATGTTAATTAGTGTATTCGGTGCGGACTCCACTCCCTCTATCGTGTCGTAATATGTCTCCATAAACATAGATATTGTCTTTTAATTATAATAGCTAGTGTAAAATGTTTTATTTTACCAAGAGCATACTCTGTGAAAACAGTTTTTCTTCTTTTTTATCTTTTCTTTATTGCACTTATCTTAATGTATATTTTACACGTAGCTACCGATTGGCTGAGGTGAAGCACGCATCAATTGTGGAAATGTGAGAATGGGTAAAAACAAGTTAAAATAAATGTAGAATATGCATACTGTCAGTATTAGATATTATTTACAATACTTACAAAAAAGCCGGGTATGTTTAGAAATTTCTTATAAATGATGGAGTCTATAATTTTATATTGAAACCAATTATTTAATACATACTACACACACAATACTCGAACTCCATTATTTATAATGAACTTTAATACATATACAAGAATATAATGTCTGTTTTCACATGGAAGTATGAACAAGATGCTCGTTTACTCATTTTATGAAAACGAAAGAGTCATTGTTCTGTTAGTTCACACTGCAAAATCATGTGTAATGAATTGAATGATGTGGTCATAGATTGTAATTTCAATTCGTGGGTATTGCTCTAGTTTTATACTTGTTTACATATATAGTTAACTATAGCAGTAGAGTAGTTAGTATTTACTACCTATGCTTAATAATCAATGTCACGGATAACATTTGTATCATTAGTTAACACTAAATCAAGAATTATCTGTGCGCCAATATATCTTATAGGTATGTCTACATTTTGCACTGGAAGCAGTTATATAAAAAAAACAGGAACTCATTGCATTATGTGGCTACTCCGTAGGTTGGTGTTTATATGCCCACATTTGCATATGGATAGTTAAAGTCCGAACTATCTATATATTCTGTATATTCTTGTCATATATATATATAATGGATGTTTATGATTTCCGATTGTGTTTTACTATAACTTGTCGGGCTTCGCCTAAACACATCCGAACACAATCTTTTTGTTTTTCCTATGTTTATTATTATATATATATTTATTCTTTGAGATCATTCAATGCCTCAATGTCAATGCTGAACCCAATCACATCGTACAACGTAAACGTATAGACATACTACTCTTCCATATTTTTCTACTTATTTCTAAGTTATCTCTTAAGCACAAATTCTGGTTCGCTTAGTTTAATTTTGCAATGCTTTTGCTAAACTCTCGTCAGCGCTATGATGTCAGGTGTAACGCCACTGATACACTTTTCTACGGCTTTTATCTTTGTCGTACTCACATCAATGGTTGTAGAAAGACTCGTGAGATCACTGTTGTAATGCTTTCTATTTCCTGACCGAGCATTGATCTACTCCTTTGTACTGCACGGCTTCCACTGTGCTAAAAACATGTATCCTTCCTTATTCGCTTTTCTTACATTCGATTTTTTTCCAAGCAGGTACTAGTCCTCTGTTTAAATTCTAGTCAGATGAGCTGCAATGAAAACGTGTTCAAACTGTCAAATGTAGTTCAGTTACAAGCTCTTCGTTTCAACACTGTTAACACTTACATTCAGAATATTATGTATCTTTTTAATAACTAAAACGAAAACAATGCCCGAGTTTCATCTTACATGAATAGATAATACGAGAGTAGTTTTCCAATAAAATATACGCCCTATTAGTATTGCTTAAAAACATGAACGAATTCACCCTATCTGCTTTTCCTTAAACCGTGTCCGTAGATTAATTCATATATGCTCATAGAACGATTGAGATAAAAAAAAGTAATTATGTGTCTATTAAAATAGTTAAACTACATTAGTTTACTTGTTTGTGTCATCGGTTACAAAGTCTAAGCTTCAGCTTTGCTCACAGAAATTAGATTTTCACATTTTCTCATATTCCTACATTTTGTTGTCAGTAATCTGTAAAATTAAGAGTAACGCTCTATGCCTGCGCTCATAAAGTTAATTCCCTTACGTGATTATTTAAGAGATCCACTAAACTCGTAAGTTGATATTTCTAAATTATAAAATAATACTGGAAAGTACACGTTAAACTGACAGTGTGACGAAAATCGAATACATATAAACACACTAATAATCTTCAATATTTATCATATTAGTCATTTGATGAGAAGAAATCTTGACTTGTAACGCAAAAAAGAATGCACTTTGTGTATTAGTTTGTTGATATTTATATTGTCTCTCATATAGAATTTGATTAAGTGTGAATGCTACCGAACGTAATAAGACATATATATAGATACGCACATTTATATATAAATAATGAAGAAATCACGATGGTAGGCTAAAGAGACATACGAAAAGGTGTGTGAGGTTAATATGGGGTTGCCCTGTAATGCAGAGTTTCGCGTGTAATTAAACGAGAACACATTCTGAATAATTAAACAAACCGTACTAGTCGACCCCTCTTTATTTAGAATATATATATATACATAAATGTATATACATATATATATATATATATATATATATATATATATATATATATATATATATATATATATATATACATATGATAACATGCTAAAATGTTGATATAAATTGAGCACCAGTTTTAATGAACATAAAAATGCAAATATAGTGGATCATAAAAAGGATACCTTCATTTTCAGTTGCTTTTTTCTACCTCAATCGACGACACTTGCATAGAATATCCGCCCTAATAATTATTGATTCGAATAACTATAACTTTCAGATTTTAAAGTCTGAAATAGTTTTACGACTTATAAACATTGTTCTCTAAATTATTCAACGAGGTTTGATCAACTTACATGGCTAAGAATACACTGAATGTGAATATTTTTCTCAATGCATTTGAACCGTATGTGAGAACTGTATAATACATAGATTATAACCGTATATAGTTCAAACGCATATCACTTTACGAGCATTACATAATTCATAACATTTCTATTGTATCACTGCCATTTAATGTGCATTATACATGTGACATTTCGCAATATTAATGGTATTTCCTGTGTTGTTCGTTAACTATATTCCAAGATAACATATTTACACTTAAATAAATAATATTAATATAAAAAAAATATGCAGTGTTAAATATAGAGTTCAAAACATCTATGTAAAATTGTCCCACAATTGTCAGTAGGACCATTTTCATTAGTAAATTGCTAGTTTTAAAGTTTTTATAGTAAATAATAAATCTAATTGTAAAGTCGTTATCTACAGGGGATATATAGTTATTGATAATATTTTTAATGATTGATCCTACTGACAATGATTACTCCTACTGACAATAGCTTACTAAAAACTAGTAATGTAATATGCGTGTTTAGATGTCCTATCGCAGAATGTGTATCCGCCAACAACACGTATATTGGCATGACTAGAACCAGTATTTCACGTCGATTAACTCGCCATTGACCACCTCTTAAAGCTCCATTTACAAACACTTTACAGCACATAACATCTCCAAATATAATTTTAGAAATACCTTAACCGGTTGTACATCCATCCTGGCTGTGTCATTTTTCGGTATTCGCCTCCCATAATAGAGGACTTATTCATTCAATTAAAAAAAGCCCAACATCAACCATGCACGTTATGAGGGGTGCGAAGGCGTGTTGAAATGCTGTTGAATGTTTTTAATGTTTTTAATCACATGGAACCGACTTTTTGAATAAACTCACCAATTTTATTTTGCATCGATCAATCATCCGCCTGAAAACGACCAATGATGGTCGAAAACGTTTGCGTCAAATATGGAGATTTCCTACACGCCTTGGGTAATACTACAATATCTATCGTTCGACGAATAGAAAGATTGGATCACAAAAGGAATTAACAGAGGTTGGCACTCCTGTTAAACCAGATATGTATAAAAGAAGGAGTGTTACCTAATTATACGAAATTTAAACTATATGATCCTGCAGCAATACATGAACCCAATACCAGCAATTACAGGCTCAACCTAGTGAAACGTGAGAAACAATCTAGCAGAGTAAAGATTGGGAAACTCGAGGAAGAAATTCGAAGCATGGAATATGGACTGCAATCTGAGACTACAGCTGAACAGTACCACCATATCCAGGAATGTTTTCGGAGCTTAGAGCACAACATCACCTTGAACATAAACAACTTCTTTAACAAAACTAAACAAATTATATTATGGAAAAACTTACCTCCCTGATACTAGAGATAACTATCCACAATTCAACTAAGTAAACACCAAAAAGAACTATTAAACCATAGGCCCAAATTGTCACATTCAAAAAAAGATTGAACCCCATCGCAAAAAAAGTTGAAATCGAACTCTTATTTCAAAACATTAATAAACTCACAGAAGAGAAAAAAACCCTCACACCCTAAGACACCCGCTCCCTTTTTAAAGCAGAATCCATTAAACATAGAAGCACTTCCAATAAACCGCAATTACTTACTACTGACCATAGAAAAACTGCTAAAGAATAATAAAAAAAACACCCATACAATATTATTAAACGCGCAGATAAGTCTAACACATTTGTTATAATTAGCAAAGAACAATATTACTCTAAATTAAATGACATTTCATCAGACACATCAACATTTGAAAAAATACAACGTGACCAACTAAAAACACACATCAATAAATTAATCCCAGCAAACAACGCTAATACAGATTCCAAAAAACTTAACAGAATTATCGGCGAGTGTAAGCCTTGTTACATATACGGAAACGTTAAAACACATACAATAAACTACGCACTTTGATCTATTATATCGCAAATCGCCCACTAGTCAAACCCTCAATAAACTAATTACACCTTATATTCCTCTTAGCTATAGAGTAAAATCATCAGATCAATTATTAGATATCCTAGATACGGTACAACCTAAAGACGAACTGTTAGCTTCTTTGGACGTTGACAATCTATTCAGAAATGTCCCAGTACACGAAACAATTAACATAATTATTAACGGCATATACAATAACCCAACCTTCCCTGCACTCAAAATAAACCCAAATATATTACGCAGACTCCTAATTTCTTGCACCACTGAGGTACCGTTCTATGGTCCTAATAGTAACGTATACACCCAGTTAGATGGCGTTTCAATGGGATCATCCCTAGGACCATAATTCGCCGAGTATTATATGTCGAACCTAGAAATGAAAACTTTTAATAGTATCCCTAAACCCTCCATGCTGATGAAGACGCAACGTATACGTACATAGATAATAAACAACAGAACATAGTTATATATATATATATATATATATATATATATATATATATATATATATATATATATATATATATAATGGGAGTCAATGAAAAACGGTTAGACCTGTAACTGTATTTTTGCTCTATCCAGTATATTGAGCTGTTCATATTCTCGCAATTGGTCTACTTCTCTTAAAGTTATATTTTAGATATAAACCTTCATATATATATATATATATATATATATATATATATATATATATATATATATATATACATATATATATATATATATATATATATATATATATATATATATATGTATATATGCAATAAGGTATGAATTGCATATGCTGTGGTAGGAAATAGTAGTTACAGCTAGAACCATTGCGTGAGATGTTTCTTTTTTAAATAATGTAATGTATCCATTGCTATATCGTTAAATTTAATAACATAAAATAGTGTTAGAGATGCCATTACTTTTTTATTGCACGATGTGGTATGAGTACCGAGTACTTAAGTAGAAATCATATTCGTTTAGTAGTACTTTCTTTACTCGCTAGGATCCCAGGTCTCTTAAAATTTGAGCATCTGCTCTATGTTTCTATATCCCAGTGGATCATATTAGCGTTTTGAAGGGTTACTAACAAAAAGGGCATTTTATAAATACATATTGTTGAAATAAAGTTTATTTAAGGTTGACATTTTATCATACTCACATTTATCTATCGATCTCTTGCATCCTTCATGACGAAGCCATTTTACGGCCAAGAGCAAACAGCAAGTCATGTTTGGTAGTGTAAATCGAACTTTACATATAAGCAGTCGTATTACAAAACATAATTTACTTCATAAGAATGCAACGTTTATTTTATTTATTTATCTGCGAATTTACTTTATTAAACCCCTTTAACTAATATAACTGTCGGATTATAGATGATTTGACATCAAATAAACAATAATTATGTTTACAATTTTTTTTGTAGCCCCCACTCGTAACTCACATCATCATACCCATATTTATTAATACTTATTACCGTATAATAGGTTCACCTCTATAGCAATGATGAGTATTATTATTGTTATGTTCATGATTATGATTATTTGTATGATGATTATTATGATTATAACTATTATTATTATTATTATTATGAGTATGAATATTATTATGATTATGATTTTGATCATGATTATGATAAGTGGTGTTATTAAGATTATTATTATGATTATGGTGAGTTGTATTTACTCAGTGGGAGTGTTGACACAAGTTATGCTCAGTGAGTGTTCATGATAATTACATGTAAGAAATTATCTTACAATGTTATGTCCTGTACCTTAAATGTGTTTCTCAGACAAATAAACAAATGAACGGCCATCATTAATCTGATCGTAGTATTATAGATACTAAACCAACTATAATTATTATCAGGATTGATTTTAAAATATCTCATCTGAATGATCAAATGAACATTAATGCTTTCTTTTGATAAAATAGCCGACATCAAAACCGCTGAATTTGCAAGGAGAGAGTGCACATTCTTATTTACAGACTCAAATTAAAACTATTGCAAGTGCAAATTAAGGTCGCCCCTTCTACAGAATGATTTATTATCCATTATCTATTAGAAGAATAGTTCCCGTTCAAACTAAATGTATCGCAATTTAATCTGAAGAGTGCTTTGTCGGATATTTATCTAATGGAAAAATCGAGCGGTCAGGATCAACGGTTGGCCAACATTATAGTCGATGCAAATAGATAGACCCTTTTAGTGTACAGGATTGGTAGAAAATGCAATCGACTAGCATTGATAAACGAAGTAATTTACGTGTATAGGCCGGCACATTTTGCAGCTACGATTCATCCTTTGTCCATTTTATATATGTACGTTGAAAAATAAAAGCACACGCTCGGATTACGTATATATGTACTCTCCTTTGTATTGGCTTAGTATGTTATATCCACTCCGTATTCTATATATATATATATATATATATATATATATATATATATATATATATATATATATATATATATATACATATATATACTCTCGGAAGTTCTTTTAACCTTCAAAACTGAAAAAAAAACATTTGTTGAAAGATTTTAGTCTAGTAAGTCTAGTAAGTCAATCAATCTACTGCAATCACTATTTTAGTTTACTTCAAAGAATATACTCTACTTTTATATATAAGGGATCGTCGGTTGTTTACCATGAAAACTGTTTCGGGATTTTAAAAACAAAACAGTATTTCTTTATCATGTCATCCCAGCAGTGTTGATCAGACACCACCTCCCTATTTAATAATTATGTTTTAATTCAAAAAGTTTATATATATATATATATATATATATATATATATATATATATATATATATATATATATATATATTTATATATATGTATATATCTTAATTTAAAGTTGAAGCCCGTCTCTTTGATGGATGCCGTCTATTCTTTATGTAACCCTATACAGTTAAATATATAGCTTTGAACCCACACACCCCTTGCTTCTCTACGGAATCGAAGTCGTTAGGTTATGAAACGAAATGATTACTTGCTACTAAATTATATTTAACAAGAACATCATCAATTATGCTAAGCAAGTCTCTAAAAATACAGTAGTCGGATTCAAAAATTAATCCCAACATGGGTTGTTACTGGAAACATGTCATTTAGGTTGAGTAAGACTGTTAAACTGTAACAGTAAAAGTGGGTTTATTTAGTGCGTGTACATATATATATATATATATATATATATATATATATATATATATATATATATATATATATCCTTATCTAGAACAGACAATAATAGTCTCTGATACGACTAAAATAAACGCAGCCCTAACCCAAAATAGCTCAATTCTGCCTATCCGATGCAACTGTAATGACACGGATTCTAGTTCCCTCGTGCAAACATGAAAGGGTAGTATATAAATGCACTGTAATACCCCGCACCGACCTAACCACCAACAGTGATTATGGCTCTACCACAGCGGACGATAATGCAATAGCTTACCACTCCACTTCCCATAACCTCCTTAATACTGTTAATATTAACCAAACTAACATAATATCTCTACCTGGAAAGGCGGTATACATAGGCTTCACTGCGGGTAAAATAAAGAATAGCATTTTAGACATATATATACTTTCAATGATAGCCATCTGGCTACCTACACTTCTCTAGCTGCGCATATCTGGTACCTGACAGATAGAAACAGTAATTATAGACTTGGGTAGAATATAATCAAGAAAAGTAAATCCTATAAACCGCTAGATAGGTACTGTTCTTTGTGTAGACAAGAATCCCTGGCCATCATCAAATATAAAGGAACTATTCTAAATAAAAGAGATGAGGTGTTATTGAGCGGTCTACAACATTACTAATCTAATTATTGTTGATGTGATTGCCATAATCATTATCATCATGATCGGCACCATTGTTTTTAATATTACTATTGATACTATTATTGTTGTTATTATTATAATTATAATTGATGTCAATGATGATATTATTAAACTAAATTATTGTATCGGTCCCTCCCTTTCTACCTCGAATCGTACCACCCCCTTCCCTCTACTAGGATTAAAAAAAATCGCTAACTGATAGCACTATCAAGACCATTGCCTACTTACCTCTTAAGGACAATTATTAGTAACAGGATAATTAATTAAATCCTCCGACCCATTTTTTATAATATTGTCCGGTTTTCGTCGATCCATAGAAGTACTACTTAATAACCACAAATATGCCTATTGGTATTGCCAACTTTCTTAAAATAGTTGTTTCCAGTTAACTGGGACTGTGCTTCGACGGGGCTCTACGTATTGGAATGTACTTCGATATGTGTGTATGTGTGTGTTTGAGTTCGTGCCCCCAGATATAAGAAACACACCAACCCAAATCAGGCCCCCTCCCAGCCACAACATCTAAAAGAAGTACCCAATAACCCAAACGAATAAATAAAACACCTTCACAAAAATAAGTCGTCTCATCTCTATGCCATGACGATGTGATGTTATCGCCCAACCCCACTTTTCAACGAGTGTCAACCCAACTCGAGTTCCAATCAGTTCCATTCCTCCTGTTGCCCTATGGGAGCAATCTAAATTACTCTGCACTCTAACTGTCCACATTAAACTCCCACTCTAACTTAACCGTAATAACCCAAAAATTGCAAACGTCAAACACTTTCATTCGAGCGCTGTAGACAATAACAGTAACACTCGTTTCTTGACTTCCACCGGAACATATACTGTGAGCAAATATCTACGAATTGCAGTTTGGAAACTAATAACCAACTGAATTACATACATACAACGTATGTAAAAGGGAATTATAAGGATATAAGGACTAAAGCCTTAAAAGTATGAGGACATCCTTTTCCCAATCAAATGTGGGTTAAAATCAATTCATTCAGTTCATCTAACTAATTTACCCAGGAAATATATCGAATATTCGAAGCACAGACTCTGTTTACTTCGACTTAAATAAATAACGCATAACCGCCAGACTAAATTTATAACTTTTCCTGATATAATTCACCTTCCCACATCTAATGTCATTCCAGTTATTGCAAACGCCAAATTTGGTTGAAGACCACAATGATAGATAGACGATAATTCTTTCCTCTAAAGCATGCTCTCTCCTACTGACCCTCTTCCATATAATACATTTTTATAAGGAGTTTTCTCCCTCAAAAATAAACCGTTGTCCATACCTTCACATCTGCCCTCCCTCCTGTCCTAATCATTTCCCTGCGAGATGTTTCCTTAAACCACTCTAGAAAATAAGTCTTGACAATATTCAACTTTGGTTCGAAACTTGTATATGCGTCCATCTTATTTTTATTTATAGTTCTAAGTTCCCTATTGATACTATTATCATTGATTATTTATTTTATATTGATCCTAAATTCTCATTGTGTATTTCTAAATTTTATTATCATCTCCTTATTAGGAACTCGTTTATTTACCATTATCTTTCATTTTTATTTTTAATTATACCTTTATTATTCTAATCGTACATTAATTCTTATTTATCAGTTAACTATTTTATTTATTTATATATTTTTATTTACTTATTTATAATTTTATTAAAAAAATTTCATGTATTTTTTATATATTTATATATATATATATATATATATATATTTATAAGACAATCGAAATGTACTGGCAGTTCCGTCATGTACATGAAGTCTTAACAGAAACGTAACCTTGTAGTAAATTAAATATTACGCTTTTGGCAGGTGATCTGATTGTCTTAGATTTATTTTGTTTAACCGCGTCTTCGACATCAGTCTTTTCGAGGTTATATTTTTGTTTTCTTCGATGTTTATTAATGTTAACCGATGTAATTATCGACAACAAACGCGACGAGTTAAACAGTGTGTAAGATCTTAAATATAAAAAAAAAATTATTTTACTATCTGGTTTCATAACTCCTAATAACTTAAACTATTCACCTTCTACTGGTCCGTGTATCTTTATATCTCCAGGATTCTTATTTTTCTCGCTTTTTTACCCCCTTGTTCTTTCTTTATACTTATGCCACTCTCTCTCCCCTCTCTCTGTCTATCTCTCTATTGCCTTATAACACACTGTCTTTTTATCAGTTTATATTATCACACATACGATTTCACACCAAGCTATATATACTCACCACCCTACGAGAGATATATAAGATAAACCTTCGTTTTTGTGTGAGAGGACTCTAACTCGAGAAAAAACAGACGCTGTATCAGAAAATATGAAAATCGTCCAAGTCAAAAAGTCATTTGAAAGCGCTGACCGTACACAGAACACACACTTCATATAGATATTAGCCTGATGACCAGGTATGTATTTCTGATCGAGTTAAACACCACTTTTTGAAGGAACTGAAACGCTGTAAATGCCACCCCGGGACTATCTTTTTTGTAGTGGCCACTTAAACGAACAAAATATTCAAATGACAAATGTTCATAGTCGACCTAAGGAAATGATTACATGAAATAAGTAAGCTTTCTGAGTAGGCTTTATTTAATGTATAATATTGATATATAATTGTTACTTACATCATAAATTATACTTAAAAAGCTAGTGGAAAAACAATTTTCTCTGGATTCCCAATCACTAGCGATTTACAGGAGACGAGCAGTTTTCACTATTTTTAACAGAACACCGACAATTCATTGAAATAAGTCAGAAAAAAATCAAACACTATATTACTAACAGTTCTCGGCGAAACGTATCTAGTTCTGTTACATTTATGTTGGGTAAAGGAAACAATCATCAATTAAAAAATGCACTAGAATCAGTTCTAGACAGAACACAATTAAACTCATGTCACAGAGTATGGTAAGTAAAGACAGTCTATTTAAATACTAGCTTCATGAAATCATTCGATTCTCAGAGGTTATCCAAAGGTCAAACTTGTTGCGGAAATTCAAATTTTATATGCGGATAACTAATGGATGCACCAGATTAGATTATTTACACATCTTCCCAAGCGGCTTCCGATATTTTTATTGCTCTTAGTTTTACATGACCATCTTCTTTTTTGTTGAGTTAACCAACCAAGAAACATTTAATTTGACCTTATTGTAAATCTCTCAGCGTCATATGTATACGTGGGTAGAGGTCTCTAGACCTGCATTGATTTTACGTGCATGTCAGTTGTTTGCAACAGTTTCGTGATCTTTCCAGCGACCCTCATGTTTTTCTTCCTTTGTCTACCATAATGTTTTTATTTTATTTTGCGCGACAATGCTTTTCCTACAATTATTATTCCACATTTCATGCGACATAGAATAAAACCATGTCGCCACACTCAACGACCGTGAACCCCAAGGGTCTGTGTCCGTGGCATTCTTTTCTCCATCGTCTAACCGAGTCGCCTATCCACTGACGAATCGTCGAGGGCACAGCACTGGATCACAAGTTAAAATAAAAGAAACACGACTCTCGATGAATTACACGAACACATATAAGTTATGTATAAGTTAGTTGGAACAGTGAGTGTGTATGACACCGTCGCGGACTGTCAATACCCCTATTTTCCTTGCTGAAGTCGTCAGCTCATCTCATCGTTTTCCCGGTACGATCCGGTCTCTTGGGAGGTTCAGTCCTAACTGGTCGGCTTCTCTGCGGCACCTAAACTTGTTAACATTTTGTCATAAACTTAACTGTCGTCAACTGTCGTAAAACTAACCTACCTTACTGTAGTCAGATGTCGTAAAACACTGTCACTCCTAAATGTCGTGTCCGGTATGGTTTTCTTACTCGCCTGTCCTGAACAATGTAAATTGACCACATCTGAATTTCTTTTGTCTCTGTCGATGAGTCACATCCTATTCTCGCGGCCTTCATACTGACCATTCCCGCATTTTCTTTTTTCTCTGTCGATAAGTCACTTCCTAACCATCGCGCCCTTCATTGAATCACGGTAGTTTTAACAGTTAGTTTGTGAGTTTTATATATTCAGCCGCTTGGCTTACTTACCATAGATATGTCATTGACTGGCATCACGGAGCATACTATTTTACAACTGTCATCGAGCTAATTGACTATAATTATGTATGTACTTATCGCCTGGATAATTATTATGTTTGTGTATCTATATCAACTATTATATGATGTATTTAGTTTCTTATACTTATTTTGGACTGCACTTCTTCTATGTCTATGTACTTACAAAGTAAACTTGTTTTATTAGGTCGTAGTGAAACACAATCTTATTCCAGTTTGCCTATTTACATATTTTATGCGAACTTCTTTCTAACATGTTCTATCATAATCCCGTTTTCAGTTTTCTGTCTCTTTTTTAGAGTCAACATTTACTGTTTTTTTCTGTATATTACTATCTGTATGTTTATACCATTAGTTCATATCGTGTTAGTTTCCATGACTATTTTTAAATTTTTAATTAATTAAGAAAACATTACGTTTTCTCGTGTTTTCTTTTTCGTAAATATTTCATGTTATGTCTCTTCCGATGTGTATATTTCTCGCCTAATTTTATCGCTTTAAACGCATCCGTAATCTTAACTGTGAAGTAGTGTTTGCCTTAGTAAGAAAACACTCTGGAGTATATGTAAGGTATTTCACCAGCTATTGTATTGCGTCGTTTATGCATTCTAGAAAAATCGCAATACATTTTCAAAATGTTCTATTAGTTAAATACTTTTCTGCATTGAGTAAATGTTATTTGTAAATGTTCTAAATAGTTGTTATGATTAGTGTCTATGTATTGATTTTTCTCTTAGTATTATTTTAAAACATTATTAATAAACAGTTTTTTTAGAGTAGACTATTAATTTCTATGATATATTTTATTGTTGCTGCTGATTGAAATCAACAATATTACGCTATGCTTACGTACTTATGATTCAGGTCTAAATTTAGAAGTTTTATTCATTGTCTATTGTATCGGATTACACTGTTTTAGTTTCTATTTTCCACCACTTTCACTGAACCAGCACACCATGTTTAATGAGTGTATTGAACTTATCTGGACAAATGTGTTTTCAGTGTTGTTTCTATTATTTTTATGTATCAAGTTTTAATATGAGGCAATTGCTATTTTTGTATATAATTTATGTCATATACTAGCTATGTTGTTGAGCGACATCCTAGGTTTTACAACTGGCAAGTATGCATGCATTGTTACCTGTTGAAAAGGCTGTCATTCGGCTATTAATTGCAGTCTACGTGTATCCCATTATCCTCCATACAATTAACAGTTAAGTATGTTTTTAGCACCTTAAATGGTGTATTATTTAGGTAATTAATGTGTATCATGCATTATTTTGACTGTGTCAGTGCAATTAAATTAGTGTAAGTGCCTTTGGTATCTTGTACTGAGTATATGCATGCATTTCCCCTTTTCACGCATTCGAAATCAATTACTATACAATAATTGGAATACAACTAGCAGCTATTATGGATATGTACGATTTCATTGTAACTTGTTAATGGTCAAAATTGTCTGCATGATTAGTGTAGGTTACTTATAAGTCTGCAGTAGATATGGACTTGGTGTTCTCAATAGAGTGTTAAATAGCTATGTTGTGCTGTGCTGTTCATTATGTATGGTGTCGCGGTTTCTACCGCAATGTTTGTTTGCTTTTGGATCATACGCCATCTTAGAAAAAGATGACAGAAGCAGCAGCAGTTTCTTAGCCCCTTTGACTGCTACGTAAGACAGAAAACTACTGGTTGCTGCCTGCGATTGATGTTGCAGATGTTTTGCTTAACTCGCCCGTCTGACAATGGGATTGTACAGTAAATTAAATCTTATCTATGGGTATATTATTCTGTCTAATGCATGTTCGTCAAGATTAAATATTTAAAAGTTGAATATTTCAATCAGAGTTTGTGTCTTCCTGGTTGTATCGCATTACATCAATCAATACATCTCGGGTCTAACCGAAAATATTAGTTATACTAATACCCCAACTTGCAATACACGTGTAACCTATTGCTATTGAAATTGTACGTGTCATTATTGGAGCTCAATCGGATAATTAGGTAAGACTTGACGCCAATAAAAGTTATGTGTATTGATAAAGCATTGTTTCCTGGTAGGACACTTCTGTGTAAATACAGCAATTGCTTGAAATTTTTTCCTCAGACACTTTTCCGTCAAATGATACGTAGTATGATGACATTTACTGCTATCTTAATGAATAATGATTTAGACTTATGTCGCCTCATTTAAGAAAGCATCACACAACATATAAACTACGTCAAACATTTATTTTAGTTAGATCGTTGATTTAAATTGCAGGTTATAGCAGAAAAAAAAGTGAATATATTAGGAGATAAGTGTTTTCAAATTTTGTAATGAGTAATTTCTAATTATAAAGTTGTGGTTAAAGTGGACACAGCGTTATCTCACAATAATTAAAAACAACGCGTTACCTTAACTGTTTCAACACAAAACACGGTTTTTAATCGCACGCAACAGAATAAAGGACTATCATTCGGTGGATGAAATCACAAAAATGCAGTTCTTACTACCTGATATTTAAGTTATAAGTGTTTTTTTTGTTTGTAAAAATGTTTCAATGTATTAAATGTTGATTGACGAAATTGCTCCCAAGAAAATTCCGTCGTCACCTCAGATGTCAATACATGTCAAAGCCGTCTAAATCGAATAAAGATGAAACAATGGGAAGCTATAGTGTTGGTCGCATTATTTGTGGATGCATGATGCTATTTGTCATTGGTTATGTTTAGAACAGAGTAATGACTCAACCTCGAATATTACCTAGCGTTGTTAGTGCTTTTGAAATGATGAATCCCCAAGTAATGGCACAATGTAAAGATGAAAATTGTGTTGATAATGGAGCACGTTCAAATCGATCGCATAATAACAACCACTATACAAAAAGGGGTTTCAACTCATGCTGAATAAACTTCAGTCTCCGGATTCCATACAATTCCCCAACTGGGTTTTTGCAGACCTTATATATTTTTACAGATAATTTATTTTGATCAAATGAATAAGTGATATTCGAAAAATTAGCAAAAGATGAATCTTCATAAAAGTCAGCATCAGTTGTAAAATAATTGTGATCATTGCAAGATTCGAGAAGTCGATAGTGAAGTATGTATTAGTTTATCTTATACACTTATTGAAAAAAAAAAAGTCGTTGTCAGCTATTAAATATTTCCTTTGTGTTTTTCATTGTACGCATATGTTTTCCAGAAGTTTGTACTCGTCACTTTTGCTTTGATTAGTAAATGTTGAGTTCGGTAAAAGTGTTAATTTACTTGTGTTTGTATCTTAATATTGCTCTGTTTCATTTGGTCCTTTCCGTCCGTTCGTCTTTCTTGTAAGGAAACATTATGAGTATTTTTTCTTCTAACTGGTATTTACTCGAATTGTTCTCTTTTTCATTTCGTAGCTTATCTGTCTCGTTTTATTTGTTTATGAAATTTGTTGTCATACTGATCATCACACTTATTGTACGGGTGCTCGCGTTCATGTTAATCTATTAATTCTATTCCATACACCATCATAACTTCAACATTTATAGCGGATACAAATGTATTATTTACTGACGGACTTTATTTTTGTGCTGTCCTAGCCTTAAGGCTTGTTACAAGTGTTATAAAATTGGGTATATACACGTCATAAACATTATAGGAAGTTCTTTGTATTATCTTATGTTACTTAATGTTTCGCCTTGAATCAGTTTTTCTAGCGACGAAACTATCTTCACTTAAAGGTATATATTGCTTAGAATACACTCCTTATCTTCGGTGTAAATACTTAGATAGGTCGATTAACATTCGACTAAAGTTTTGATGATCTAGTTTGTTCTTTGTTCATGTTTTAGCGTGTTTTGTGGGTCTGTGAAAGTGGCATGATTAAGCTATGTGCACCCTGACTTTAATCAGTATTATAAATCATCTGCATCTTTTCTCAGCTTTTTTGCTATCACCTTTTTTAGTGTAAGGTTTTTGAAACATACTTAACCTCAAACAAGGAAAGCTCCCACTTTAGATGTAAGTAGTTACTGAGTATTAGAGTGAAAGTGTTTGAGCAATGTTTAATAAAAGGGATGTGCAACGAGATACCATTAGTGTTCATTTGTGTTTATATGGTTATTAATGTATTTTTAAAGGCGTATTAAGCTACTTTGTATTTTTGGATATGTATTTCGTCATACACGCATTATTTTCAATCTACTAAACGTACTCCCCCCATCTTTATAGTTTACATCAATTCGCTCAGTATCAGGTTCCGTGTACGCTGCATGATAGAGACTCATAAATGTATTTGTAATATATTCAATGACCTTGTTTTCACGTTCGTACAGACTAGTTAATATCTTGTGACATTAACTAGCACCACCACACACAATGTGTTTATTGTTTATGTCCCTACTATTAATTATTACTTCAGATGTGTCTCAGTTTTTCACAAGGATGTTTTTCTAGCACTCTCTTTA
>OY744526.1:130359531-130369531 GCA_963556195.1 Sepiola atlantica | reverse complement strand
GAAATATTAAATAATGATTTTTAATCAACCGGACATCACACAAACAGTCTTCCTGTTATGTAAGATTTTAGGAAAAATAAATAGTAAGTCATATTTCGTATTCGATCAATTTATTGTTTTTGTTCCTTACAACTTGCATCTAACTCGAAATTTGCGTTGCCCACAGCCTTTCAAAAACTTACTACTACTATGGCCAGCAATGCTACAAGCAAACTACTATCAGCGTCTACTATATATATATATGTTTATATATATATATATATATATTTATATATATATATATATATATATATATATATATACATATGTATATATATATAAACATAAATATCAATATATATATATATATATATATATATACACAAATGTATGTATATACATATTTGTACATATATATATATATATATATATATATATAAAAATGTATGTATATATATATATATATATATATATATATATATATACTACATGTATTTTATTAGGTTCTGAAGATGTAAATCTGTTCAAATTCAGTATTTATGAAAAGTGCTCAATAACAAATTGAGGGTGTCTTTAGTATTACTTTGTTTTCATACACCCATTATTGGTTACATGTGTGCATACCTGTGTCGTTTCTGCTCTTCCCAGATAGTATATTCATTCGGAAGAGGTGGACTCTCTGTGAATCATACTACAGAAACACATGTGCACATATGTTTACTAAATAGGTTTGCATAAATAAAAATGTTGCTATATATATATATATATATATATATATATATATATATATATATTAACACACATGTCCTGGCGTAGAGTATCGGTCTCCTGAAACTGAAAACCCTCACAATTGGAAAATAAAAACTCCGAGTCCGTTTCTAGAAAGGCGTGAACCATATATTGGTCTGAATTTATTTTTACTCGGCAGAGAGTCGGCATCTTATTTTGCGTGTTATTTCCATGATCTGTAAACTTCGAAATTTGGTAGACGGGGTGAGATGTCGTTTTCTGTCTCAATTTTAGAGACGCAGTCGTAACATATTTGTCTACATATTTGGCTAATTTCCTCTGCTTTTTCTCACGAAGATCTTGTCGCTTTAGGCTCCCATGACGGACTGATTATTTCTCGTGACTTTATTGTTCTTTTTTGTGTAATACAAATCTAAAGCAGAGCTTTCCTAGCTTTTATTGAACCTCAACACTTGAATTCAGCCAGGTTTCACCAGTTGGTTTTACTTCTTAGGGCTACTTCTTCTGAGAACACATCAATTTTTCCCAAAATGGATGTCATAGTGACCTGCATTAAACTCGAACAAAGTTCTCCAATCTCAAAATCAAAACTAGTTGATCTTCACGATTTTAGGCATACATGGCTCCTCATAATATAACATATATATATATATATATATATATATATGTTTATAAATATAAATATATATATATATATATATATATCAATACATGTATGCATATAGTTATAAATATGTATGCGCATCCTTATGAATATATATCAATACATGTATATATATATACATATGCACTAAATATACATACACACATATTATTATATATTCACTATATATGTATATACACAGTCTATATATATGTATATATATATAGATGTATAAATAGTATATATATACATATATATCAAATGTGTATACACATATATATGCATTATATATTTTGTAACTTTACTTGTAAATTATTTGTACTAATTTTGATATCATGTATATGTAAAGGTTATCTCGCCTTTATGAAAGTTTTTTTTTCTGTCAAATGGAACAGACACTTTTAAATGAAAGAAAAATGAAACGTTTTCTCAAATGAAACACTTTTTATCAAATGGAATTTACATCTGAAGAGAGTATAATGGGTAAACGATAAATGCTCGAAACACGTTATGAAATTATATTGAAAAAATTAAAATGTTAAACTGATTAGATAATAAATAATTATTGAAAAAGTTTTTTTACTAGCGTGTGTAACCACAAATCTTTAAATATACCTTTTTCTCTCGTTGGAACTGCACTGATGCTACACAACCCCCTTCTCTCTCTCTCTCTCTCTCTCTCTCTCTCTCTCTCTCTCTCTCTCTCTATATATATATATATATATATATATATATATATATATATATATATATATATATATATATATATATACAAACACACATATATACACATAATAAAAATATATAAGAAAATAATAACATTAATAACATTATAAATAAGTAGATAACATTTTTTAACTGATAATATAGAATAAACGTAAATTAAGAAATACTAGAGGTAAAATGAATAATAAAATTAAAGATGAAAAACAAAGGTACCAATAAGGAGATTATATTACATATTAGAAATACACAATGAAAATATAAGATAAATATAAAGGAGATAATTGATGAAAAGAGAATGTATTAATAAAGACTAAGAACTATAAACAAAAATAAAATAGAAGCTTAAATAAGTTTAGAGCATAAACGTTTATTATTGTCAGGACTCCTTTACTTACGTTTTTTTTAAGAAAACAATGCGTAACGAGATGGGTAGGGTAGGATAGGAGAAGGAACAGCACATTGGAAGGTATGGACAACGGCAAATTTTAGGTGGAGAAAAACATCTTATAAAACATTATTATAGGAGAAGTGTCAGGGGGACTAGGGAAATAAGGGATGTAATAGAATATATTAGCAGTATGGTTGGGACCATATTAACAGCCGTGCAGGGACAGGTGCATGAGTACATGTGAAAATGACGGAGCAGAATGAAGTTTCCTGTAAATTCTGCCGATTTTTAAGGAGGAGAGGATTCATTTCATTGGAAATAATTACTATCCATCTCACATGGGATCCCATATCAATTCGGTGTTCAAACCAATAAGTCAAACTGGAATGACATTAGATGTGGGAGGGTGATTCATATCAGTAAACGTTATAAATATGGTCCGGGTGTTATGAGTTATTAGGAGAAAATCGAAGTAAAACAGAAGTTATGCTTCGAAGTATTAATATAGTTATTGAGTGAATTGGTTGGAAGAAATAATTAAATTTTTTTAACCTCCATTCTATTGGGGGAAAAGTCGTAATAACTCCGAGGCGTCTGTCCTTATATTCTTTGAATTCCCTTTGACATGCGTTATATGTATGTAATCCAGTTTGTTAAGAAGATTCAAAACGGTAATTTGTAGATATTAGCTCACAGTATATTTTCGCAGTGGAAGTCAATCAAGTGTTACTGCTATTGGTTTAAGAGTTATTCGAAAGTTATTTGAAAAATGAAAAAAAAAACATTTTATAAGATCTAACTAAATACTTTTGTGAGTTTTACAATTTATGCTTACCAAATGCATGTATATATATATATATACATATGATCATGTATATATATATATATATATATATATAATATGTATATATATACATGCATTTTGTAAGCATACATTGTATAAATCACAAAAGTATTTAGTTATATCGTATAAAATGTTCTTTTTTCCATTTTCTAGGAATCACGTTTACAATTTAGATTTCGAGACGCCATTATTAATGTATGATGATGCACTTCTGTGATAATGTATTTACTTATTTGATACGTGAGATTATTGAGTGTATGGTTCTGGTATTCACATAGATGCTTTTATTGTTTATGATGTTTTAAAAACATGTATTGGAACTAATTATATCTGTGTTATCAACTAAATTTTGTCTTGAAAAAGGTTGCGTTTATATATTTTTTAAATTTTGGAACATAAAACAATACTTAACAATGTGCAAGATAGTCGATGGGAAAGAGTAGTTGTTGTAAAACCATTGTAGTTATTAGATTAATTATTATGAGAGTTGCATTCTATACAAAAGTATTCCAACTTATCAGTTCTTGTAATTTTACATGATTTTGGGATGAGTTAGTGTTGCCTATGATAGTCTGTGTCTTAACTTTTTGGTAATAAATATTGAGTCTAATTGTATTATTATAGTCAATTTGAGATGTACCGGTGTAAAATATGTTCATTGTATTTTCTTCTTAACAGAAATGTGTTTGCATTTGATGACAATAGTATATGATAACACGTTGTATTTTCCATATCGGAGATGTCGGAATTTTCTGCTTGCATTCTCGTGCGTGGTCCAGGCTTCATCTATACTGATTGGAATATCTTGTATTTTGATGACATGGATTGTGTTTTTTTTTATTTAAATGTGTATTCACTAGAAAACAAGTGACAGGTTTTAGCTGTGCTTGCACGAGAGAAAGAAAAATGAGTGAGAAAGAGAATTACTTGGCTATGATATTCACTGTCATAAGTTCCCCACGCAGAGCACACTCTTGCGCGTGCATATTCTCTGGTTGTCAGCAGCGTAAGAGGAAACACACTCCCCTGAACGAAAGTGACATGAGTTCTGATTCAATTTCTACAGCCACCCTCTTAAAAGGCGTCCTCTCACAAACGTTGTGTGCGCCCTCATATCTCCCACGAACCATCATTATCTAACAAATATAGTAAATGTTGCATATTATTCTTATTTATGGAAGTGATTTTAAGGTTCGAATCATGAGGTTTTTTTGGTCGATTATATTATTAAAAATACTTCATTAATATGGGCTTGTTTAGGTATCTGATTATTGTATTTGTTGTGGAAGTTATTAGTTTTGCAGTTTTGTAGATCTTTTACAATGTTTGTTTTGTGATTGATCGGCTTATTCACTTTTCCAAATTTATACCTACCAGTGACCATGCGCAATTTAAGTTCAATTTTAAAAAAATAGATTTACACCGTCAGTTCACACATCATCGGACGCCACATCTAGAAGACCAGGAAGGATTATTACGAAAAAAAGAAAATGCTTTTTATCTGCCTAAAGTACAGCCGAGTCTTGTTATATCAAGCGAAAAATTCGATAAATAGGTAAAGATGAAGAAGAAAATGTTTTTATTTGTTATTTTAAGAAAACATGTTTTCATCTAACAGATGCTTTTTATGAAGGCATATTGCCTTTATCTGTATGTATGTATATATATATGTATATATATGTATATATATATATATATATATATATATATATATATATATATATATGTATATATATATGTGTGTATATATATATACGTATATATACATGCATATATATACGTATATATACATATATATATATATATATATATATATATATATATATATATATGTATATATATATTATTGGTGTGTGTATATATGTATAATATTATTCAATAAAAGTGTGCACCGCCGTGTTCACGACTAATCAGTATTCAGAATTATATATTTGATCAAAAATTACAGACATTTAACCAGAGTGCGGAGCACAAGAAAAATACCTACTGCTCGAAGTAAACAATTTTATCATATTTGAAAAAAATAGAAAAATGATAATATTTTAAAACTTAAATAGCATATCTTAAAGCCTTTAAATGAAAAGAAATTAAACAAAATCATGTTTAAGGCTTTCTAAAATATGTTTATAATTAGCATTTAATATACGTTTACAGTGTGAATCTCTTAATTATTCAACAATATGTAATAAGCAGCATTTGAAAAATAACTGTCGAAACAGAAAAACAGAATATAATATTGGCTTCGAAAATATACGCTTGCTAGGAAAAAAAATAATTAAACGATACGTACGTTTTACAAAGTTGTTTTACGCCAAAAAATAAAAAGACTTTTGAATTAGTACTGTATTAAAAAGCAAAAACATATGTTTTCGTTTTCAAAAATATCTTAATTGTAATTCCATTGAAGTTTTAAGTGTGACTAATTATATATTCATATCTTCATAACATTCAGAAATGTACAACTATTATACAGTAACCAAATGCTAGATATTTTTGGCACACTATACTTTTTTGAAATCATTATTTGCCTTGCATATAGCATTTTCATAAAACACTTAGATGCTGTATCTCTCAACAAACACACGTAAATAAATATAGACTACTTTAAGCGAATACGTTTCGCAATATATAATTTACGCGACCCTGAAGAACAATGTACACACATGGAAAACAACACTATAAGAATACATATGAATCGATAAAAAAACGCTTCAAGATATCGAACTTGCTTTTAAATCTACATCCAACGACGTGAAAGACCGCAAAAAATTGTGTTGATATTCTACAAACAAACTCGACGCATTCCTCTTGGGGTAAAGTTGTTGAACATTAAAACTTACTTTACTGTCCTAGCTTGATATGAAAGGTGAACCTTGCTTTCCCGATAGCTGGAAAATTGCCTCTGCGGTACCTGTCTACAAGAGTTCTGTGAATAGAACCGATCCTCACAACTATCGCCCAATCAGTCTGCTGCCGATCGTTTCTAAAATCTTTGAATCTATAATCAACCTAGCGATAGTACGGCACTTAGATAATACTTAATTTCTATCTGACCGCCAGTATAGATTTATACGAGCACGGTCTACTGCGGGCATCCAAACGGTCATCTCTGAACGCATGTATCATACACTTGACAAGTCAGGAGAAGCTAGGGCAGTAGCGCTTGATATATCCTAGGCCTTTGACAAGGTATGGCATAAAGGGCTTCTCCTGAAAACACGCTCACACTGTATTACTGGGCAATTAATTAATATTATAAGATCCTTCCTTGACAAAAGAAAAATCCAGGTTGTCCTCGCAGGTCATTAATCTAAGCAAGATGACATAAATGCTGGTGCACCCCAGAGATCTATCCTTGGACCTTTGTTGTTCCTGATCTATATAAATGATCTCCCTGATGACATAGTGTCTGAGATTGGTTTAGTTGCTGACGACACCACGCTTTACTCTCGTCATGTTGGCAAAACCGACGCGATCATATCATACGCATTGGCTTAATCTTTAGAAAATGACCTTCAGCCTGTAGTTGATTGGGGTCATAAGTGGTTGGTAACTTTTAATGCTGCTAAAACAAAGCTCCTTTCTTTCAATAACTACAATGAACCTCTCCCACCACCGATTGTCATGGCTAATAACACCCTATCTGAGAGTGCATCAGTCAAACCCCTCGGCCTAAGCTTCACAGGTAACATGAATTGGAATAAATACATTGAAGACATTGCCAAGGGTGCTGCAAAGAAGGTGGGCGCCATCTACCATGCTAGTAAACTCCTCACACCTGACATTATCCTGTATCTCTACAAAGCCACGATCCGCCTATGCATGGAGTAGTGTTGTCACATCTGGGCTGGTGCACCATCTACTAGTCTCTCCCTCCTTGACAAGGCCCAAAAAAAATCGCCAACCTAATAGGCCCCTCACTGTTAACCAAGCTCCAACCCCTGTCCTATCGCCGCAATGTAGTATCCGTGTGCTTGTTTTACAAATACTTCAATGAAGTACGCTTCGAGGACGTAAATTAACTAGACAAACTCGACAATCAACTAAATCTCATTCATTCACTATAGAGGTCCCAGATGCCGGAGAGCCTCCTACTCAAATAGCTTCTTTTCATCGTGCTGCTGGCACCTGGAACTCCCTCCCTCCCCACTGTTTCCCGGACAGTACAGACATGCAGAAGTTAAACACTAATGTAAACAGGCATTTCGCTGCGCAGATCCATATTTAGTTATACCCCCCCACCTTCTTTTTGTTCTCAGTAGCCCCTTACGTATCCTTGTGGGGGTTAACTATGTTAAAAAAACAACCCAAAAAAATAAATACAAGATTCAAATTGTGTTTCTTTCTCTTCCTAGGGGCGGCGATAAATAGTTCCTTTATCATAGTTTTTTAATATATAATTATTTAGTTGTGTATCCCTCTCGGCTGTTGATAAAAACATATATACAAGAAAGGAATGTTATAATTATATATATATGTATATATATATATATATATATATATATATATATATATATATGAAATTAACATTTTTAATTTTATACCGTCAGATTGTTTTATCTATCTATTATATATATATATATATATATATATATATATATATATATATATATATTAGTATCTAAAATATGTTTTGAGGTGTTAACATTATAAATAGTATAAAATATAAGCGGAATTTTGTTAATCTCCGTAGGTGTGGTCTCGAGAGCTCTTTCGTCCAACATCTCATTAGGAGAAATCGTGGGAAAAACACAGGATGAAATAAATTAATAGTGAGAAAAAAAGAAGAAAAAAAGGCAAGTATGGGGAATATACTGATGGCGAAAATATACGTTTAAAAGATTAAATTCAATTCAACGAATAAAAACGACTAAAAGGCAGATTTAGAGGCAAGAAAAAAAAAAGAAGCCAACTAACTTTCCCCAAATAATGTCAACGTATTTACGAAATCCTTCTGCTTGCAAAGAGGAGGCTATCGTAAATCGATCGCCACGGATTCAAACAGTTTCAAATGAAAAGTAGAATCCGCCCAATGTAAGATAGTGAGCACTCTATTTTATACTTATTGACACAGCATGCAGTGTAAGCTAAATGCTGGCCAATAGACGATCCCAAGGCAGAGGTAGAGGTACGGCACAAACAACCAGATCTACCCTGTCTAATTTTGTATGGGATATACTGGTTTATTTTGGTCTCTAAATGAAATTTCCTCCGCCCAACATACTCAGCATTACACTGGCATTTACATTTATAAATAATATCACTATTCTTTTTAAATAAGGCAGACTATCTTTAGAAAAAGACCGAAAAGCAGATCTTGTGCCAAAAACCAAACGTAAATCAACAGAAAAAAAGCAACCAGTTTCACTTTTAGTGATTTGTTTGCCTAAATCGTGACAGATGCCACCTATGCAAGGCAGTTTAAGATTAACTGGACATCTTGGTGAGACTAAAGTTCTAGGAGATTTGAATGCTGCAACTTTTTTCTAGATGCAATCCGAGATTAAATCTTCCGGATAACCGTTGCTGATGAGAATTTCCCTGATTTAATCTAATTCAGACTGAAGTCTGTTGGGGGAACAAATCATGAGGGCTCTGTGCACTAAAGTGTAAACCAATCCTAGATTTTAGTGCAAAAGAGTACCAATGTAAATAGAGACGCGTGAATGTGGGTTTGCGATAAACGCTAGTTATGAACCCGACACTGTGTCTTTCAATAAATACATCCAGAAACAGGAGGGAATTATCCTTCTCCACTTCCATAGTGAAACTTAAAGCATTGTGTAATAAATTTAGCTTTTTATGATAACTTATTGCTACACTGTGAGAGGAGAAAGTCACGAAAGTGCCGTCAACGTATCTGACATAGACACTGGGCTTAGGTACCGAGTTAAACAATATGCCCTCATGCTAGTCAACGAAAATGTCTGCTAAAGCCGAAGCTAAAAGACTCCCCATGGGCACTCCACTAATCTGACTATACATTATGTTGTTATAGCTGAATTGAACAGACTTCGTGCATTACAATATTAACACTACAAAGATTTCCTTAGGGAAACAAGGAAGGGACATAGAGCCACCATATAATGTGTTAGCACAAATACTAATAGTCTCCTCCAACGGAGTATTTGTGAATAAATTGACATCGTCAAAGGAGCACATACATCGGTTATCTGTATCAGATTTTATTTCACGCAAACGGTCAACAAACCGGACAGAATCGAAATGCAATTGGAACTGTAAAAATCACGTACCGGTTGCAACATTTCAAGTAGCCATTTAGCCAAGGAATGTTCTGCATACCCTATCATAGATAATATGGGTCTGAGTGGTACCTCTTTCTTATGTATTTTTGGGAGGCCATCTAATCTTGTTCGTTCCGCACCCGAAGATCGAATTCGGTCATAGGTCCCTCCAACAAAGTAACCCTTCTTATAGAAGTATAATCATCGCTTCTGCAACTTTATCTTGTTTCAATACGTGTTATCGGATGTCTCAACAGGGCCGATCTTAGAGAACTTGACTCGGTCGTCAGGAATGTGTGACATTTGCAAAAAAAATACATAAGAAAGAGGTACCATGTCTTTATTATCTCTCACTTTTAGTGAGCAATTACAGTATTCATAAACATTCTCGTGTTTATCGTATGCATTATTCTATAACTACGTAT
>OY744526.1:130339531-130357031 GCA_963556195.1 Sepiola atlantica | reverse complement strand
TTTACTCAAGCCTCCTGCCTCTGCAACTCCATTTCTGATTATTGTTACATCGCACGCACCGACATTCAAAAATGAAAATCTAATGTAGATATACAACTAACTGCCCAGCTTCCAATTTCTGATACTCCCCCCCCCCAAAAAAAAAAAAAACAATGGCACCCTACGTATTACAATTACATTGGAGTCCTGACTTGGTTGGGGGAACTATCAAATAACGATCGCGTGGTGTATGCAACATTTAAAATAAAATTAACTACTTTCATTATTACAAAAATACTAATAAACTGCACAGAATCATTTACTTAATGCAACTATTATACGAACGCATGGATTATATTCTGAACAAACCTTAATTATTTAACTATTATTAGAAATCACACACCCTATAATATTACTCAGCATCATACTAATAAATGATAACATAAATTAATAAGAACTGATTTATATTATGATTATAATACTTAAAGGCATGAGCACAAATGAAAGCATAAATATGTTGTATTATGCAAGTATAATTACATGATATATGTTACATGTCACAAAACAAATGCTCGATAACATGTAGGTAAGTTAATGAGAATTAAAAAAATACGAAACGGAATAGCATTGCTCTAAGTAATCAAACTAATTGCATGTGATCATTAGAATGAACTGATTCATTCTCATTTTTAGGATATGATAGTGTGATTGTCATTATCAATGGCCCCTGTGGAAACTCATTAGTAAGGGCCGGGTCAATAAAGGGACAATTCACAATTAGACATTAGATAAAGCTCGATGTAAATGTAATTAATGTATTGTGTAATATTAATTATACTTCTCTCCGGATACTAATTTGTATTGGTGTCTATTAAAAAGTATGTGCATTCTAAGTTATGCGAATACATGTCACTTCGCAATTCTGAAAATAATTCAAACACTCTTATTTAAAGGATATTATAAAATCAATTTGTAGTATTGTAAGAACAATAGTGGCACTTAACCCAGGTGGGAATGATGTTTACATTTAACATGTTTATTATGGGGAGCTCCTTTGTATTCAAGTCATAGAAATATCAGTTATTTCATAGACAACTATTGTTTTTATAAAATAAGATGGTGCCATGTGTGTATGTTTCTTTAATCGGTTCGAATATTACTCCATGTTACATGTAAGCAAATGAGCAATATGCCGGATTGTGGCATTAACATTGTTCTCATTGTTTGAGAAACAAGTCATATGTTATTATGTGTAATGAATTTATTTTATTAGGGATACCGCTTTGTTTATATTACCCAACATGATGTTGCACCGTTTATCATTATATTTTCTGTTTGAAAACTACTTCCACAAACGTGAAATGCTAGTTCCTAAAATATCATTCGCGTATCAATCGTGTTCTTTTAAATATAATGATGCCAATATGTTCGTGCAGTGTCGCGAGTAATACCTTAACGATTTAGAAAGTGAATAGTAGTGTTGCAAATAGGTTCTATATTTGTCATAGCCAGAACATTTTTGTTATCTATATTGAGATGTCATTCTTACGTATGTATTTTTAGTATTGTTTGATATATATTACGTGTATACACGTTTGTGTTGGTTACTAACTGACAAAATAGAATAGATATGATAAAATATTTTTGTGAGCGATCGCTTGATTTTGATTCAAATGTATTGAACCACATTTAAATGTCGTTCAGCTGTGCATATTAGTTGGTGTCATGTCATCGATATTATGAACTGCTTGTTAAAATAATGATCGATTTAAAATTATATTTCCATTACAATGAACACACGAAATAAATGTTAATACATATTCAGATAGTCATGTGTATGAAGCAAAACAAGAGCAATCCAAATTGAAACATTTTGCTAAACAAGACCGTTATTACTCGACACTTGTTGCCCAACATGCTGCGATCCGAACAATTTACATTGTATATTTGATTTTGCAAATATTTTACTACACATATTAATTCTAATTATGAAATAAAATTGTCGGCCGTTTTATAAAATTCCGAACCAGATATCTAGCGAATTCGTAGCGTAAGTTGGAACAATAGTGTTTAATAATATGCAGGAAGTCGACAACTAAAGTCTTGACTAAGAAAAACATATTACATTTCCCCCAATCAAAAATTAATTATTATAAATTGACAAAAAGAAAATAAATGAACTAAAGTATCGAAAATGTTATAACCGCTTTCTTTAAGTTAAATAAGCATGCAATATAACATGCTTGCTACTTTTTCAATCATTTTAATTTAGCACTGTTTGCAATATTATTTTTAAACTATTGCAGATACATATGCATGCGTTGTGTATAACTATCGTTGATTGGTTGCTAATATTAGTCTTCAGGTGTTGTTTCAATTTCATGGAAATATCATTCCCTACAGATACACTTTCATATATTTATACACATAATAATGAATACAAATATATGGTTGAATACTCGTCAAAAGACGGGTAAAATCAATCCGTTGAACAGACACGTCCTGTCGCACTCATAAACATTTCACAACTTGTGTCTATTTGCATCGTAAGTTAAGCTTAATATTAGTACATGCCAACCATTTTAATAAAATATTAACATTTTGAAACTATTACATATTGATGTCTATTTGTAATGGTTTATAACAATCAGAAATATCTGACATTTTTCGTAAAGAGTCCACTCAATAATGATCTATTATCCACAAAATTAAATTAGACTAAGCATTGATAGCTTACACTTTACGCTTGACAGTTGTGCTACACAATTGATAATGATCGGTTAATTAGTTTATTTGTGAATATGTATATATATATATGTTCATATAATTATATAACCGTTTTATTTTAACATATACGTTATCATCATACTTGCATGTGATGGTAAACCTCTTAAGGCAAATATTAATTTCGTCAGATTTTGATTGAAAATAGACAATTTTCTCGCATGTTTTTTTTATACATAGCTTATTTTGGATAGATCCTGGCTCGCTTTATAATGATGTCTTAACATCATATTTCCTAAAATCACCCTTTTACCCTATTTATATTTTTCAACATATTTCAGCTTTTGTTAAATTTTCTTTCACATGATACAATATTCACTGAACAATAACACATGTGCTATTTTAATTTTATCTTTTAACCATGAAATTTACATACACGAACCGGTAGGTTTTACATAAGAAGGTAGTATACATGTATTCATATTCACGAATCTTAATAAATATAATGTGCAATAAGTACTGTATAATGTCGAATACATTTCAAGTTATCATGTTATTACATTTTAGATTCAGTAATTAATAGTAAAAATAGTTCCGCCATTTTAATATTAATTGGTCTTGCTGTAACGGGGCCCACACGTTCCTGTGTCAGGGCATCAAAGATAACACAAAAGTCGCAGTGCCGATATGAACAGATACGTCACTCTGATCCGGCGTCACTGAACCTCTTGTAACATAGTTGCTCCACTCGTGTTTCTATCTCGGTACTCACACGTCTGGTTCTCGGCGCAGGAATCCTTCTAGACTGTGACCACACTCTTAGGCTCGTGATGTCGTAGCGGCAGAAAAAGAAAGATGGGTCGAAACACCTCTCGGTCAGATTATGATGATAGCTTTATTCTGTGAAGGCAAAGTTACACAAGCAGAGAAAATAAACAACAGGAATAATTCAACAAACTCAGCGGCTTCCTTTTGTATCCAATTAATTATTAAAAACAATCAAAAGGAAGGATTAATTTTACACTTGAATTTTAGAGTCTCTTATTTTGATAAATTGTCTTGGGTTACTAAAATAGTCGGCGTTTCTGTGCGTTAATCTCTATTTACGATTTCCAAGTTGTTAATTAAGTTGTAACTTGTCTACTGTACGGTGGGGGGGGGGTCCTATAGCCCTGCCATCCCGAACGAGAGCGGTGTTTGCGCAACGCTCCCGATTGGTCGGCTCTCGTCCGTTTTGGTCGAATTCCTATTTCTAACTGACTGTCCACTCAAAACAAAATCCTTTTCTTCCCAAAAAGGCATATTGTAACCTCTCTCTTTCTCCAGCCCATTTCTCTATTCCTTCCCTCTCTCTCGGGGCACGGGTGGGGTATACTGACTTACTCTCCCTCTCTCTCCCTCCCCTCTCTCTCTCTGGTTGGGTTGGGGTTGGGGCAGTGCGCTCGATATGGCAATTGAAATTCCTCTCTCCTAGACCTTATCTCTATAAAAAAAAAATCATTCCGTCTCTCACAGGGAGGAGGCTTCTGCCCTAATTAATGGTGACAGTTTTTAGATGCCCATTCCCAACCATCTACTTGACCACCCAGCTAGTACCGATATGTCGGACCGTATGTTTTTCGTTGGTGATAACAAGATGTCCAAACCTTGGGCAGCTGTTTAAATTCAGCCCGTGTAGGATTTAAAAGCAATTGAAAATCTCACATGGCTTTCTCAGCCAGCCCGGCGCCACTTCCAGAGGATTGCCCAGCGCTGATAATATGTACTAGTACTTAGATCTCCACTTGTGTCTACGTAGGGCCCTCCCAAGATCCACTCCAGTGCACCCTAAAGTGCAGATTGCGTCGGCTACAATCACTGTTTCACATCCGTCCCCTTTACTTTGTGTCAATTTGGTCGTAATTGACATCTCCCAGACTGTCACCCCTCCTCACACACAGAGAGAATTTAAAAAAAGCTGTAGCTAAAAATGGAACAAAAAGTTTTTTTTTCTGTTCTGTCTCCTTTGGTCTGCCCTTCTTTTCTCTTTCCAGTCTATGAAAACATCAGGACTACGTATGTATGGGTGTATGTGCGTATGCATTTTGTAGTTTCTGTGTTGGGAGGTGGGTAGGTGACAAAATGAATTATTATGCATGCAATAAAAAGTTTGTTAATACAAATGGGAGCTCGCAACGCCCCTTACAAATTACGTCACAATCACCCTCTTCTCGGAATCAATCTCTACTTCTTCACTGTTCATCCACCTGGATTTCCGACAGGGGCAGTGATTCCTGCCCCCGCTCGTGATTTGAAGGGCAGTGTACTCAAGGGTTACCCTTCTTCGCTCATGCACTCGGTTGTCGGTGTAATCGCGCCGTCCAATTTCTCCTTATGTCTTTCTCATGCCCTGTCTTTTCTGCAAAAGCTAACCCTATTATTTACGTGTACAATTCTCACTAACATCGGCCAAGCCCTATCGTGCCCGTGTCTAGTTCTTCCTTTTATCGTGAATTTTCCCTTCCTGCCGGGGTTAAGCGGACCTTCAATCTTTTTACAGCTAATAGCTAATTACCTTCTGGTTATGCAACACATATTAACACATTATAATATTTTCATAGCATTCTAGTTAAGCCATGGCTTCATAAATAATACATGGACTCTGTCTCGGCGATATCAACGGTGAATAGTAGATACACTGTTTTTACACGCGGTTGCGTAGAAAGACCATGGGGAATGTGTTGTTCGTCCATCATCGATGATTTCCCTGAAAAAAAATGAAAGAGTATACGAAGTCGTTCTGATCGATCGGAAATGAAAGTGGAAAAATATACCACATACAATTAATATATAAGACGACACTATTCACCATTTTGCATGTACATTTGCCAATAGGGCAACTGTATTAATAGTTCATTTCTTCATACTAAGTCAGAAAGAAAACGTTGGATATTTTGAGAATGTGTTGCTACACTTCTAATGAAAGAGAAATAAGTGCTTGCGTCGATATGTAACAATAGACGAATCATTGTTCTACTATTTAGTCCAGGAATACATAAGATGAACAGAAAGCAGTAGGTAGCATGCCAAAGTTACAAGACACCGAAGCATCAGCGGACAAGTTTGTTGTCTCTACATCTTGAGATGCGAGTGTAGTTTGTTTGTGATTACGTGAAGAAAGAGTAACTAAACGATAGCGAATATTATATACCATAATTGGTGATGTGAAAATACCTCATAAAAATCCTCGTGCTACAATCCGATCGCAACACTGAAAAGACTACATAGATTGCAATTTGACATGGGTCCACACACAATATATATTTCAGATATGACCAGATCTAGTTCTCGCTGTTAGTCGCATTAAACTAATAAACTAATGAAACATATTTGGCTTAACAACAAGTGGTATCGGAAGAAAGAGGATATAGACAATTCATGTGTATGAAAAAGCACATCGAATGCAGCGTTGTACTAAGTTAATCACTGTATAAATACTATATGCCGTATTTGAATTGACACTTCAGCGTTAAATCTCTTTAACTTTCAACTGGTTATCCAAATATAGTTGCATTTATTTAACTTCAATGTTAGCTGTTTTCAGCTATATATAGGTGTCCTGTTGTGCTTTGATTTCTACCGATAATGTATTTTGTGTCCATTTAATATGAGTTGCAATGGTTGAAAACAAATGTATTGTGTTCTTTTCCTGAATCGGTCGTCAGATGTTTCTATTTTCTGGCCAACAATGTTGGTTGGTAGCCCCCATCGATTGAACACCTGCATTGAGTATGTGCTGAATAAATTGTCGGAGTTTTTTTTTTATACGGACACTTTTCTCCTTTAAATAGTATTATTTTTACCCTCATGTTCAATTTTTGACCAGCCACCGTTCTGGCTATTTCGTGGCTTCTTAGTATGGTATGTTTATCTAACCGTTTTTACTTATGCAAGTTGTTCTACTCGTTTGAACCGGAATGTTATTGTAATTGTAGCATTTAATTCAAGAAGTTTACTTGTACATATTTTTCTCATAAGTCTACTGTCTAGTTCGTTCGTTTTTGTGGTTTTGACTCGATGTGTATTTCTGCTATGCGTTCTGCCATGATAACTCTTTCACATGAATGTATTACAAGTTAGACAAGTTTTAAAACGGTATTGACCCTCAGTTTTCTCAGTTAAAAATAACTACACCGGAAACAGCAGTAAATTATTCTGTTGTTGTAGGAGCATGAAAATAATCACTATTTTAGTTCCAAATTATGTTAGAAGAGCTACGTACCTTTATTATTTGCGGACTGCCAGACTGTCAACGTTGTTTGACTGTTTTTTTACACTTACTAATTTATGGCAAACTTCACCAAATTTATGTGATGTAAAATCGTTTTTACTTTATATCTTGTTTGAAAGCTGTTGTCTGGTGTCTCTGTTTTCTTTATACAAGCCATTTCACAAATATGAAATATTTAAAGTTATCCGCGCTAATTTCAGCTAATTTAAAATCGTCACAGTGTTATAAACGATTAGCACGATTGCTGCGTGGTATTCTCTATCTTATTCAGTTAATTAAAACACTTCTTTTTTTAAAACAGAAATATCTAAGAGGTAAATATTAATGTTAAACATTACACCGATTAAAAATAAGTCAAGTCGTTGAGTATGTTTAGTGGTGCTTAATCTTCAGAGTATCAGGCGTACTTTTATAAAATCTGACAGATGTTTAAAATCTTATTTCTATGGATATTCCAACCTTTTTACCTAAGAAGCAACGGAGTTATGCTGGTCTGAGGAATAAGTGAATCATCGATTGCACTCCCCACAACATTCTGCAGAAAAAAGCATTTTCTTTTTCGTTACTTCGCCGTAAATACGATATTGTTTTTAAAAATATTTCAATCTTTTTATCTTTTTTTTTTGCTCGATAAGTATTTCTTCTGTGTTTCTGCTTCCTGTCGGCCTCAGGTTTGTGTTTCTGAAGTTTGTCTTCTGTCCTTGTATCATTTTCTTGGATTTTTGTTTGTTCCAGAACTCTTTGATTCGGTTCTAGTAGATACTTTCGCCATTTTCCTCATTATCTAGTTGTATTTCTTCAGTCTTTTAGCCTTCTCTCGGTTTCATTTTTTGTCTCCGAAATCTTATTTTGGCTTCATTTCATGATTGTAGTGTATGTTCAATTTCATGCAACACACGTTCTGTTTTAGTTGTTTAAGAATATGCCATGTAACAAAATGTGTATTGACTGGATATGGCTTTTAGAAGTTCCCTCTTGTATATTACGCTACTAACGCAATATTGGTTTTAAAAGTAGAAAGAGTATAACACCAATTTTCTTCAACTAACAAAATCAGTAGTACGCTTTTCACGTTACCGTACGAGTTAAGGTAAGCATTCTATAACTTCTCTTGCATTCTCACCCTTCCACACCTCCCACTCTTTAATCCCATTTTTTCAAATCCTCTCTAAAACGGTGACGCTTACCTATCCTTCGAAATCACAGAGCCTCCCCCTCCTTTTCTACCCATCTTCATTTCCTCTGCATACACCGCCCACACACGCACACATCTTCATTCATCCTGATCCCTAACCTTCCTGGAAAAACCTTCCATCCTCCTCTTTCCCCACCCCACTCCTTTACTCACTGACATCCACATTACTCCCGCTAACCACAACCCTCCACTTTTTCAATTACAACGCTCCACAGTATCCCTGCTAACCCCCAACCTCCCACTTTTTTCACTCAGTTTCATAAACATTTATTTTCATTCCTCGCAACTGACTTAACCAGGTCCGGACGTCGGTCCCTACTGTTTTCCAGTAGTGGCTATTATTTCCTCCCTTCAACCTACCATAATTGTCCACGTACTTGCATGACATTTTTCTTCATAGTATCATCCTGAAAAAGTCTTACACATAAAATAAAACGTTGATGAACACATCAAACATTTTGTTTTTGGTTTTCCTTTCTCATTTGTCATATATATATATATATATATATATATATATATATATATATATATATATATATATACACAAAATAAAATATAATCTCACGAAGTTACATAATCATCGATGCAATAATTTATTTCAATCGGGTGGTATTGTCAAGCATCCAGCGAGATTAATACATTTTTAAAAATAAGAAAAAGTAAAAGTCACACTCGACAATTCAAGTATATATATATATATATATATATATATATATATATATATATATATATATATAGAGAGAGAGAGAGAGAGAGAGAGATAGAGACATAGAAAGAGAGAAAATCTAATAAATATTTAGAGAGAGGGGGGATTTGAATCATATAAAGTATATAATTTAACAAGGGGAATTACATAATTTATGAAAGAAGGCAATATAGAGACGGAAAAAAGGGTCATATGTATATATATATATATATATATATATATATATATATATATATATACAGAGAGAGAGAGAGAGAGAGAGAGAGAGAGAGAGAAGTGGGACATTGTAAATCAGCAGGGACGTGTTCAATGCTTCGTCAGAAACCAGAGTATCGTGTCTAGATGTCACCTAATTCAAAACCGCCTCTGAAACCTGGAAGTAAACGCCCACTGTCTGGCTGCCAAAGAAACATCTCGTAGTCCACAAAAATCCACAAATTAAACAATTTCATTCCCCTACCCACAAAAATGAATGTGTTTTCTGAAGAAAACAATCGTAACAACATATTATTTTAAGTAAATTATGTTATTATATGCCAGAAACTAAGTGGTTACATTTTCAACAACAGCCCAAACTTCTACTTTAAATAATGTATTAGGTTATATAGTAATAATAATAATAATACTTACACCAATCATAACAGTATTATGTGATGGTCCAGTGTTTATCAATGAAAACTAATAACTAGATGAAATAAATAATGTTAGCATTTAGTTCTTTGCAGTGTATTATTGTAATATACTCAAATAATTTACTTAATATAATACAGTTTTACGAGTGTCTTCTTCAGGAAACACGTTTATCTCTCTTTTATTGGTGAATTAAATTGAATTATTGTTGTATTGATGTAAACGGCATATATAAATATATATATATATATATATATATATATATATATATATAATTTGTGTGGACGGCATATATATATATATATATAGAGAGATAGAAGAAAAAAGATTGATAAATATGCGACGATTGTCCAAATTTATTTCAAATTTCAATTGTTCAATGCAAGGTTGTCAGTAATAAACTAGTGTTTATTTTCCTTTCCTTAAGCCAAGGCTTTTCAAAGATCGAAATCTTATCATCAGAGGAGAAATACAGATGGATAAGTTGGCTTTCGAAAAAACCAAAGTTCAAATATTTGAAAAATATGAGAATTATTTTTAAAAATTATTGAAATAATTTTTGTCAAAAAATGTACTGAATGAAAAGAAAATTTCGTGAAAAAAATTTCGTGAAAAAGAAATACAATTGTCCGGGTGGTAAGTTTCCGTTGAAAAGGTTCGGTGAAATTGTAGAAAGTGAATAAAAACACTTTGCATGGGAGCAGGTTGGAAAAGGTGCTCAAAAGTAGATAAGTCCAGATGTACTTAAAAGAGGCTTTGAAGAGGAAAACAGGCCATTTTTTGATTTTCTTCCGGGCCTAGAAAAAACGGTAGGATCTCATACAAGGATTAACTCAGAATGAGAAAAACCAAAGTTGATGAAAGTTTCAGATTTGGGGTCAGGATGGGGGGGGGGGTTAGGAGGTGCGGGGTAGTTTAAAAAGTCGCTTTGTGAATTTGGGGGAAAAATAAAAGTAGGACGGGTTGGCAAGGGGATGTAGATAAAGTGACAGGTGGGTTAAGGGTGCTGGCTAGCGGTAGGGTGTAGGTTTTGGGGGTGGGGTTAATCTTAAGTGGTGAATAGGTATAGAAAAAGTTGATTCTAAAAATAGAAGTAAAATGTGAGCTTCCAAATATATCAGGCGGCTAAGGGCAGGTTAAATTGTAGTTATCAGATATGGTTTCAGTGTGTTTAAGGAATAAAGTAGTGAGAGCATTGAATAATATAAGATTAAATTTAAATTTAAAAAGCTAGGGAATAGTTAATAAAGAATTTATTTATTTATTTTTAATTTAAAACCAAATTAAGGGTTAGATGAATAATTTGGAGAGACATTAAATGGCCAAAGAGATAAGGGGGGGGGGAAATAATGGGGGGGGAATAATGGGGAGGGGGGAGATAAATTAATGGGAAAAGGGTTAGTGAAATTTAAAGGTCAAGTCTGTTCTACTCAGGTATATTGAAATTTAGGAGAGGGGAACAATGTAAGGGATAAGGAAGGATTGTTAGAAACAATTTGTTTCGATTTCTAGTAGTAGGGGTGGAGTTGGGTTGGTTCAATCAAAAATTTGAGTGTAGTGTCAATTTTATAATCTGTGGTTTAAATGGTGAGTGAGTCGTAACAGGGTAATAATAACAGTTACAGTTTAAATTTAATTAGATATATAAGGGAAACTTGCAAGGGGTTTCCAAGTAGTATGAACATATGATTTGGGGGGGGGGGTGAAATTGGTCAAAGATAAGATAAGTTGAACAATAATTTTTAAAAATAATTCTCATATTTTTCAAATATTTGAACTTTGGTTTTTTCGAAAGCCAACTTATCCATCTGTATTTCTCCTCTGATGATAAGATTTCGATCTTTGAAAAGCCTTGGCTTAAGGAAAGGAAAATAAACACTAGTTTATTACTGACAACCTTGCATTGAACAATTGAAATTTGAAATAAATTTGGACAATCGTCGCATATTTATCAATCTTTTTTCTTCTATCTCTACTATTGCTCTATCTCGTATATTGAGCTTATCCTTTTCACAATAGGTTGCATCTACTAAAAGTTTTCACTTTGGTTTATTTTGATCCTACTTAAAGCTCCTACCAAGTTGAGCTTATTTCTCCTATTTTGTGAAATGTTCAGCAAGGAATTCCTTCCACTCTCAGCAAAAAACATTCCGATCCCTTCAAATGAAGCCTACATTCGCAAACTCATACAATCCATGAAAAAGTTCATTACAAACGTAAGATGGAGAGCCTTCCATCATGACCTAAACTCAAAAAATAAAAACCGGAAAAATGACGGAAATACCATTTCTTCTCCAGAACTCAAAGGATTTACACTCCCCATGAACTCCTCCAGGGAAATAAAAAGATTGGGACGTCTAACTGCATCCAGGTACGGCCTAAAAACATCTCCTTTCCCCAAGCAAAATGATCTTCTCAATAACTTTGAAAATGATTTATTCAACTTAATTAGACACATAAAATTCAAAAAGCACAATAAACATCATAACCCGTTCATCAAAAAAATTAACAATTTCACTAACAAGATCAAAAAGCTCCCTGATATTATAGTCCCAGCAGATAAAACTAAAAACTACTACAAATTGAAATATTCTGATTACAAAGATTTAATCTACAAAGAATTGAACAAATCATATAAAACCTCTTCTGACAACATTTTAAATAGCATTAACAATGAAGCTAAATCCTTGTTAACTTCTTTTAACATCCTGAATTACGCTGAAATCTTCACTCCTGCTACACCCAGATGTACTTTGAAAGACCACAAAATAAATTTTCATGAAAACCCCTCCATTAGACTAATATGCCCTTCCAAATCGGACATAGGCATTATAAGCAAAAATATCCTAGATAGAATCATTCCTACATTAAAAGCTAAAATTACATACTCCCTTTGGCAATCATCTGGAGAGGTTTCCAAATGGTTCTTAAACCTTAAAGATAAATCTAATTCTAACTTGAACTTCATCACTTTCGACATTGACAATTATTATCAGTCTATCTCTCCTATCCTACTAAACAAAGCTCTTATTTTCGCTAAGAATAATTCAGATATCACAGACTCTGAAAAAAATCTAATAATTTTAGCCAGGAGATCCCTTTTAGAATTTGACAATAAATTTTGGATTAGGAAAGATAGCCCCAACAACTTTGATATCACCATGGGAGCTTCAGACTCTGCCCAAGTTACTGACCTAGTAGGATTATATTTATTGAGACAATTAAAGCTTGAATTCGGACACTTACACGGTGGACTCTACAGAGACGATGCGCTCTTTATCTCTAGAGAGAGACCCAGACAATACAACAACACCAAAAAAAACCTACACAAGTTCTTTAAAAACTTCGGATTAACCATAACCATAGAACCCGAGAAAAGAATATCTAATTTCCTTGACCTAACACTAGACCTTAACTCCGAATCATTTAGCCCTTACCACAAACCTAATCTAACCTTATTTTACGTACATAAACACTCTAACCACCCTAAATCCATCATTAACTCAATAGTCCCTTCAATCTCAAATAGAATTTCGAGACTTTCAGCTAATAAACCTATCTTCGATCAAAATTCTAGTTTCTATAATAACGCACTTCTTAACTCGGGATACACTGATAAAATTAAATATGAAAATAATCCCCCCCTCCAGGGGAATAAACCTTTAAATGTCGTTACCTACAAAATGGCTACACAAGATAGACAAAGAACTAGCACCACGATACCCAAGAAACCTAAGAAATATGCAAATGGACATACTAAAACTATTAATATAGTTAAAACAACTAACCCCCAAGAACACAGTGAAAATAAAAATAAAAAAACTAGAAGAAAAGATAACATTTGGTTTAATCCACCCTATAATTGCAATGTAAAAACTAACATAGCTAGGGAATTTTTCAAAATTTTAGATAACTCGTTCAAGCACCCACATAAATACAGCACTATTTTAAACAAGAACTCTATTAAAATTTCTTACTCCACAATGCCCAATATAGCACAAACCATCATCACATCTAACAACAAAAAAATTAAATCTGCCCAACAAACAGCACCCACCATACACCCCACTAATAACTGTAACTGCCAAAAATCCAGAGAATGCCCATTAAACGGTGATTGCATACAAAGTAACGTCATATATTCCTGTACTGTTAAACAATACACCACTACACAGATTAATACCAATATGCAAAATAATGCCAACACACAATCTCCCACTTTTCCCCTCAACAATCCCCATCAACAACCCCCTCCACTAAATAATACTCTCCACACTGACCAACAACTACCACCAACTAATAATGGATCCGATCTCATTCCCCAAGACACCCTACCGTCCCCAACTAATAACCCTAACTTAAACGTTGACTTGAATCCGAGCATACAAACCGTAAGCACCCCTAATAATATAAACAACTCAAATAATACAACAATAACCCCCCATAAAATTCATACCTATATTGGTGCCAGTGCTTTCCCCATAAAGACTCGAATCTCTAACCATATCTACTCTTTTAAACACAATAGTAATGGTACCACTAGCACCTCTCTTTCCAACCTAATAAAAAACTTTCACATCAAAAATACCCCCTACTCCCTAAGTTGGTCTATATTAAAAAAGTCAAACTCATATACTCCTGGTTCTGCATTCTGCCAACTATGTACCTTGGAAACTTATATGATAGCTACAGCACACAAGAACTTAAATGTCATTAACTCCAAAAATGAACTTATTTCAAATTGCAGGCACAAACGAAAATTTAAATACATTAATTTCATCACTCCCTCTGACACTCCTCCTCCCAACCAATAACTCCCCCCATTCTTTAACATCTGACAAATCTCTAAACTATATCCAAGGGGAACCTTGTAACCTCCATTCTTAACACCCCTATTCTCACTAATTAACCCTCCCAATAAATTCTTCATCACCATTACACCTAATAACCACATTTACCCGGAAAACTATCAGTAGATTGAACTAACATTACTCCTCCAACTTTCCACCGATCATTAACATACCTAATATCTAGACTTATATACCTCTCCTGCAATATAGCTCCTTTTTACCCTTTTGCTTCAGCTCCACTCCTAACCCCTTATATTTATCTCATTGTTTCTCCTATCCGTAATCCCACCTACAAACTCATTCTTGGCCTCTCTTCCCCCCCCCCCTTATTATCCCCTACACTTCCACTATATCGTCCTTATATTTAGACTCTTCCTATTTGCAACATATTCCCCTGTAACTTCTTTTTGTTATCATCTTAACTACGACATTTGAATTCCCCTCCAATTGGGTCCATTAATACCCCCCTATAATCCTCATCAGCTCTCTAACTCACTAGCTTCAAAACGAAGGTCTGCTTAATTTTTCAATCTAACCCTAGCCCATAACACTTATATTATATAAACTGTTACTAGCACTTCTGCTCTACCTCCTTAATAGCCTCCATAACCCCCTTTGTGTAATCTTTTTAACTATTTTGATTGATTCGAGCTAGTTACATTACTACTTATTTTGGCCTATTCTTGAATAATCCTAATCCCTCTAAATACTCGCGAGCCACTTTCTATCGGCCCTTTCTCTCTTTGTTCAACTTATCTTATCTTTGACCAATTTCACCCCCCCCCCCAAATCATATGTTCATACTACTTGGAAACCCCTTGCAAGTTTCCCTTATATATCTAATTAAATTTAAACTGTAACTGTTATTATTACCCTGTTACGACTCACTCACCATTTAAACCACAGATTATAAAATTGACACTACACTCAAATTTTTGATTGAACCAACCCAACTCCACCCCTACTACTAGAAATCGAAACAAATTGTTTCTAACAATCCTTCCTTATCCCTTACATTGTTCCCCTCTCCTAAATTTCAATATACCTGAGTAGAACAGACTTGACCTTTAAATTTCACTAACCCTTTTCCCATTAATTTATCTCCCCCCTCCCCATTATTCCCCCCCCCATTATTTCCCCCCCCCCCTTATCTCTTTGGCCATTTAATGTCTCTCCAAATTATTCATCTAACCCTTAATTTGGTTTTAAATTAAAAATAAATAAATAAATTCTTTATTAACTATTCCCTAGCTTTTTAAATTTAAATTTAATCTTATATTATTCAATGCTCTCACTACTTTATTCCTTAAACACACTGAAACCATATCTGATAACTACAATTTAACCTGCCCTTAGCCGCCTGATATATTTGGAAGCTCACATTTTACTTCTATTTTTAGAATCAACTTTTTCTATACCTATTCACCACTTAAGATTAACCCCACCCCCAAAACCTACACCCTACCGCTAGCCAGCACCCTTAACCCACCTGTCACTTTATCTACATCCCCTTGCCAACCCGTCCTACTTTTATTTTTCCCCCAAATTCACAAAGCGACTTTTTAAACTACCCCGCACCTCCTAACCCCCCCCCCCATCCTGACCCCAAATCTGAAACTTTCATCAACTTTGGTTTTTCTCATTCTGAGTTAATCCTTGTATGAGATCCTACCGTTTTTTCTAGGCCCGGAAGAAAATCAAAAAATGGCCTGTTTTCCTCTTCAAAGCCTCTTTTAAGTACATCTGGACTTATCTACTTTTGAGCACCTTTTCCAACCTGCTCCCATGCAAAGTGTTTTTATTCACTTTCTACAATTTCACCGAACCTTTTCAACGGAAACTTACCACCCGGACAATTGTATTTCTTTTTCACGAAATTTTTTTCACGAAATTTTCTTTTCATTCAGTACATTTTTTGACAAAAATTATTTCAATAATTTTTAAAAATAATTCTCATATTTTTCAAATATTTGAACTTTGGTTTTTTCGAAAGCCAACTTATCCATCTGTATTTCTCCTCTGATGATAAGATTTCGATCTTTGAAAAGCCTTGGCTTAAGGAAAGGAAAATAAACACTAGTTTATTACTGACAACCTTGCATTGAACAATTGAAATTTGAAATAAATTTGGACAATCGTCGCATATTTATCAATCTTTTTTCTTCTATCTCTACTATTGCTCTATCTCGTATATTGAGCTTATCCTTTTCACAATAGGTTCCATCTACTAAAAGTTTTCACTTTGGTTTATTTTGATCCTATATATATATATATATATATATATATATATATATATATATATATATATATATATTTGTGTGGACGGCATATATATATATATATATATATATATATATATATATATATATATATATATATATATATATATAAAATGGTGTTCTAAAAGCGAACTTTTAGGAAACGTAAAACCTATTGTGAGAAGTATACAGCTCAATATCCAGGATAGAGCAGGTAGATATGAAAAAGAATAGAAAAGGAATTAGAAATTTATTCAAGTAAAATGTTCCTTATGCCAGTCTTTACAAAGATCAACATCTTATAATCAGAGGAAGTCGCTGGGATAGATAAGTTGGCAAAGGCCAAAATTTAAAATTTTAAAAAGTATAATAAAATTGTAGGGAAAGAAACACAGGGCAACACTCCGCCCGAATGCAAGCAAATGTCCGATAGCTTTTCATTCTTCTTCATATATATATATATATATATATATATATATATATATATATTATATATATATATATACATACATATATATATATATATATATATATATATAAATATATATATATATATATAGTATATATATATATGTGTGGGTGGGGGTGCATGTATATATATATATATATATATATATATGTGTGGGTGTGTATGTATGTATGTAGGTATGTATATGAGTGTATGTGCGCGTGTGTATACATGTAACATGATATCTGACCTTGAACGTATGTTGTCTTTTTTCAAATCTGTCTGTTTCTTGTCTCTCCCTACGCCAACATATTTATTTGGTCGCCAGACAGTGGACGGTGACTTCCAGGTTCAGAGGCGGTGTTGAGGTTCCTATTTATCAACGTCCAACAGAGAAGAATGTTACACAATGTCGGAAAGTTGGAATTGCGCACTCTAGA
>OY744526.1:130247031-130334531 GCA_963556195.1 Sepiola atlantica | reverse complement strand
TTACGTGCAAGAGTCACATTTTAAGTGTTTTTTTTTTTAGAAAGAACACGCTAACTTTTAAAAATATTTTTTTGATAACAAATGATCAACCAGTCTTGCAATAAACCGCCTCTTATACGTGACTCGTTTAAAATAAAACTAAAAATTGAATTAGACAGCCAAGTTAGTCAGGACAGTAAATAAAATCGTAGATCGATTGCTTTTAATAATACGACTTTGTATGTATTTACTAACATGAACAAGGCACGGATGTATTTTTTTCTTGTTATTTGTACCTAATACCTAACATTGTTATTTACTCATGAACATGCCAATAAGGAAACAGCGCCCCACATCCTATATGTAAGTGATAGCTGTATCATAGTTACTTATTACATATTAAACATATGCATTCACTACGATGTGGTGGTGTTAAGTGGGCAATACTCTTCTAACTTTTGTCTCACTTTTTTACAAACATGTGTTATTGGGTAAAACCCCGTTACCAAAAATACATTAAATTTTTAGCTATGTTTGTAGAATGTAATTACACAGCCCATTATATACACGAAGCTCTAGAGTGTGGGGTGTATTTGATATATACGAGGGGCAACACTGTTTCTTTTTAAACTTTGTTAATAACCTGTATCGTGGAGCAACTACCATTTTGTTTCTATTAAATTCATAGAAAAAAATTGCGAAAGATTAACTCACTTGCGTATCATAAATGACGAGAAATCTGGTGAAACTTATTTGGGAATTAACTTCAAAATAGGTTGTATTTTCAGCAGATCGGGCATCATACAATTTACTGTTGATAACAAAACATACAGATCATATTGAAAATAGTGGATAATACTAGAGTAATATATATACTTCGTTGTGTAATATGAACCTATCATGCATTACTATTATCGAACACAGCTTATACACTTTTTGAGATAACCCTTAAATATAAATACAGTGTAACACCCAATAAAGTACACATTACTATAATTATTTTGAAATACTTCTTCATTTATTGTATGGATTGCTCCTTTTTTATTTCATATTGAATATGTAATTGTACACTTAAAATAGACGCAATAATAAATATGATACCAGAAATAGACACACGTTGGTAAAGAGGATGCAAATATACCCATACGTACACTATAAGTAAGATCCAACATTTACAAATAGGCTTGGACCTGCATAAATTGATTCCACGTTCTCTTCCTGTATTACACTAACACTTCGTGAGAAGGGTATGCTGTTTTTTTATGAGAGAATACAATGTCGACAAAAAATGTGACTATCATACTTTCACTATGAATGTTGTGGCTAATGTTTGGTCCTCCAAACCTGTCTAAAAACTTCGAGCGAATGTGATGTGTTGTATACTAGTATTTCAAGACAAACTAGTAAACTCATTCGATTAAGTTTGTCCTACAACTTATGTTATTCATAACCATGTTCATGCATCTGATCTCATAATCACTTCCTTGAAACATATCTACATTCCTCACAAACTGCTATTGTTTAATTTACACAAAACTTTTTCTCTCTGCGTTCCAACACATGTTTTTAGATTATTGCACCCGATCTATCTCATTTTAAAGTTAATTAGGTGTATGATTCCGGTTAAAGAGGGCTATAAACCATGCATAATTTCGAAAATGTATACGGGAAGCTCCAACGCGCCTCCAGTAAATCAACTTCTATAATTCTGTATTTCCTAACTTTCACATTTTACATGAAAATGTTTTTAAAAAATCGGTTACCATAATCCGATGTAAAGTTTCAATACTTACTACGAGTAAGTTAATAAAATATTGTATTTGTATATTTATTTAAAACTTCACACATTGTATGTACGAGTAACTGAATAGTAAACAGATCCATGATATATCAACAAATACGTATATGATTATATCAAACCTAGTTCCTTTTTATTCCCCGACATTAATGGTGTTACTTTATTAAATGTATGTATGATTAGATCAAACATATTGGTGTTTTACTTTGGCTTGAAGTACTGCTTATGTTTGTCTATCTTCAATTCCCATGTGTCCTATTAATCTATAGCATACGTTTAATGTATGCAATGTTGCTAAACATGCAAGGTGATTTTTCTCTAATCATGTATTACCTACCTTAGGCTTATCGTTACATTAGATGAATTGGTATTTTCTCAGATTCGTTTTCATAGCATCAAGCGATATATAATACAATGCGTTCTTTGACACCAACATACTTTTAACATTGCTCATATCTGTTAGAGTGGTCTCTAATCTATGTCAGTCTGATAACTTATTTTACTGAACCTGATCTTTCTTTATTTACTTGAGGTCATTGAGCATGCCCCCTTTTAACGACTGGATTGCCATCATCAGTATGTTTTTTTTAAAAAATGTATTTTAATAAAAGTCCTCGATGTAGAGGCTCAACTGCACATTAAAGGTTATTTTGTGGCTAGATAAATTATGCTTAGGTTCAACATAATTACATGGATTGTAGCTCGAATTATTCGTAACGGTGTTTTCTATAATTTGTAACATATATTAGAACACATTAGAACAATTCACGTATATCCTTGTACATGTAAGACTCTCAATTTAGTAACTCACACGCTTTTGTTGCATCTTCTTGTAGCGATAATTTAGGTGTCTAAACTAGTTTCACTTTTACATATGTAATATATACTTTATTCATTCTGCGTGAGCAACAAATCAACATATGTGTATTTATGTATACACACTCTCCAAATATAAACATACCGTTATGTAAAATCTGATGACGTTAGCTATTCCGAAATAAAAACATCGACTAAACCGCTGACGACAAATCATCTGTAAAATGTAGTTTCCACTTAGGATGGGAAAGGCAATGCATACAAGATGATAACATATCAAACGCACGGTAGGTTACTCTGTAAATAGTGTTCATTTACACTTGTAAAAATCAGAATTAGTAGTATGCTACATAACTACTGTGCACCTATACCTCATTCAGCCTTTGATTCGGACAGACATACACTTGCGCATTCATACTCAGAAATTTTATCGATAACATTTCTATTAAATAAGATTAATTCATAGTGATTGAGTTTTCCAGTATGATATAAGTCAATTACTATTTTAACATATTGGATATCTTTTTCCTTGTATCCACATTAGTGGATATATAATAAACATGACAGTGTGTATTGAAAAACAAACTAAATGTTGGCCAAATAAAATTATCTTGTTGGAAGATATCTAAAATTAAAGTCTGAACATTCACGATAGAAGATAGCTTCAAGCAAAAGAACACCGATTGCAAACTATTGGTGCAGTGGCATTCTAAGTAACAAGTCTCCAACGACATCAACTATAATTACTCCTGCCCCCTGGAGACAAAGTGGAATATATGAAACATACAATATGAGGATATATTTATATAGAGATAGGATTTCTTTATTACATATTAGAACAATATTTATATAAAGCGCTCTATCCCTTAATAGACTGCACGAATGGCCTATGCTGGAAATCTCATTTTTTGATCAATCGTAATTCAAAAACTAATAAACCAAATTTGATAAACTTTGCACAACATTTTTATTTGATAGGTTCTATAAATATGTAGAATTTCAGTATCATTAGTCAAGGCATCCCAGATATCCAGAAAGTTCAATCAGGAAATCATGTTGTATGTTTGTACGTACGTACGTACGTACGTACGTACGTACGTACCTATGTGCCAGCCTGTATATCATAAACTATTTGATGGATTAAGCTGATTATTGGCAGATATAGAGAGTATAGAGTATAGTAGTTGGCATGTACAGTTAAGTTTACCATATACCTTCGTTTTCCAGAAAATTCTAAAAAAGACTTGAAAATTACCATTGGATTTAAGGATAGCATTTACAAAAGTAGTGACATTCCATGAAAAATGCCAGTATACTGAAATCATATACCCTTAAAAAGGTTAAGATAAAAATTCGATATACACTAAATGCACAAAAGCAAGGAAATTCCAAAATGTGTACACTTTTATTGTCATTAAGGGTATGCTAGAACACAGGGATATGTATTTTACCGGTAGAAATGTTTCTTTAGCGCACCTCACACACTTCATCCACTCATGCATAGAGTGTTATACTGTAGTGAACTGATAATGAAATGGTTTGGTTGATATGTATTCATATCCTTAATCACAATCAAAGTGTAAACATTTAGAAATTCCCTTGCTTTTGTACATTTAGTGTATATCAATTTTAATCGTAACAATATTAAGGCCATATGATTTCAGTATACCTGCATTTATCATGGAATATATATATATATATATATATATATATATATATATATATATATATGTATATGCATACACCCACACACACATATATGTATATATATATATATATATATATATATATTTATATATACATATATATATATATAACATTATATATTCATGTGTATTAACATATATAACTATGTACTATAATAGATAAGTACATGAAAATTCCAATGTGTGTGTATATATATATATATATATATATATATATATATATATATATATATATATATATATGTATATATATATAAGTACATATATAAATATAGGTATACATATAAACATATATATATATTTATATATATATATATATATATATATATATATATATATATAGTGAAAACAACTTAATTAATCTGTTTAATTATAAGTTTTTAAAGTTTTTAAATTTTCTTTATAGTCTTTTTGTATAAAAATGATACACACATTACTATAGGTTTCCCGAATAATTTTCGACACTTGAAGATGATTCGACGAAGTAAAGAAAACGTGTGTGAAAGCTATAGAAAATGTATATTATTTTTTTTATTTAAAACGAAAAAAAGCAATTAGAAATAATGACAAACAGAAAATAAAGTTAAATTAAACTCACGAATTCTGTTATTTTGAACAATATTTTTATATATATATATATATATATATATATATATATATGTATATATATATATAGTGTTTTCTCAAATCATATAATATGTATATATATATATGTGTATATATATAGTAATATATATATATATATATATATATATATGTATATATACACAGTAATATATACATATATATATATATATATATACAGTGATATACATAATATATATATATATATATATATATATATATATATATATATATATATCGAGAGAGAGAGAGAGAAAGGGAGAGAGGGATAGATAGATCGATAGATAGATTGATAGATAGATATGGATATATATATATATACATATATATATATATATATACATATATATATATATATATATATATATATATATATATATATATTCTGGTTTGAGAAAACCATAACAAAGTGTACTTTTAAAATAAATTATATTTAATTTAAACTCAGCATTCGAAAACGAAAGCAGTTCTTTGTCAAGGACAAGTTTTTTTTTACTTTTATTCGTTCATCGTACTATTACAATTGACTGAGTTCTGTTCGAAAATAACGTACTGTTTGACGGTTATGCAAATTTTAATCAGTTAGTGTATCGACATGTTTTTTTAAAGATTGTATAGTGATAATATTACGTTTTCAAAAAGTATCCCAAGGCTACTATTATACTTTGTTTGATTGTCGCTACTCTGTTGACAGCTATTTGTAAACCCCACTTTCCCGACCCGATCTTTGGTCACATCTTACTCGTGGGTGTAAGATAAAAACTGGCATTGTGCCTAACTCCGGGAGAAGAGTAAATCAATACTCTGTTGACAGCTATACATACAATGGTGCTTTTCGAGTGTTGCCTTAATTCCTCTGTACGTATTTTTAATAAAATTGATGAATACCAAGATTTTTAAGAAGGCGAATTTTCGATTTGTAATGAAACCTTGCCATCTAAATTTGATTGTGAATATGAAAATATACCACCAGTTTCACACACGTTGTTGTGGAAAATATTCATATCTTCTTAAAAAGAACTGTTAATTCAATGTAACCTTTCTGTTTAGACTTAACGGGCCAAATTACAGTGTACAGATTGTTATTTGTTCAGGTTATTTTAGTTGTCAATAAGAATTTTTTAGTCGATTTACACGTGGGAATCCGTGCAACCTTAAAAAAGTACAAATATTTACCTATTTACACCTGGAAACTTCGAGCTATTTATTTCCTTAATAAAATACATCGCTTACTGGTTACGTTAGGAGCTACATTGACTATCTTACAACGTATATTAGAAGAGTTCGCAAGCATATCAAATACATAGTGCATTGCCACGTGTAGCTTCTCGGAGAATGCTGACAACACGTGGGCATGTGTCTTATGCTGGCAGTTTTTCATCCATGCGCTTTTGTTTTAAATTAGCAATAGCTAACTAAAAATAACATTTATTATTTCTAAATAAATTAATGTCAGTAAAGCAAGCATTTAGCTAGTGCTTACAACGATTTTGAGAACGTTGTTGTTTTCATGATGTTCAATGTTATTATTGATTATTTTGTTGCATTTCATCTTTCAATACGTTCTCTTATGAACTCACGTAATAAATCAATTTTCAATTCACAAATTCATTCACATTGACTTCGACGAATCATAATTTCTATCGCTTTAATCGATATATTAAATATTGATCAGTGAATCAGTGTTCGTTTTTAAAGTAAAACATCAAGACAGATTTACTACATATTTGCTATCTAGGCATTTTTAGCAATTCCCATTGAAACGTTGTTTGGGCTTTTGTCAAAAGTTCTAAGAAGCACTTAAATGCAATTAGAATTATTTTCCTAGAAACAAGTTTATTTCGGTTTAGGCTTTTGGATTTTATACGTGTTTACTTAAGTTATTTTGGATACGCATGGACGATAATGTTGAAAGCATTTCTCTGAAGTAGAAAAGAAGAACGAAACATGTTTATGAACATATGTCTATTCAATGTGTCCAGTCAACAATACATAATTATTTCAAACTTAAACAGGGAAGGCAAAGTAATATGCTATATTACAATTAAGCGTGACACACCAACCGATGCCTTTTAAAAATAATGAATTGCATCTAAAATTAGACGTGCCCAAGTCGCTGTTGAGCAATTGCAATTATTTATCAATGTTAATGTCGAAAGAACTACTGACATGTGATTTCAAACGAAACGAAGTAATATCATTATTCAACGTGAAGTTATGGTTATTTCCAACAAAGCACACTGCAACTCAGATGTGAAAGGCTACTGTAAATCAATCTTTATATTCATACGAACATACTAATTCATGCAGCGAGACACTAGCTCACATAGCTTTTACATTCTATATTACAGCAGGAACTCATTAGACAGGGACGGAATTCGAATAGCAAGTGGTCTCAGAAAAGTAGTCATTACAGTAAAAAACCTTCCGGCACCCAATTACTTATAACGTAAAGGGGTGTGATTTTGTTACTTGTCGGGTACGTCGGTGGCACATCAGTAAGATAGATACACGATTTGTTTGAGTACAATCTGTCATACAACTTGTCAAACACGCACACAGATGTAACATTGCAGCGATAAGACGGCGCTGGAACTTGGTAGACAGTGTGCGACTTATTAGGTTAGATACAGTTATCGACCATTTCCAGGATTAGGAGCACAATTTGTTAGCAATTCTAGATTTGGCAGCAATACTATATGCATTGGTAAATGGTTGATTGAAGATATATAGGATATACGCAGGGGTAACATGTGTTTTAGTAGAAGGAGCCCTACGTTTTTGAAGAAGACTTAGAAGTATCTTAAATATGGTTATTCTCGTCTATGTATCTCGTGAATATATAACAGACGAGTTAGAATGTTTAATATCGGTAAAGGTGATAACAGTCATCGACACCTGTGGTCAGTTATGTTTCTCATAATTGTAAAAGTTAATGACTTTTATCCTTGCCACATTAAATGAAACGGTTAATTTACGACGATATTGCAATACATACTTGATATCATTTACCCCTGTTCGTTCGGTGTGATGGCATGTCGGCAATGGAGTGTAATGCCATCTGTAATTATTTTCGTGTTAGACACGATGGAACAAGGTAGTTTGTGTATACAAATCAGGAATAATAAAAATCCAAATAGTGTAACTTTAGGGCACTTCCGATATTATTTCGTGGTGTTGAAATGCACTTCCTCAATCATTTCGTGGTGTTTAAATGCACTTCCTTAATAAGTTCGTGGTGTTGAAATGCACGCCCTCAACACTTCCCTGTTATTGAAATGCACTTGCGCAATAAATTCGTGGTGTTGAAATGCACTTCGGCAATAATTCCGTGGTGTTGAGATGCACTTCCTAAATAATTTCGTGTTGTTTAAAAGCACTTCCTCAATTATTTCGTGGTGTTGAAATGTACTTCCTAAATCATTTCGTGGTGTTGAAATGTACTTCCTCAAAAAGTCAGTGTTATTGAAATGCACTTCTTTAATAATTTCGTGGTGTTGGAACGCACTTCCTCAATAATTCTGTGGTATTGAAATGCACTTCCGCAATAATTTCGTAGTCTTGAAATGCACTCATTCAATAATTTCGTGGTGTTGAAATGCACTTCCTCAATAATTTCGTGGTGTTGAAATGCACTTGCTCAATAATTTCGTGGTGTGTAAATGCACTTCCTCAATAATTCCATGTCATTGAAATGTACTTCCTTAATAATTTCGTAACGTTGAAATGCACTTCTTCAATAATTCCGTGTTATTGAAATGCACTTCACCAATAATTTCCTGGTGTTGAAATGGACTTTCTCAATAATTTCGTGGTATTTAAATGCACTTCCTCAATAATTCCGTGTTAGTGAAATGCATTTACTCAATAATTTCGTGGTGTTGAAATGCACTTCCTCAATAAGTTCGTAGTGTTGAAGTGCACTTCCTAAACAATTTCGTGTTATTAGAATGCACTCCCTCAATAATTTCGTGGTGTTGAAATGCACTTCCTCAAACATTCCGTGTTGTTGAAATGCACTTACTCAATACTTTCCTAGTGTTGAAACGTTCGGCCATCGAAGAAAATCTGAGTTGTTTTATGTAGCTACTAATGCTCTAATAATATTTAATACGTCTTTAGCAAAGCCGTACATGAGTGTTCTTGAAACGATCGTGATGCCAACATTTAGTATATAGTAGCGCAACGGCCTTTTCTTTTCCTCCCTAAACCAGCCTGTCGTATATGCCGTTTCTAAATGATCATTACGTTATCCGCATTAGCACAGAAGTGTCTAAAGTAATACTGTTCGTTAGTAATAATCATTTTCAAGGTAGCAGTCTAGCGCTAAATTGATGTATGATTGAAAAGTTTTAGCTAAAACGAAAGGTTACTTATCGGGAAATCCTATTTAATGCATTTTTCTCGCAAGAGATCAATAAAACTGATTGCAACGAAGCAATTTGCAATCGAGTAGTGGAGAAGGGTTTTACGAGGCATTTGTTTTTGAGTATATAAAGCACAGTAAACAACAACCAATAGAATGCATTTTAAAGGTAACAGAAATAATTCAAGTCATAAATTGGTAGATGGTGTAAAGGCGATTTATTTTTTAAAAGAAATCGGTAATGCAAATCAAAATAATTAATGAATGTATTCATTTCAAATGGTAAGTGTTGCTGTAATAAAATATTCTGATGTTTTTTTTTTAAATGTATAAAACACTACATTGCCTCTAGCCACCTATGAACTACCAGCAACTTATATATAACATACCCATGCGTACAGTTGATTACCAGTTTTTTCAAAAATCAATAGAACCTAAACCAACATTTGGTATGTAGTATAACGCCTCTCTCTTCGGTTAAAACATAAGCCATACCTTTAGCATGCTCTTTTGTAGTAGTCTCTGGAAATATATACATATATATATATAATATAAATATATGGATATATATATACATATATATGTATATATAAATATATGTATATATACATAGTTATGTATATATATATATATATATATATATATATATATAAATATATGTATATATATACATATATATATATAAATATATGTATATATACATATATATATATATATACACACATATATATATATATATATATATATATATATATATGTGGTTTCATGTATCTACATTAAAATGTAATAAGGACATATCATATTTTTATGTATAAATTTCCAGTATTTACTTCAACAGTGGTCGATACGTGAGTACATCTTGGTAGTTAGTTATGAAAATATGTTTATGCTAATTAAGCTTAACACGGCAAAACTAACTCCTTCATATTTTAGCCTGAGGATTCTCTCTGTGGATACAACGCGGAAGCCTCTGCGTAGCTAAATTTCCATAACTATATTGACATTTCTGTATATATGTAAGTATATATATTTATATATATATATATATATATATATATATATACATATATATTTATATATATATATATATATACATATATATATATATATATATATATATACATATATATATAATATATATATATATATATATATATATATATATATATACTCAATGATAAATGCAAGTATACTAAAATCCTATGGCCTTATTATGGTTAAGATGAAATTTCATATACAGTGAATGTACAAAAGCAAAGAAATTCCCAAACGTTAACACTTTTATTGCCATGCATTAAGTGTATGGCTACATATCAACCAAACCATTTCATTATCACATCACAACAGTATAAATCTCTATGCATGAGTGGACGAAGTGGGCGATGTGCGCTGAATTAAACATTCCTACGAGTAAAATACATAGCAATGCTGTACTTGCATACCCTAAATGAGAATTAAAGTGTAACAATTTGAAGAGTACCTTGCTGTTCTACATTTAGTGTATATGAATTTTCATCTTAAACCTATTAAAGGCATATGATTTCAGTATACTGGCATCTATCATGGAATGTAACTACCTTTGTAAAGGCTATGCGTCAATACTTAAATTAAAATTCAATAAACTAGACCCTAGAACCTGTATCTTTGCCAAACATAAGCTGAATTCATCAAATAGCTGATGTGATACAGGGGGCACATACGTACGTACGTACGTACGTACGTACACACATACACCATTATTTCATTATTGAACTTTCTGGATCAATGGGTTGCTGTTATCACGTATGCTGAAATTCAAAACTCTTATAGAATCTGTCAAATAAAAATGGTGTGCAAGGTATTTACTAATTCAGTTTATTGTTTTTTGAGTTATGCTTGCTCAAATAAATAAGATTTCCAGCATAGGCCAATCTTAGAGTCTATTAAGGGATAGAGCGCTTTCGCGCATCCCTTGATATATATATATATATATATATATATATATATATATATATATATATATATATATATTTATATATACAGCGGACTACGATTATATTAAATTGGTGTTTACTGTCAGTTTCAGTAAACCTTACATGTTTTTTAAAGAGAATCAAAAACATACATGCCCAGATTCAGACAGCAAGCAAATCTCGTTTATCGTAATAGAATTGTTGTATGACGAAAATAGTACCATATTGAAGCATAAACGTAATGCAACCCAATCCTCAAATATTATACAAAAACACATAAAAAATCCTCCAAACAAGTGACAAATGGAAACTGCTATATTTTTTAAATCTAAAACAGCCCTAAACAATGGGCTTAAAAATATGTTTCTACATACACCACGGCTCATTTGGTACACTCTAAAAGCCTACTACTTTAATCTGCTTAACTTAAACGTAATACACACATTAATGTGTGTAATTAACATTCTACATCTGACATTTACTTATTTTCTGCTGACTGTGCAAATGTTTACAATCCAAATGATCAAAGGCGGGTAATTCAATAATTGCAAGATAACCATCACGCATCACACAGTTAAATAGATTTAACAAATGCAGTACTAAAACTATCTATAGTTTTACAAAGTATGAAAGCGTAAATAAATATAATCATATGATATTATTAAAATGGCCAAACCACATAAATAATTAAATAAAAACTACTTAATGAATAGAGCAAACAACATCATATTTAAAACAAATTAAAAATAAGAAAAACATGATAAGGGAAATTCAACACCCGTGTTAAATTAAAATAAATGGGATACGTCTGGTTTTAATAGAACTCATTTAATGGTGTCCTGCCGTAATAGAGAATAACAGCGATTTCGATATCAAGTTTTGTGTGTGTATCTTCCTTCTCTACAACACATTTCTCACAGAAGTATTTTTGCTTGTCTCTCTCTGCTATATCGTTATTTTCTTGGACAGTATTCTCCTGATATGTGATCTATTGTTCCCCACCGTGAAAATGAGACAGGTGAAATTCGCATGGTTAAAACGACTGTCAATACTTTTATTTTCTCCCTCTATGAAACAAAACGAAGCTTCAATAGATTCCTTTTCTAGAAATAACCGTATATAGAAAGCCTTACCGCGCCTTGCCGTTTTATAACTTAGTACAACATTCGTTATAGGTTCACCTAAACACATTCATCGTTATTAATAATGACGCCGACCTACAGAACCCATTAAACCTCATCTATTAAAACATCTAACAATAAAGTAAACTTTGATATGATGGTAATAATTAAGTAGATACATTAAATATATAAAAACAAATAATCACATCCTAACACATTTACATGCATGCGGTGACATTTTAAATTCCGAGATTCATAAATAATATTACATTATTGTACACAATAAAAGAGTACGAAGATACGTTAAAACAAATAAATAGGGATTTTAATCTTAGTTAAGCATAATAATGAAATAAATGAAAAATAACTACTCAAACACCAAATTCAACCACACTGTAATATATAAATGGAACACACACGTATGTCGTACCATACATAATAAATTTAAGCTCGACTAACGAATAAATCTTATATATTCTGTTGTGCATTTACAACGAGAATCAAAGAAGATTATCAATCATTCTTAACGATAAAGCAAGCCACAAACGTCAGAATAGTCTATAGTTATAGTGTCGTACACTGTAATTATAGCATGCAACTTATAAGATGGCAGTCGGAATAGGCTTGACAAATACACCTTGCATGGTATTCGATAGATAAATGAAGCTTTCACATTGCGAGTCTATTTTTATAATGCGAGAAATTGTAAACATAAGCTTAGATACATCATATTGTAATCCCCGCCTTCTTTATATAATATATATATATATATATATATATATATATATATATATATATATATATATATATATATATATATAGATAAATATATATGAGAAAAAAAGCAATGTTTCAGACAATATGTAGAACATAAAAATGGAATGAAGAATAAGCAATTCAACAACTAACAAAAATAACTTCAAAAACTCATGCTGTAAAGTTCTACCGAGATAAGAAGAATAAAGAGAGACAGATCGACCAGTGTCTTTAGAACGTCAGTTGAAATAGAAGAAAAAGAAGAAGAAGAAGAAGAAGCGAAAGCAAAAGTAAGAAAAAGTAAAATCGACATTTTACTGTCGAAAGCTACTAAAGAAGAAAAAGAGAGAGAGAAAAAATCAGTGAGTGGATATCGCCTGCTGATTGAACTCCAAAGTCGGATTTAAAACGTAAAAAGTCTAATAGCATTAGTAGTAATTTGAAGCTGTTGACGTAGGGATTCGAAAAAAGGGAGGAGGAGGAATCAGAGGAGGAGGAGGAAGTAGACGAGAAACAAGGGTTAAATGTTAACCAGCGTCATATTCATTTAAATTCATCTCATATAGAATGGATCTAGCAGAAGGAATGGAAATATTATAGAAACCTTGTCTCTGGGCAATGGTGTTCTTATGACACAGTCAAATCTCGATTTTACTCTTTCTTACTTTTGCCTTCGCTTCTTCTTCTTCTTCTTTTTCTTCTTTTTCTTCTTTTTCAACTGACGTTCTAAAGACATTGGTTGATCGGTCCCTCTTTCTTCTTCTTCCTCTTCTTCATTATCTTTTTCTGTCTCTTTTCATAACATTCCTCGCGTCCCCACTCCCCTTTTTGTTGTTCTCTGCACGTGACATTTTCTTCCGATCGCATTCATTGTATAAATTTGAAAACTTTTCCGTTTTGAAATAAAGTTTACAAACCGAACGAAAATGGTCGAATCTTAACGACCGAAATATCTCGATAGAACTTTACAACATGAGTGTTTGAGCTTATTTTTGTTAGTTATTGAATTGCTTATTCTGCATTCCATTTTTATTTGTACATATATATATATATATATATATATATATATATATATATATATATATATATATATATATATATATATATACCTATGTGATTAAATATACATGTGTTTGCAAACATTTGAATAAAATAAGCAGCATAATGGCTAAGACTAATAAAATTACATCGTATGGAAAAATATTTTAACTTGAAATGAATAAAATATATCATTGATTTTTCTTTTTAGTCACTATCATATTTTTATTCGTTTAAACTGACGATACGTTTGTTTAAAACACTTTGGAGAGCATTTCTTGATGTTATATATATATATATATATATATATATATATATATATATATATATATATATATATATATATATATTATATTATATTATATATATACATACATATATATATATATATATATATATACATATAGTCTACTCCAAACAAGGCAGGCCGCCACGTTAGACGTAAGGGGCTACTGAAAAGAAAGAAAATGGGACAAAGTTGGGGGGGAACCTAAATTGCGATCTGCGCAGCGAGATGTCTGTTTACATTTATTTAAAATGTATTGTTTGTCAGTACTGTCGGGGAAACAGTGGACAAAGAGGGTTCCAGATGCAAACAGCACGAAGGAATAAGATATTTTAGTAGAAGGCTATCTGACATCTGGGGACCTCTATAGTGAATGAATGAGATTTAGTTGATTGTTGAGTTAGGAAAGTGAATTTACGTCGAAGGGGGCACAAGAGTAGCCAATTCATCAACGCATAATCTTTGAAGTATTTGTAAAACAAAAACAAGGATGCTACATTGCGACGATGGGTCAGGGTCTGGAACTTGGTTGACAGTGAGGGACCTATTAAGCTGGCAACACATTTTTGAACCTAGTCAAGGAGGGAGAGACTAGTAGATGATGCACCAGCCCAGATGTGGCAACACTACTCCATGCATGGGCGGATGGTGGATTCGTAGAGATACAGGATGTCAGGTGTGAAGAGTTAACTAGCACTGTAGAGAGAACCAACCTTCTTTGCGGGAGCTTTTGCAATGTCTTCAATGTATTTGTTTCAATTCATGTTACATGTGAAGGTTAGGCCGAGGAATTTGACTGATGAAATCTCAGGTAGTATATTATTTGCCATGACAATCGGTGGTTGAAGAGGCTTCTTTAAGTTATTGAAGGAAATGGGCGTTGTTTTTGCGGCATTAAAAGTTACCAACCATTTATGACTCCAATCTACTACAGCCTGGAAGTCATTTTCTAAAGATTTAGCCATTGCCACGGATATGATGGCGTCGGTTTTGTCAACATGGCGAGACTAAAGGTTGTGTCTGTAGCAAATAAACCAATTTCAGATTCTATGTCATCAGGGAGATCGTTTATATTGATCATGAACAACAAAGGTCCAAAGATAGATCCTTGGGGTACACCAGCATTTATGTAATGTTGCTTAGATGAACGGCCATCGAGGACAACGTGGACTTTTCTTATGTTTAGGAAATAATCTAATTATATGAAGTAGTTGCCCAGTAATACCGTATGAGCGTAGTTTAGGATAATATTTTTATGACATACCTTGTCAAATACCTTGGGTATATCAAGCGCTACTGCCCTAGCTTCACCTGGTGTGACGAGTGTATTAGACATGCGTTCAGAGATTACCGTTAGGATGTCGGCAGTAGATACTGCTTGTCTAAATCTATTCTGTCGGTCAGAAAGACGTTTAGCATTAACTAAGTGCCGTACTATCGCTAGATTGATTACGGATTCAAAAATGTTTGCATAGATCGGCAGTAAATTGATTGGGCGGTAGTTCTGAGGATCGGTTCTATTCCCAAAACTCTTGTAGACTGGTACAACACAGGCAATTTTCCAGCTATCGGGGAAGCAATATTTAGCTAGGCATTTATTGCAGAGTTTACAGAGAACAGATGCCAGTTCAGAAGAGCATGCCTGTATGATAATTACAGGTATAAGATCAGTCCCACAAGCTTTAGATGCGTCAAGGTTTTGTATGATATCTCTGACCTGGGATGGTGTGATTACCAGGTTATTGAGTGTAGCTTCGGTCCGCAAAGGGAATTTAGGGAGGGGTGGTTATCTAGATCTAAAGTAGAGTTCGAAGCGAAGCGCTGGGAAAGTAGTTCACCCTTATCAGTTGCCGTGCAAACGGCATAATTGTGGGGTGACAGTGGGGGAATCGTTGATTGACCATTATTCATTACACTATTGTACATATTCCAGAAATCGCGAGTACCTAATTTCCGTGACTAGATGCGATTTTTTTAAACTCATCATACCTTCTCTCCGCTTCGCCTATCACGGCCTAGCAATTTTTTCTTGACTCTATAAATGTATGTCTATAAGTAGCTGACTTATCGCGGCCGAATTTACGGAATGATTATTGCCCCTCAGAAAAGGCAACTGCACATTCCAAGGCTAACCATTAGGGAAAGTTGGACTTGCTAAAGAATATTTGCATGGGGACATAGGCTTCAATGGCTTCTTTGACCCATTCAGTTAATTCGTTTGCACACTGGTTGGCAGGGAGTGAGACGGATTCCCTCAATTGGGCTTCACTTATGTGATCCCGGATTGACTAAAAATCAAACTGCACGTTCTATCTGGTTGTTTTGAGCAACGGTTCATCAGCTTTTGGACGACTTTTTAGGGTGGTATGTATCATTCCAGAGTATGAAATTCATCAGCGTTGGCCTCCCTAGGATTATGGTCAATATCCCCTCAAGAAACGTCAGAGAAGATTTGAACAAGCGATTATTATATATTAGGAGATATTGTCAACAGAATTATTACCATTATTTTCGATGATATCAATAACATACGAAAAGTTATATTTTATTATATGTAATACTATCTTAGTAATACTTGCTCGGAACAACACGCTTACAGAAATGTAATAAACATTGTCTACGGTTAACTATACAGCGGAGAATATCGAGTGATTGAATCAGAATATTAGGTGAATAATGTATGTATCGATTTATTTATCAAACAAATGAATGCATGCCCAACCAATAAATACTAAAAATAAAAACAGATCTAGAGAAAAACACGTTATAATAAGCACATACATATTTCTTGTTTTATTTTCCCTACATAGTCTGGCAAACGCTAAATCAAAAGTTCCATGACGAATATATGCTTTCTTGTACACCTGATCGATGATTCTATCTGATGAGCCTTTTGCATTTGGATATTTACAATGCTACGATTTGCATATATATGAGTTTTCTGTCAAAACTATTGATCACAAGGATCCAAATCGTAATCAAACGGTGGACTCATGAGAAGCTGACTTCATTCGAAACGATCTATACAATCGATCAACTTTCATCCTAAACGAATATACAAGAGAGCATTAAAACTAATGTGAAATATAGAATATGAAGTCATATACGTTTTTATCGTTACGGATTTATGTTTGAAGTAGTTGTATAATATTAATATGAATAATAAAAGGATTCACATTTTCGCAAATCGTAGATAAGGAAGGTTTACTGCTAGTGTATAATTGATAATTCAGGCATGGATCAAAGTAGGAACTTACAATTATATGCTTGTATATTCACTATTTGTTTCAGCTGTTTGTTCAAAAGACTCATACCAAAAGTGAGAACCATACAAGTGTGTATGATAAGCATACCTAACTTCAGCAAGAATTAACTTGGTTACAAATGTATTTTCTGTACGTCCGGGTGTATGAAATAATATAAGGAATCCTTGCTGATCTTCTACATTATTAACTACAGCAGAAAATATGAATTTGCTCATTATTTAGTTGTGCGATACCATCTTGAACAATTGATGCTTGCTCATGAGATTGATAACACATTTAACGCGTCCATGCAGTAATGATCGGATGTGTATTAGATCGATTAGACGAGGTAAGACCCGATTTTGTCAGTGTTTCACCATTCATCTTATAAGTCATATCTTCGATATGAACTAAAGCCATATTGAAGATCTCGTCTGAAAATGTTATATCAACTTCAGGCTGTTGATTGCGTTTGCTAAGAAGGAAATCTTCACTAAATGCTTTATTGTGTGCATCCCAAAGTCGTGTTGGATGATACACTGCACATGATGTGAACATGATGGCAAACAAATGTCACAAATTGTCTGCAGAGTCAGATATAGATGCTTCCTGTAATGTTGAATCACAGTGCCTATCATCTTCAAGTAGTCCATGTGCACTACATGCAATCCTGTATGCAACCATAACTTGACCATTGATCGTTTTTAGGTCATTAAAGCTCTGTGGACCTCTAACATTGTGTAGAAGCAGTCTCAAACAGAAGCAGTCAAATTGATTTGCATGCACGGCGTATAACCTTCCCAAAACTTCTGTTCTTTAACGCATGGATAGCCTGGAGCTTGATTCCACTGTAATCGTCGCTTGAATACCTTAGTTTTAGTGTCCCAGGTATAATAAAGTGGAACTTCTGAGTACAAAAGTGTACGTGCAACAAAATATAGTTGACTCAATTTGAAGAAAGTTGTTAGAGCGGTGCAAGGTGGATTTGCAACCCTATCTGCTGCAGTACTTTCAGTAAAGTATATACGCTGTTCATTTTCTAGATGAACTGATAGGTGAATAACTGGGGGATAATATACATGTATGTGTAAGTTAAGTATTCTCCAAATTGCTTCATTGGTTGATATGTAACGTCCCGATTCGTATCTCTAACCCTAATCATGAGCATTAATTCTAAGTGTAAAGATAGCTTGACCACTACCTTTATTTACATATTTACAAATGTATTTTATTGATTCCACGCTGTTGCAATATTCAGCATTGATATGAGCATAACAAATCTTTCAAAGAAGTTTATTATGTGGTACAGCAAATCGGTTTATATTGCCAGGTAGGGTAACTGTCGTCTCAAAATCTCCAGCTAAAGAAGATAGTCGTCGATATTGTGGGTAGCCATTTGTATCCTCTTGAGTTTCACTCAATAAGTGTCTGGGATATCTCTTACTGCAATCTCCATCTTTGAGACAGAGTAAACATCTGTTCATGTTTCCACATGGTCCATGAATCACATGGTGCCTAATCCAATTGATCTGAAATTTCAGCACTGATAAGTGAATTAATGTCAGAGGATCTCAATTTTTATTGAAGCCAAACCAGACAATGAGCATGTGGCAATCCTCTTTTCTGCCACTCAACAGTGTACATGTATGCTATGACCACTCCGAAAATGTTTCATTGTGTTAGGAGTTGGATAAGGATACCTAGCTTCAGGTGGAACGCTCTTGCTATGAGGTCATGACGATCATATGATTGTTGATTCGGAAAGAGTTCATTCACAATCTCAAGCCACTTCGTATTGCAGGTAAAAGTTAAAAAAAAAACGCAATTCAATATTTTCTCACATACATCATCGGATCTTGCTTGCGTTCATGCATATAGTGAGGTCCTCCAGTAAGTGTTGCTGGTAGGATTGTTAGTTGGTCAACATTGTCAGTATTGCCATCAATACTTAGTGAGTCCCTCAAGTAAATGTAACCGGCAACTCTTAACTCCTTTTCATGCGTCTTAATGTAAGTAAGCCTGTCACGATCTATTTTTGCATACATATCGACTATGTAGTGTTTGAATAGCTTCCTACATCTAAAACTTCTGTCACGGACCATGATCCTCTATGCATAGAAATTATTACAAGAACACTTTTTTTCCTACCACTTACTGAGTTGTGTGAGGATTTGCTTTCTAAACAGTGAAAATATACCCTTCTTGACCTGTTCAATGAATTATCGAGTACTGTAAAGCATCAGATGCCCGATTTGTTTCAGAGATGCGCTGAAGTTGTTTGTTTCAAATATGCATAATGATGTCCCGACCCACTATTACAACGACACCTTCACGTGCCCCGGGAGCATTGACACGTCATTCATGTTCTCCTGTAGGAGTTTTGTCAGCATGTATACTCACTTTCAAGTCATCACCTCCATTATGCTCCATCGCCATATTAAATTGTTAGATATATACATTTTCGCTGTGAAGCATGCTTTGCAAGACAAGAACAATTTTCCAACGGGCGCCGCCATCGGTTGTAAACTGCCGCGGCCAGGCATTTGACTCCCGTGACTTAATCGCAGTCATATTATTAAAAAAAACATATAATCGTCATTTTATTTCCCACTCCCTACTTGTTTTTTTTTTCGGTTTAGTTTTAGTTTTTTTACTTTTCAAAATAGTAAAATTAACGTTGATGGATTTTCCGCACATTCCTAAGGCTGCTCTCGATTTAAATATATTGTATGTTTCGGTGTTTTATTGCCCCCCTAACCCCCCGAATACAATAGTTTACTTTTCGTTTTATTTTTATTTTGTTACTTTTCTAAAATAGATCCGCCACACGGCGCCAGTCATTTGTCTCACATCAACCTATCAATCCCGCCACACCCCTCCGCTAGACATTTGCCTAATGTGACTTAATCGCAGTCATTTATCAAATAGAGAATATAAAGTAAGCATATAATCGTAATTTCATCCCCTCCCTCATCTGAATACAATTTGTAATTCTCTGCAAGCTACATTATTTATATTTGTGTGTTTCAGTGGTGCTCTTTTTTCATTTTTATTTTCAGCAAAAGAAAATGGAATTTCTATACAAAGACAATAGGGCTCTTTAATTTTCAATAGGCCCCTTATCACAAACAGAGCAGGTGTTTATTAAAAAATAATTTTAAAAATTCTGGTGAAATCAAAAAACATTGCTTTCATTATATAGCAAACAGCCTTCGTTTAAGTATATTAATGTTCATAATATATTTCCATTCGTAGTGTACTGGTTACGACGTTAGGTTTTAAACATACACTTTTTGCGTCCGATCCCATTCTAAGTTAAACATTTGTCAACACGGTAGGGCGTGGCGAGGGTGGACAATATACCTTTTTTAATTCAATGTTATGCAATACATAGTACGAAAGTGCAACGCCAGGCGAAGGTCTCCCCAAGTATTGGTTAATAAAATAGAGAATCGCCGAGTTTTCATGGGCCCCCCTCCATTGGATAAAAAAAATTTATCCATTCAGTTTGTTTGTTGTGTTACTTGTCTCAAAGTATTTAACGCTGAGACAATTCTTCCCGAAGAAGTTAATCGGTTTCAACAATTGATTTTTGTTATTTATTTAGTAACTTATGAAAATAATAAAAATGTTTTTTTTTATTGTGTACATTAAAACTTTCTCAAAATACTCAACAGTGATTTCTAAAAGGAAAATTAATCATTTAAATGAATGAAACTCGTAAATTATTACGTCCAAGTCAGGTTTTAAATGCAGAAGTAACCTTATTTATTACAATAAAATATCAGAGTTTGTTAAAGTTTTTAAAATTCAAGGATCTAGGTTGTTTACATTTTTTCTCGTAGTCTGTCATTGTAGGTAAATGGAATCTTATTTTAAAAAAGCGAAATAAAAGAAAGAGAAAATTCGGTTCAAATAGTGTAGAAGTCACATATTTGTTTGTGTTAAAAATGATTGAAAGGTATTATTATTGATATATATTGATTCTTGATATGTATATTTTGTAACCGAATAAATATTAAAAAAATAAATGAACAGTTCGGTTCAAATTCTGTAAAAGTAACAATTGTTTTAACTTTTTGTAAATAATGAAAACATATATTTTTTGTTCTTATGTTTTAGAGTTGAAATGTTTTTTTTATTTATTATAATGTAACATATCAGAATTTTTGAAGTGTATTTAGTAGTGTAAAGTTCTAAATCCGTATAAAGAAGTGTATCATATTTAATTATCGACGTTTACAAAATCGTATTTGATTATGTCGGATGAGTTTTTATAAATACACATAGTGTAATATGATAAACGGTATTAGGGTAACAGTGTCTGATCGTGTGATAGACTTCATTCTGAATGTACATCTCATTCTTGCAAATAGTATCTGCTGTCTCGAGAAGACAAACTTTACAAAAAATAGATGCATCTTTAAGAATAGATACCCTAACTCCTAACGTTTTCTGCTCGAAATATTAACATAACTCACGCATATCTATCGCGTTCACAAATACAATTACTGTATTACACTTTTACGAACTTTTAAACTGCGGCGGGAGAAAGTCGTAAGTTTAAATTAATAGAAGCATATTAAAGTGACAAATCAAAACATTACTCAAGGGATGTTATATATTTCAGATAATTCACGTGAAACTTATTTAAAACGATCCAAAGTAATGTAATTAAATATGAGTTCAAAAACGGGTAAAACGGTAAATGAATAAATTGAACGATAGGAGTGTGACATTCACTCGAATAAATTTAATTATTTAATGAACTGTTTGTACCGACAGAAACAAAGTTTCCTAATAGAAATAAAGATGCGTTCTACTAATCTTAAATGCTTACTGTAATACGCTATATGCACACCATTTGATCACCCTATGTTATTGCTTATAGCACAGCGATTATTTTGAACAGATTGCGAGCCAATGACGGAGTACAAGATGGAAGAGGAAGTGTTACGCAATGATCTATACTTTCTCTGTCAAATTTGGATGAATGTTCTACGTCTGTAAATGCACCTATGTATGACATATACAACAATCATCTTACTCGTAACCACACTAATAACACATTACTATATTTGATAGAGGTACACTTATCACCAGGAAACAAATCGCGAACACACAAAGTTAATGTAAAAAAAGTACTAATAATCTACAGTTCTTCTAAGAATCTATTTAAATTCCATGATAAATGCCAGTATACGGAAATCATCTGCTCTTAACAGGGTTAAGATGAAAATTCATATACACTAAATTTACAAAAGCAAGGAAATTCCCAACTTTTTTCACTTTTATTTACATTAATTAAGGGTATGACTACATATAAATCTCTATACATGAGTGAATGAAGTATGTGACGTACGCTGAAGAAAAATTCCTACAAGTAAAATAAATAGCCATGTTGATCTCGCATACCCTTAATGACTATAAAAGTGTAAAAATTTAGGAATTTGCTTCCTTTTGTAAATTTAGTGTATATACATTTTCATCTTAACCCTATTAAGGGCATATGATTTCAGTATACTGACTTTTATTATGGAATGTCACTACTTTTGTAAAAGCGATAGCTCAATACTATGGTCATTTTTTAGGTTTTTAGAGTTTTCTGGAAAACTAAGGTATATGGTAAACTGAAATTAAAATGGCATCAACTATACCCTAGACCCTCTATCAAAATCAGCTGAATCAATAAAATAGTTGATGAGATACAGGGTGGTACATACGTACACACTTACTAATGATGCTGAAATTCAACACACTTATAGAACTATCAAATAAAAATGTTGTACACACTTTTTACGAAGTTGGTTTATTGGATTTTGCGTTATGATTGATCAAGGAAATTATATTTCCAGCATAGGCTATTCTTAGGTCTATTAAGGGATCGAGCGTACTCGCGCCTCCCCATGATTACGTGTAACTATTTCTCGATCTCTCTGTTACTGTATCGTTTTCCATTTATATATTTATCAATCTATCTATCTATCTATCTATCTATCTATCTATCTATCTATCTATCTATCTATCTATATCTCTATAAAAATATATATATATATATATAGATATATATATAGGTATGCATATATATATACATATATATATATATATATATATATACATATATATATATATATGTATATGGTATGTGTGTGTCTGTTGTTTAGATAGGCTATGCATGTGTGTACGTGTATGAAGAGAGCAACCAGTTCAAATGCTTGTGGCAATCGTGGCATAGAACCCAATTAACTTTGCGTCTTTCGAAAGTTTTGAAAATTCTATTGAATAATTTGTTATTTTTTCATAAAAATAACATAGTTGTCTTTCTTTCGTTATGGCTTTTTATTCTCTTAATAGTCTAAACACGTACACTTCTGACTTAAGTCATTTGTTAATAGATATATTTTAAATCTGTTTACAAACGAGTATACGACAAATATGTGTTGACATTTTCTTTGAGATCTGGCCATCATGACCCCATGGTTTCCTTTATTTTTGCTTGCATCAGATCAATTAACCTGTGTTGTTTATTATGTCTTTATATAAGCAATAACTTATCTTAGCACATATTAGGTATAATTAACGGTAACGAAATCGTATTCAATCATATGAATTTTCTTTCTCGAGAAAAATGACAATAATAAAAGTATTTTTTTTTAGATTCGTTTGAGATAGTTTCTATATCAATTGATGTGCAATATGTTGTTCAATATATATATACTCAATAAACACACACACACACGCATATATATATATATATATATATAAATATATATATATATATATATATATATAGATATATATATGGGAAATGATGAATAAGGAAAAAAACAAGTGATTTTTTATATATTCATCAACGTTTCGTCTTTATTGGTAAGCCTTCCTCAGGATGATAACTTTAAGAAAAATGTCATGCAAGTACATCGAAATATTAGGTCGACATGATGGGTCAATGAGAAAGAAGAAGTAGCCGTTGCTTCTAACAGCACTCAACCAATGTGCGGACTGAGAAGTCAGTGGCAATGAATAACATGAATGTGGATGGCTGTGAGTTAAAAAAGGGGAAAGGTGGGAGTGTAAGTGAAATTGTCTTAGGGTGGAAAAGAGGTTGACCAGAGCTGAGTTTTTTTGTTATCGTGGTGAGGTGTAGCATGGATTTTCAGGGTATGGGAAAAGTGAGATGAGGGGAGGGTGGAAACTATGTGTATTTGGCATGTAGGTAGTGTCATAGATTTAGAAAAAGATTTTAAGAAATGAAGATAATTTGAAAGTCGGTGGGTTGGGTAGGTGAGAGTATGAAAGAAGTCGTCGAAAGGGTAAGATTGGTGAGGTGGAGAGGGGAGATGTAATTGACGAATATATAAAATATAATATCTTGTTTTTTTCTTTTTTTTCCCATTACTTTGTATTACTTTCATCCATCCTTTCTCATATATATATATATATATATATATATATATATATATATATATATATATATATATATTTATATATGGGTGTGCGTGTGTGGGGGATGTGTGGGGGTGTGGTTAACACAGATAATAACATTTATTTAAGCTGTTCTTCCTATTTTACCGTTTATGGTGATATAAGTAGTATTATTATTGCTACTATTATAATTACTATAGCTATACTAGCGCTGACTTATATGCGGTACTACGCATTTGTTACACAGCACTTCCAAGTATGTGTTTGATGAACTACAAGTCAGTAGAGTCCTTCACTATGCCAATTTGCTTATCAGCGGACACAATAAACTAACATCATTACATGATTGTGTACCATAGCCAATAACAGTTCATTGGTGCCATAAACATCGGTAAACTCCCATTCTTCTGGCACTTCGACACCCCGATCACCAAGCGTAACACCTACAATTGATTCGCCCTCGATTCATTTTTGCCAATCTTCATTATTGTACATTTGCAACAGAAATAGTTTATCAACAATTCACGTCAGACATTGTAAACTACAGTTCAATTAACATTTTTGTGTGAAGAAAACTGTTCTATTATGAAAAAATAAAGTTGAGCAATGTTATTTTTAGAAAAGTAAAATTCTATTAATTTATGAATAATTACAACGTTCTGTTCAATATTACTTGCTTATCAATCGCATTTTTAGTCAGCCGATACGAAAGCAAGACGGGCGTGGGTACGATAGCCAATAAAGCCTCATTGGTGCCATAAACATCGGTAAACTCCCATTCTTCTGGCACTTCGACACCCCGATCACCAAGCGTAACACCTACAATTGATTCGCCCTCGATTCATTTTTGCCACTCTTCATTATTGTACATTTGCAACAGAAATAGTTTATCAACAATTCACGTCAGACATTGTAAACTACAGTTCTATTAACATTTTTGTGTGAAGAAAACTGTTCTATTATGAAAAAATAAAGTTGAGCAATGTTATTTTTAGAAAAGTAAAATTCTATTAATTTATGAATAATTACAACGTTCTGTTCAATATTACTTGCTTATCAATCGCATTTTTAGTCAGCCGATACGAAAGCAAGACGGGCGTGGGTACGATAGCCAATAAAGTCTCATTGGTGCCATAAACATCGGTAAAATCCCATTATTTCGGTAGTTCGATAAATCGATCATCAAGCGCTGCGTTTTTTGATAGTTTCTGAAATCGCCACCTTTCAAGTATTGCTTACACTGCGGAACACTCTCCTGTTTAATAGTTATCAAGTCGTGTTCTTTCTTTCTCGACCCCCCACCAGTAATAGGCTCGTCCATGATTTCTTTTTGCCACTCGTCATTATTTTACACATTCAAACATTGGGGTATTTGATTATGGCTATAATAGTGCATGCACTTTTATATTCCTCGCAAAGTTATCTATCTATGTAATCATTGAATTATTATATACAAGTCTTTCAACGCTTTGCTACTAGAAAACAAAGATGAACTTTTTTTTATTGAATCTATTTAACGAACAACTTAGGTATGATTTGCTTTGTTATAATAACATTTTATTTTAATCTATATTGTCTTATGATTGCTCTATCCCGAATATTGAGCTTTACTAACTTTACGATAATTTCAAATTGCTTAGAGTGGACATACTATGTGTAGCCTAATACTTACACACACATATATATATATATATATATATATATATATATATATATATATATATATATATATATATATATATATATATACAGGGTGGGCAAAAATAAGGGTCCTATTTTTAAAAATTACTAACTTTTTCATTTATTGATTTTTTTTTTTTTTTTTTTTAGAATAAGTAAAGGACCCCTTCCGAAGCAAGCATGAGCCGTATTAGCCCTAAGGAACGTACCCTCATTTAGAAAACATTATTTTTGCTTAAAAAACTCAAAACAGTGTAAAAAACAATACTTTAGTTTTTGTAAGTTTTAAGAAGTGTTTTTCGGCTAAAATTTGTTTTGTTTATTTCAAAAGATCTCGGAAGGGTCAGTCTACACACACATAAAGTTTGGTGAGTTTAACTTTTATTTTGTGGAAGTTATTCAAATACAAGTTATTCAAATTTAAAGATAGGACCCTTATTTTGGCCCACCCTTATATGTCTGTGTGTATAAATATATATATATATATATGTATATATATATTTATAAATGAAAATATAAAAAAAAGTGTATATTTAAAATAAAACTATCTTTAAAATCGGCAGAATAATTCAACGAGATGATTCGATGAATATGTTATATATATATATATATATATATATATATATATATATATATATATATATATACATATTCGTATTTCAGGTATCACCATACAATATATATACACCCATATATATATATATATAAGGGGATTGGCGATGAACAAAGTAAGTTCATTACTTTGATACAAGAATTAAAACAGAACGATTATTTTTGGTACGATCGTTTCTAAAATAAACAATTTGGATAATATATGTATATATAAATATACATATATAAATATATATATATATATACATACACGATTAAAAATTGTTGATCAATATATATTTACATTGCTTGATATATACCTGAACAAATACAGTGCAAGTAGAGTTTACTATATACATTCTGTAGCTTGATTTTAGATTTGAATAAGTAAATATATACTAATAGAATTAAACTTAATGATGCTAAAGTTAACAGCATATGCAATGGGGTTGCTTAGCTTGTTTTTGGATATTTTTATTTTGATGTACAATAGAATGACGAAAACACTAAATGTTATATATGTGTTTTTAATGTATACAGTATAGTCTGTCTTAAGTATCACCTGAAGTGTTACTAATGTTGTTAATTTTATTAGTGATTCCCACAGTTTGTAACTTCCTCACTAAACTGATATCACTTAGTTAATTTTTTACTTATTTTTTTAATTTTCATTTTGTAACAATTTTTATAAAATTTTAAAAAATATAATCTATCTATCACTTTAAAAAAATGCAATGATTACTACAATAATGAAAATATGAAAAGATGTGAGTTAAAACACACTGACCATCACAATTAATTCGATTATGTCAAAGTTTAGTTCCATTTCGTTCTATTAAGATAGTAATATAGATGTGGTTCACACGTAAAAAAAAAACAATATAAACAAAATCTGACACGTACAGTATGCGTTTATTCCACTTGTTATGCACTTTTCCAACGTTTGCGATTTTAGAATATTAATGCACATGCACTCACATTGTAAGGTTTAATACGTTATTAAAAAATGTAAGTTTGAACATGTACTTTTTAATAATTATTAAAAACGGTATCGCATAACAATACCCCAACACTTGAGTGAGCTACACTCTGTGTTTGTGGAAATATTGGCAACAGTTGCTAATTGAGTTTAACCTATTATAAGTATTACGTCACAATATTTAATGCATCAAATGCTCTTGTTTATTAATCTTACATGTATTACTTATTATTCGCTGCTAAAATATTAATTCAAACGTTCATTTGTTATCTGCATGTAAGCAAACATAAAGAAGTATTACTTTATTATTATGATTTAGAAACATGTTAGTATATTTTAGTATGCTTATGTAAAAAAATACGCAACTCAATACTGGCCATACTTATAATAGTATACATTTGAATTTAGGTTTATAATAGAAACTTCACTTGTATATTTGTAAACACGATATATTGTTAATGCAATATAATTAAATGATCAGTTTAGTTTTATGTACATCTCTTTTGCCAATTAATATAACTCATATATCAGTAATAACCATAATTTATAGTATAACAATCAGATGCTTGTTTTAATTGTTTTGTACCTTTGATAATTGCCAGCATGTTTGAAAGGTGATTTACAAAGATGTGCTATTGTTCTGTAATCTTACGTTGAATTTTGCATAAGTAATTTTCCTGTTATCATTGACTTCATTATTACAAATATCCCAGCCTATAAAATTGTTCGGTCTGATTTGTCTACATACTAATAATATTAGTTTTTTTTCTAAATTTAAGGCCATAAGTTATATTTCTGTTTCTGACAATCATATGAATTCTGACACTTCAATATGTTCTATCTTAAAACATTTCATTTTTCGTAGCATCAAAAATGAAAAATCACATCAAACCCAATTTTAGATTGATTTTTTCATTATATAATAAAGCAAATGTACGATCATTTAAACACTGGGTTAATAAACTCACTATTTTTAACCCGATCCAGTTTCTGTCGTAAATTGCAATAGCATCTAAATGCATCAGAATGCATACATCTATGAATTTGTAGACATGATTCACCATTTTTCTTATGAGTTAAGATTTATTAGTGAAGGCATATTGGTCACTACAATACATATAACCACTATAAATGCTATTACATTCTTCATTTTTTGCGAATGCATTTTGAACTTTCATAAATAAACATAGCCTGATTACTTAATACATGTTTCGGGTTTCCAAAAGTTTAGTTCTTTAATCGTGAATATCCATCGATCACAATGTTATCTTGACTAATTAGTTAATAATTATTTTGATCGAGTTTTTGCATTCGCATTAATTGGTTGGACATTTAGTACTTTCGACATAATGGCATCTCAAAACATACGGAGTGGCATAGCGCACTACCTTCCATTTAAACAAATAGTACTATTGAGGAGTTGATGACTCCTTTCGTCGCCTGGCCTTCGCACTGTATCTATTTGCAAGGCTTAGATGTACAAGAACTGGAACGCGTCTAAAGACAATTACGGATTGGCCTTGTTTACTGACGAGGGCAATAAACCCAGTATCTCTTTTCTCGTGACTAAAACTTACATGACTAGTCTGGGTCGCTCTAGTTCAGACAGGTGTAGGGTACAGGTTAGACAGCTTTTCTGCCTGCTGTTTTCGATTGGTAGTTAGGAGCCCGAACTCCTGGGAAGCGTTACAACGGTTTCACCATCAACAGTTGTATAATATCATTGGTAACTCTGTGTGTCATGTCGCACATAGGAGGGAGCCATACAGTTATTTGCGGTAGGCTTTCCCGAACCAACAACCCCCATGGACCAAGTCACGACTAATGGAGTGGCTGTGGGAGCTTATTGGCGCCACACAAGCACCACCTTTGCCGTCCCCACTCTATATGAAAAGAAAAATAGATTTACCAAAAAAACAAACCTAAACTTGACACCCAGCAAAAACATCTTCGCCTCAGCCCTTGAGGTTAACATTCACACATATCCGGGCATTAGAACCAACATAAACGACATAAAAAAAGTTTCTCCTAAAAAATGCCCCGGATACCCTAGCTCTAGGGGAAACAAACCTAAAATCCTCAATCTCTTCTAACAATTTTGACATGACTTATTACTATTCACTCAAACGTAAAAACATTGACCAACATATGTATAAGCTAGGAGTTTATGTTTCGAACACGCACTCCTTGACTAAAAAACATAGAGTAGTATCACATGACAAAGCTTACAATTGCTTTAGATTGACCTTACATCACAGAGTTAGTTACTTATATTTCTTATAGAGTTCTCCCGCGATCCAGAACTATACCCTGAAAACTTAGATAAAACACTACCACTTAACGCGAATGACCAAATACATGTATTTGGGGATGTTAATACGCACCACCGTGACTGGTTGGGATTTCCCAGCGTTACTGAAACAGCTGTGGACTCTACATTTAATTTTTCCTCAGCTAACGACTTCTCACATACTTTCACTTATTTGCCCCGCCTTCCTAATCGTGCGGACTAGCAAGTCTCACTTCTCGACTTGTTCTTGAGATACCTACTCGATAACTGTGTTGCAAATACCCATATGCTACTCGGAAACTCTGATCACGTTGTTGTAATGACACTTAGTACCTTAAACACCTGTCAAACATCAGTAAAAGCTGCTGCCTAAAACGACGGGAAACTGCGTTTAGATAATTAAGGGATATCATACGCGACGCAGTATAGGGTGAAACATCTTCATTCCCTTGTGATCAGTATGCACATGAGCAACCGGAATTGGTCAAATCAACTTATGGTTTACATCATAATGTGAAGCTGTTATTGCTGAGATGCAGAAGGTATTCCGAAATTTCGACCGCTAAATTCAACTGCGAATAGACATATATTTATAAAGGCAAGAACAGATTGCAAATAGTGATAGATTAAGCAAAAAGAAGGTATACAGAAATAACTGACACAAACATTCAGTAAGAGAAACTAAATACTCGTGATTTATGGAACAATCTACAATAGGGTGATAAATAATGGTCAATCAACGATTTCCCTGCTATAAAATCACAGCAATTTGCACAGCTTTCTGCCTTTAACTCCACTTTGGACTCAGCCAACCCAACCTCCCTAAATCAACATTGCGGACGTAAGCCACACGTTGTCAAAAGAACTTTGACACCCCCAAAACGTGTGGGCTTTATCTAATACCAGTAATAGTAATTAAGAAAAACTTGCTAAGCTGGACATTAGGGTTTCCTAACTCTACAACAAATCATTTGCTCAATCTTGTTTCTGATAGTTGGAGAATTACCTCTGTAGTACCAGTCTTTTTAGATTCCCGAGATGGAACTGTTCCTCTAAACTGTCATCCAATAAGCTTACGCTAGATCTTTGCTAACGTGTTTGAATACTAATTAATCTAGCGTTAGTCCGGCGCCTAGTAAATGCTGAACTTATTTCTAATAATCAATACGGATTTAGACAAACACATTCTAACGCAGATATCCTTACGATCATCTCCAGACGCATATATCATACACTGCAGAAACCAGGTGAAGATAGGGCGGAAGCACTTGTTATATCAAAGGCTATTGCCAAGCTATAGCAAGTAGGGCTTTTCTTAAAACTGCACTTATATGGTATTACTTGACAAATAGTTTATATAATGTTATTATTCCTTACAAAAAGAAAGATCCAGATTGTCCTCGATGGCTATTAATCTAAGCACCATGACTTAAATTCTGATGTACCGTTGTGGTTTATCTTTGTACCTCTTCCGTCCCTGATCTTCATGAATGACGTGTATGATGTCATTGAGACTGAGATAGGAATATGTGCTGACGATACCACCTTCTACGATCGTCATGTGTGCAAAACCGACGCGTACATATCTGAGGAAATGGCTGAATACTTAGAGTATGACCTAATCTGTAGTGGATTGGGTTTAAAAATGGATGGTGACTTTTAATGCTGCAAATACTAAGCTACTTTCCTGTAATAACTACAATACACTTCTTCAATAACCGATATTCTGGCAAATAACCTTCTAATTTATCATTAAAACCTCTCGGCATGACTTTCACAGATAACTTAAGGTTGAGTAAATGCATTCAACGCATCACCAGGGCTGCTGCAAAGTAAGTTGGATCGATCTATTGTGCTAGGAAACTTTTCACACCTTATATTATCCTATATTTTTACAAATACACCATCTGCACATGCATTACGTAGTGTTGTCACAGCTGTGCTGAGACATCATCAATTACTCGAGTCCTCTAAGACAAGGCCCTAACCGAGGTGTTAACTGTATAGGTCCCTCACTATCAACGAAGCTCTGGCTCTTGTTTCATCGCCGGAATGTCGCTTCCCTGTGCCTGTTTTGCAAGTACTTCAATGGCTTGTGATCTGATGAACTTGCTGCTCTGGTGCCCTAACAACGTAAATTACGTAGATCAACCCGACAGTATGTCAACTTTCATTGATTCACTGTGGAAGTCTCCATATGCTCATGAGCTTTCTACTCCAAAAGCTTATTTTCCCGTGCTGTTAAATCTGAAACTCTTTCCCTGGCTCCTGTTTTCCTGACGGTATCAATATGCAGGAATTTAAAAATAATGTACACAGACATCAAGCTGCACAGCTCATGATTTAGGTTGACCCCTCAAACTTTCACTATTTGTCTTACCTGTAAAGTGGCGGCCTGCATTGTTTGAGGTAAACTATGTTAAAAAAATGTACACATTTTACACCAATAAAACTCTTACAACTCTAATATTTTAAACATTTTTTACAAAATCATTAATATTTGTTACAGCATGAACTTTTAAATTCGTGAAGAAAAATTATGTGAGTAATGTACTTAGTATGATTATATTCTGGTTATTTCTTTAGTTGTTGTTTTTTGTTATGAACTAAATAAGATTGTGTCAATTTGTAAATGATGATGACTTTTTGACGAGAAATAAATAGGTCAATTTATTTTCTAGTAATGTTTTTCCCAAAAGTTTAACTCATTTTTTTTAGTATACTTTTTATAATTTCTATAATGTGTTTGATATGTTGCCCTGTAAATATATTTACAAGCTATTCTATTATTTCTATATTTTTTGGCATTTCAATGTTTACCTTTTTTTAAATTATTTTACAATTTTTCTGTATATTTTTCTTTTCGTGTACCATTATCTTGCTAATTATTCTCAATTTGTTGTATATTGTTTCTGATATATGTGTTGCATATTGCTCATATATATTTTACACTTCACTATCATCATTATGTTCACCTAATTTTTCTAAGGCTGCAACGTGTGTGTTTTTATTAGATTTATATTCATCGAATTCACTGCTTTATATATTCATTTTTCAAATATTCTGTAAAAACTCGAAATCCAAATATAGGAAAAACACAGGGGTGGAATTGATTTTATTCTTGTTTAACATATGGCTTGCCGAATGTTATCTTGACTGTGGGAGACGAAATAATGTTGGATGAATTGCTGTTCCTATTTTAGGGGAGATATCGTTGTTTTAAATTTATAATACTAATTGTGGTTTCGGATTAGGGAAACATTTTTTCTTAGAATAAGAAGGACTTATTGTTATGTCGAATTCGAGGAAAACATTGTTTTTAATGTATTAAATAAACGTGTCCATTGGGCATGGGCACACCGTTCGCGTGTTTAAAAAAGTTTACTATGAAATACACTTATCTTTTTTTGTATGTATTTGTCTACTAAAAATAACAAGTTTGGTTCCAATGGCCTCAATTAAAAATACTGTTGATTTTAAATACTTACAATTGTAATACTAACATATTTTTAATGAGTTATATAGTTCTATTTATCTCATTTTTAAAACACCAAATACTATTTCTAATCCATATAAGACATAAACAGCGTTACGTAATATAACTTTCTGTAATTTTAAGCTGCTCCATATTCTTAAACTCTTGACAATATTTTAAATATTTGTAAATTCCGCCAGCTGTTGTATGAAATAATTATGTGTCTTCAAAGTTTTGTGATAAGATTCAATGTATAGAGTTATCGTTCACATTGATCACAAACGATATATTGGCACACCTTTTCCTCTACTATACAAAACCTTAATCGTGTTTCCACTCAAGTAACACGCTTGGGATAATGTCTATTGTAGTGCAATAAATAAAATGTAGAAAACGTTCATTGTGTACCTTGTTTCCTTAACCTGTATGTAATATACATTTATATTTATATATATATATATATATATATATATATATATATATGTTTATTTATTTTGGTACAGAAAAAAATTACGCTCTTTTTTTTTCTATTTTCAATTTTCACTTAAATTATAAATTAATACAGCAATCTGCTGGGAGTTATTCTGCTATATTACAAAGACGTATATATATATATATATATATATATATATATATATATATATATATATATATATATATAGAGAGAGAGAGAGAGAGAGAGAGAGAGAGAGAGATAGATATAGAGAGATAGATACATAGATAGATAAAATAGATAGAAAGATAGATAAAAAGATAGATAGATAGATAGATAGATAGATAGATAGATATACGTATTTCTCAATTAGGTAAATAATTAGCTTAAAAAATGTTTAACATACTACCGCGTGCGAATAATATATATATAAATATATATATATGTATATATATGTATACATATATATATATATATATATATATATATATATATATATATGTATATATATGTATATACATGTATGTGTGTATATATATTTATATATATATATGTATATATATATGTATGTATATATGTATATGTATATATATATATATGTGTGTGTATGTATATTTACATATATATATACATATTATGTATATATATATATATACATGTATATACATATATATATAGACACATATATATATATATGTATCTATATATACATGGATGTAGGTATATACATTTATGTACATATGTATATATGTATATATATATATATATATATGTATATATATATACATTTATGTATATATATACATTTACGTATATATATATATATATATATATATATATATATATATATATATATGTGTGTGTGTGTGTGTGTGTGTGTTAGTGATATGTTTTTAAAATTATGTGGGCAATGCAAATTCCGACTAAGATGTAAGTTAGAAGGAACTAAAACAAAAAATCGAATACGAGATATTTATTTTTGCTTAAATCTTACATAACAGCTAGAGTGGAGTACGCTGTTTGTGATATGTCTGGATGATTATAAAATCATCTATTTAATATTTCGGGAAAGGAAACTTCCCTTTTGTCAAAAATAATTAATACCTAAAGAAATCTCCGACCGTGAATAGAATCTGACAAAACAAATTGGCTACCAAAAGACTAAATCGCAGCAAATCTTGTCTCGCAGAATATTAAAATTAAATTATCACGGTTATGTTATGTATATAAATAAACTAATGCCTATTCCGTTCTCACCATAGCCCACATAAGTAAGCCCAAAACACGTAGACACTGCACCCTCTCTAAATCTTATTTCTTAAAACCATCTTTCTTCAGCGATAAAATAATCACTCCCATCCGCAAGGCTATATATTAAGAAAACCTTGATATACAAGTACCTCATACTGGCACTTTCTTACGCTAACACCTGTATAAAAGGCATACCAACCACACCCCTAAACACTACTCCCTAACCAATTGCCCTATCCCAACACCGGTATGTGCTATCGCACCAACTGTGTTTATAAGCTACAGTACAATAAATGCAACAAGTTTTACATTGGAAACACAACAAGGCCGCTACACTTTCGCTTGAAGGAGCACGTGAACGTCCGTATATCCTCTTTCTACAAGCACACAGATATTTGCTCGAATACACAGCGTGTTAACATGGCTCGATCTTAGCGTCTATCAGAAACATTGAGGACCATAAAATCACAGAATCAATCCTCATCTCAACATTTAACCCCTCAATCAATCAACGTCACGAAATCCACTCACCGTGCATTCTATAATATCTACCACTCACCCACTGACCAACCCTTATAGCTGACACTCATTATACTCTGTTTCCACTACTTCACTAATTACTTACCTCCTATATACAATCATGCCACATCCAAACAATCAAATAGGCCCCTCACCACCTGAACATCCATCCCAACACACATGCAGCCACAAACCAACAACCATATTTAACCTACTCCACTAACCCACCGAAATAAGTAACCTCATAATCTTGCATTGTTAATTAATTAATCCAAACACATATAAAATGTATACACATAACATACAAATATAAAATTAAAATAAATAAATAAATACTAAAATTGTGATGATAATAAATAAATACATTAAATATAAAGAAAATAAAAATACAAACAACATTTTAAAAAATATTTTTAAAAAACCTATATTATGAAATATTAAAACAAGATGAAAAATAAAGAATATATAAATAAACAAATAAACAAACAATATTACATACATACATGTATGCGCATTATATGTGTATATGTATGTAAGTGTGTACGTATGTATGTATGTATGTATGTATGTGTGTATACATTTATGTGTATATGAATATTTATGCATGTGTGTATGGGTATTATATATATATATATATATATATATATATATATATATATATATAACTAATAATTCATTACCCATATTTCAACCGACCGAATGTATGAATTAATTCGCGTAACAAACAGAGTTACTTCCTGTATATCTTATAGTAACCACATATCACCCTAATTCGATAATAGTTTGATGAAACTAACAATCAATATTACTTCTTGAATATATTATAATCAATAAATTCAATGAAAAAAATAAAAACAATCTAAAATATTTAAAATGAGAAATTAAGTACTTTGCTGTATATTGACATTCTTAAAATACGGAAGAAAAGAAATACGAAGATAAAATACACTAAAAATGAAAAGTAAATGATGAAAAAATATATTTAACAATAAAAATAATATATATATATATATATATATATATATATACATATATATATATATATATACATTATTTAACTAACAGTTTATCGATTAATATACACTTATCTAATATTGCACATATATTTTTAGACACCACATTTATATACATAACATAACATTAACAATCTTTATTTTCTATATTCTGCCGACTGGTTTAGCGGAGATTCGGTCTTTTTGCACAATTTAATTGTGTCGTATTCTCTTCACGGTTGGAGTGTTTTTCTGGTATGTATTATTTTTGACAAACGAATTCTGTGGAGCGTTTAATAACGTTCTCATTCGAAAACTGTAATATGATTTTTTGATAATCTTCATTGAATTGAATTTTCTTGCAAAATATTCTATTTAATATAATCTATATTTCCAAGTTGAAAATGTAATCGAATCTATATTTCTTAAATTCTGTTATATTCATCACCATGTGTCAAATACGTAATATGTAATAGTATAAATCCAATTATATTAAAACGTGCCCTGTATATACAGATAACGAAATTGATCAATGCTACACTCGTCCTGATATTTATTGCATTTTCCAGAATTAACAATCGACGAATTTGAATTAAATTAAATCGTGGTTTCAATTTACTAATTGACGTATAGCATACGTATATAGTCAGTGCAATTAATTAGCATATACATTTTAAAGTAAATTAAAGTTTAGAATAAAAAAAAATTACAAACAATTGTTATCGAGGAAAATGTTTACTTGAGTCCAGTAACATAAGTTAACGTGTAAATATAGACACATGTACCAAGTGACGAATAGTTAGATCTAAATTCGAATTTAATCATGTTAGGAATTGCTTATTTTAACAAACGAATTCCGGAAAAACAATGCAAAGGATCACAAATCTAAAAATCAACATACTCGATGACTTTGTACATGACATTATTTTATCTATTCTCATGTATTTATAACATACACGTATCATCCCATCATGTGTGAAATCCTGTTTCATGCTTCTTACTTAATGGGCAAGACAATCGAAATGTAAACATATATCAACCTCTGAGATATCGTTTAGATAAGTGGGTCGCAACAATTTCTCCCTATCAGGCACACGAAAGCTTTAATAGAGATTTCGAGTAACACGAACATGTTTTTTTATTAACGTGAAACATGTAGTAATAATGTCAATGACAAAACAACCCCTGCTGGCTTATCTATCAGCTTGTCGAATTGAATTTCCTAACTTCAGTTTTACCTCAAGCGTAAGTCTCGTCCCTTCTCAATCTGCAACTGATGACGTTTCTTTGTGAATAACTTATTGCCTGCAGAAAAACCTGCTTCAAATAACCAAGTAGTAGGAACGCTAAGTAAGAACGAAACTACATTGTCAAAGAGCAATGGATGGCATGATCCCACTTTCAGCCATCCAATTAAACCACCCCTTTCAATATTTTTATTGAAACTTTATTCTCTTTTAGGCTAATAAGTTCTCGGTCAATAATGAGATCAATGTGTTCCTCACTTAAGATGTAAAAATGTGCCATATCTATAATCCAACTAGGCGGACTCATTCTGATGCTCTTTTTTACATTTTCTAGTCATATATTCTCTCAAGCTTTGCAAGTGTCAGTGCAGCGTGTGATTACTTCTGGGCTTGGAGTACGTTTCAACAAGTTACAAAAATAAGCAAATTCATTATTTTATGATGCATCTTCTAGAGACTTACTTTGTTAAAAAAGAGCGCACTTTCTCAGCACACTCTACCAGATTAGCGTTTCGCCCTTGTAGTGTCTTGTTGAGTTGGTTGACATGCACAGTCAGCCAGGTAGAAAATCCTTAGTTGTGTTATTCATCATTGAAAACAATGTATCAGCTTTACATGTATGCTTCTTGCTACACGCCTGTGTTTCTATGTAATGAACAAAGATTAGAAATATATACCACATTTCAGAAAACGTACAAGATATTTTCTTTTAGAAAGGCACTAAACTTCAGTTTACATGAGACGTGCTTAGTGGTTCTCACCTTCACATACTTTCTGATAGACAGTCATGCCAAGCATTCGCTTTAACAATATTCACTGATGAAATAGAATATTTCAATACTTCAACCATGTCACACTAACAGATTTAGCAGCAAGATGTGTTCGATGAATAATGCAATAGAATTGTGAATATATGAAGGCCAACGTCTTTTAATTAAGCAACAGAGTTATTGTGCTTGCAGATCATAGCGCCAGACCCCTCTGTCGCAATCTGCAACATATTTAACAGAGGGATATAATTATCGTGCAAATAGCTGTAAACAGCCGCATATATATTGTCGCTTCGTGTGTAAATCAGCTTCACGAAAATAACAGTTTTTCGTGAATCACCCTCGCATCAATATATCGAACATAGACAAAGAAATAAGACAAAAGTTTGTTGATTCGTGTCTCATCAATTTGTAGTGAGAATGTAAAACTTTTAATTGTTCCACCAGTTTTATTTAGGTTTTGCGCAATTTTAGACTGCTTTCTCATCACTGTGTCATGAAACAAGGAGATTATATTTAGCATATTGGCAAGGGGTTCTCTTAGCAGTCCTTTAGTACACATCAACATTGCTGGCTCCACTGGACGTTCTGCAGTTGGGTTAGGCTTATCCAGCTGATCAATTCATTCCCATACTGGATAGCTGACTTTTACTGTCTTGTATTATACTCATCTACTTTTTTGGTTCATTTGTTGGGGCGGAACTCCACTTTCTTCCCGGAATAGCTGCGCTCCCTTCCTACAGAGTCAGTAAACTTCAGCTGTTGATAAGCTAATAATTTATATTTTTACTTGGAATCGTTTGTCATTATAAACACACATTCAGACTTCTCATAATAAAACATGATTGATGGAAGCCTAGTAATTCAAAATATTACCGGTAATTGCGTGTAGTCTTCTTTCGTCGAACTTGATGATTATATTGTGAAAAGTCAGAAGGCTAAAACTAAAATAAAATAAACATTAAGCATTAGAGTACATCCATTATAATTTAAAATAAACATAGAATTTCAACACCCATGTATTTTTAGTCAGACCCACTCCAGTCGCAATGAAAGCCCAACGCCCATTCCAAAATTTCCTGGAAGTCCGAGTGGATAAAAACTGTTTCAGATGACATGATTTTTCAATTGATTACTATTAACACTAAACTGTTTCAACAAGAATTACGTTTGGTTAACGTGGAAGAGTATGTCTACAATTTTTGTGAAAAAAATACGTGATAACAAAACTAAAACATATGTTGTGTACATATTTAAAACCAATTTATTCAAAAAATGCCGAGGACAAACGTAATTAATTTCTAATTGAAATTCATTTAATGGAAAAATTAAGTTTAATATAAATCAGTAATCCAAAGAATGTAACGCCAAATAACGAGTGATGCATTGTTGCCACTGAGTACATAAACACAATTGGAAATAATATTTGCAAAATAATTAATAATGTAGTTTAATCAATTATTTATGTGATATAATACGAACTCATATCGCCTAATTCTATTTGATGTAATGTGTTTTACATGCTTTTTAATACACATGATACCGAAGAAAATACCATACTTTAACTAAACATAAACACCCATCCTGCGACAAAATAACATTACAACACACATCATGAGCCTAATTCGGCTTCGCCATTTTCATATATTAAAAACTGCGGCGACAGTAAAAAATGTGGGTTAAACACTTTTTCACAAATTTAAATACATTACTGCAATGATACTTAAACTGTGAATGTTTTTGCTTATACAGCGGTTTTGACCTAGAAGTCTCGTTGTGTAACTTTTCACGAACCGACACTTCATTAAATGAACAATTATAGGAGAAAATCGCACACTCTCGACGTGATAATTGTTGACATTTACCGTGTTTTTCTCGAAGTATTTTCAAGAAAATTTCAAATATCTTATACACGTGCTGATCCAACAGTTCAATATGCAACATATAACGAATAATTAAATATATACGGTTGTTGAAATTAACCTTTTCTTTTAAATTAAAAAATGGCTATCACGCAATACTGACATAACAGTTATGCTTCATTATTTAATTGTTTGTTTCAACAATAAAAATAATTCAAGACATCAAATTATTATTAGAATGCGATTTTAAATACGTATGAGTAAAAAAAAAGTGTGTTATTGAATCCAAATTCCATATTGTCATATACACGTACAATTTTCCACAGAAATACAAACTTAGAATAAAAAGTATAATATTATTGGCAGAAAGTACAAATAATATACACATAATGTAGGCTAAGAAAAGAAGTTGAAATGTTGAAAAGTGTAAATTAGGCGATAAACTAAAAAAATGTTGAAGTCAAAATGATTTAGCACTTAAAATGAAATACAGATAAGAAACATCACTTAATTAGATGTTGTTCAATTGCTATTCAAACAAAGAAGATACATATTAACACGAGAAGTTGAGCATTTGAATTCATAGCAACTTCTCTAAATATTTATAGAAATCTTCTTAAAACGAATCATTAAACACAATAATACGAGTTTGATGAATGCAATAATTATTAACTTGTGTCATATCAAAAACGGGAAAAGGAAAAGAAGCGTAAATGAACGTAAAAGCGAAAATCAGAACCGTAGACTTACGAGGTAACTTCTGTTCGGGTGTGTCTCAGAGAGAATTCACTTATATATTACGGAATTAAAAGTTGAGACATAACTAAAGTAGTAAAATGGCAAGAATGTAAATGGACTGAAAATGGGTGATACAAAATAAATTATATTTTCAATTATAAATGTATCGGGCTCTCCCAGAATTTGAACGCAGGACCTCTCGAAACCAAAGCAGAAATCATGCCTAAATATACTAATATGTATGACTGTCTCAAGCCGAATTTTCCTGCATATATTAAACAAGTATTAAGTTTAAAGGTAACCAAAGCAGTAAAAGGGCAACCAGTGTAAACAAACTGAAAATCTGTGATACTAAAGAAATGCAGACTTTCAATTCTCAAAGTATTGGACTGGCCCAGGTTATGCTCTGTTTCAAGACTAACTAACCAGCGTGTATTAGACAATTATCTGATTCAGGCATAACAAAACTAGTAAAAATTCAAGAAACGTCAATTAATTGAAAATGTGTGATACTAAAGAAATTATGTAATGAAGACTTTCAATTCTAAAACAATTCGGCTTCTCAAGGATTTAAAACCGGAACTTCTCTCACCTTAAACGAGAATCATACCCCTTGACTGACGAGCAAATTCGTCGTAGTTCTATTTCAAGCCGAATTTACCAGCATATATTAAATACTTATGATATTGAGGCATAACACAAATAGTAAAAAGGCAAAAACGTAGTAATGTGTAAATTACCGATACTATAACATTTGTGTAATGGGCACTTTTAATTCTAAAATGATCAGGCTTGTTATAGATTTGAATGCGAAACCTGTCGCAACTTAAGCATGAATCATACGCCTAGACAAAATATAACACTTTTGTATCAGACTGGTTCAAGCCGAATTCAGCTGCAAAAGAGACAAAAAGAAAAGTAGAAAAAAAGACAAAGTCGTAAATTAACTGCAAATGGGTTATACTAAAGACATCGTTCAATAAACACTTTTAATTTTAAAAGTATTCGGCTCGTCCGTGAATTTAAATTCTGTAATCCAGACATTCAATTCTAAAAGCAGAAAACTTGTTCGGGATAAGACACCGTGGGTTCTCACACCCTAAGCAGGAGTTATACCTCTAAAATACCGAGTTATGTTGTATATGTGACAGTTTCAAGCCGAATTTATTATATAAAGACATAACAAAATGTAGTAAAAAGACTGACAGCGTAAATTAACTGAAAATGTGTGATACGAAAGAGATTCTGTAATGCAAATTTTAAATTTTAAAAGGATCAGGATCGCGTGGGATTCAAACACGGGAACATTCGCACCCTAAGCAATAATGATAGACCTAGATTTACGAGCTAACCTGTTTGATTGGTCTGTTACTAGCATAATCCCCATACATATATTGAATAAGTATAAGATAGAAACATAACAAAATTAGTAAAAGCACAAATAGAGTAAATAAATTGAAAATGTGCTATAATAAAGTAATTCTGTAATGCAGACTTATATTGTACATGTATCGAGTTCATCCAGGAGTTAACTCGTGCGATCTCGAATTCTAAGCGAGAATTATATTCTAGACGAACGCGCTATTTTCTGCATTGCTCTGTTTCAAGCCGAATTCACATGTATATATTAAATAATTATAAAAATGAGACACTAGACAATCAATAAATCGACAGAAAGCGTAAATTAACTGCAAATGTTCGATTCTGAAGAAGTTATCTAATGCAGAGTTTAAATTCTAAAAGTATCGATCTCGTCCGGGATTTGAACATGGGACCGCTCGCATCCTAAGCGAGAATCATAAACTTAGATGTACGTTCCAAACTCTGATATGGAATTGTTTTAACTTTCATCCTCAAACATATATTAAAGACTTATCAGATTGAGACATAACAAAAGTAGTAAAGGGATCAATAGCGTAAATAAACTTAACATGTGTGAAAATAAAGACATTCTGTAATGCAGACTTAACATCCTAAAAGCATCGGCTCGTCCGAGATTTAGACCCGTGACCTCTCGTACCATAAGCGAAAATAATACTATTGGCAACGCATGCACGGTTCTGATTCAAGCCGAATGGTTCTGCATAAAAAAAAGATTATAACATTGAGACATAACAATGGTGGCAAATGTTTAAAAAGCGAGAATTATCTGGAACTGTGTGATACTAAAGTTATTCTGTATTGCTGCCTGCCAATTTTAAAACCACAGGACCCGTCGGACCTAAGCCACCGGGATTTCTCACACCATAAGCGACAATCATACACCTAGATCAACGAGATCACTTTTTTGTTAGGCTTTTTCGAACAGAATTAATCTTTATATATAATATAATTATAAGAGTTAGACATTACAAAAGTAGTTGAGCAAAAATAAAACTGTGAATGGGTGATATAAAATAACTTATGTAATAGAGACACTCGATTGTCGATTAAATGTATTGAGCTCGTCTTAGAACTTGTGCCCTAAGCGAGCATTTGCGGTGGTCGTCATGCCTTTTTTTGGTGATAACTTCCTCCACAAATAAAAATAATAATAAGAAGACTTACATGCAAAACCAACGGAAGTTTATTCACTGAAATAAACCATTAACAAATATAACATATTTCCTTTTGTAATGAGTTCAGAAGTCCTATCTTTAGTTTCAGGGTAAGTAAAAAGGAGAATGTATTTTGTTTTGTTGAAATGCTCATATGTTATAAAATGTTAAGAGAGGCAATAGGTAATGTTCGCCTGTGAAATTGTACGAAGCGCGCGAAAGGTGAAATGGAAGAGTGTAACCTCCGAATGAAGAGTCAGTTGAGAGAGAGGGTTTGATGTTTGTGTGTGCTTAAATACTATTTGGATAGGCTCCAGCGAGCTTAAGGAGAAAAGTTTTAAAAAATGTCTTTGGAGAAATCCCATTGGACAGAAATATCACGTGGTGTGCTCCCTACTACATCCGCTCGTTTTGAGTTGATTTAATATATAAGGCCACGCCAGAATTTGCGTGGGCGTTATTTTTTATTTGTCACACGCCAATACAATTATATTCACACTGGGCGCCTAAATTGTATTCATCCCAAACAACAATTTTTATCCGAATCTTAACCGTGTCAACTGGCACAATACTCCCCCCAGATTGAAAGAAAAGAATATATTTTTTTTTTTTTTGTATATGTAATGTATTCCTTGAAATGTTTCGGCCAGTGGACTTTCCTACCTGTTTTTGTCGTAGGTTTTATGTTCCCGTCATTTTCTGCTGGACTCCCATGTTCTAAGGGAATTTGTTCTGGTGGGGAAATTGTCTGAGGGTGTTCCTCAATGTATGCTGGTTTTATTCGGTCGATCGCGATGTTGTCTTTCCTGTTTTTTATTTGGACAGTGAAATATTTTTCACTTCTGTCCAAAACTTGGTATGGTCCTATGTAATTTGGACAAAATGGCTTTTTGACTGTATCATTCCTAATAAATACATATTTGCATGTGTGAAGGTCCTTTGGCATATGTGTTTGTTTGTCAGCCCTCCTTGTGGGTGTAAATTTGAGAGAAGACATTTTGTTCTTTAATTCCGTCACAAATGTATTTGTGGGTGAAATGTCTGCGTATGGATCAAAATATTGTCCAGGTAGTGTGACTGCTGATCCAAAAACTACCTCCGCTGGCGTGCTTTGTAAATCCTCTTTTATCGTGTTTCGGATCATTAATAGGATTAATGGTAAATAATCTGACCAGTCTGCTTTGTTATGACTCGTAGCCAAAGAAGTTTTTAGCTATCTATGAAAGCGTTCGACGAGGCCGTTCGAGCAAGGGTGATAAGCCGTTGTCTTAATGTGGGTTGTTCCCAACAATTGGTTGAACTCTGCGAAGAGTTTCGATTGAAATTGCGAGCCTCTGTCCGTTGTGAGTACTGACGGTACTCCAAAAATCGCTATCCAGTGTTTTAATATTGTTCCAGCTACTGTCGCCGCCGATGTGTCCTTCACGGTATGGCTGTTGGCCATCTGCTGAACCTGTCGACTATGGTGGGAATGTGGTTGTTTCTTTCGAGGGGGGTTATGGCCCCACCAAGTCAACATGGATATTGGTAAACCTAGCATCTGGCGTACTGAAAGTGCCCAGTGGTGACTTTGTATGCCTGTGTATTTTATTCTTTTGACAGGATACACACGTCTTGGTCCAATTTCGAATATCTGTATTAATTTTCGGGCAAACGAAACGGTCTGCTATTATTCTTACCGTGGCTCGTTTGCCTGGATGAGATAAATTGTGGAAATGTTGAATAACATGTCGTCTGATGCTTGGCGGTATGTATGGACGTGGTTGTTTTTTTTGCTGTATCACAATAAAATGTTGTTGTACTAAAAGGTACAGGCATTTCCTTCAGTTGCAAAGACGTTTTCTGTTGTACGTCAGTGAGTGTCTCGTCTGTCTTTTGTTCTTGTGCAATTAATTCCATACTCAGCGAACTGGAATTTATCGAAGTTATTGCAGCTCGTGAGAATGCGTCCGCAACGATGTTTTCTTGTCCCTTGACGTATCTGATGTCTGTAGAATATTGAGCAATATAATCAAGATGTCTGATTTCTCTTGGGCCATATTTATCTACATGTGTATGCAGTGCATATGTTAACTGCTTATGGTCAGTGTAAATACAAAAGTTTCTTTCTTTCTAACAGATGTCTAAAATGTTTAATTGACAAATAAATTGCTAATAGTTCCCTTGAAAAGGTACTGTACTTTGTCTGTGTCTTGCTCAGTTTGGCTGAAAAAAACGAAATAGGGGTCATTGTATTCCCTGTCAGTTGGTGTATAACTGCTCCTACAGCTATGTCTGATGCGTCTGCTGTAAGTGTAAGTTTCGATTCCCCACTGTCCTTAATATTATTCAATTTTGTGAAATTGACTAAGGCAGTTTTAGCTTGATGGAAAGCTTTTAAAGCTGATCCTTCCAGTTTTAATTGTTGGTTTTTCGTTTTGTTCTTCAATAAGTACGTTAACGGTGCAAGGATTGTGGTACAGTTGGGTAAAAATCGTCTGTAATAATTAATTACACCTATGAAGCGACGAATTTGTCTAACAGACGTAGGTTGCGGAAAATTCGTAATGGCACTTACTTTTTCGGGTAATGCTGATATTCCATCCTTATCAATTGAATGTCCGAGGAAATTTACTTCTTGCTGACCGAAAATACATTTGTCCAAGTTTATTTTTAAACCGTAATGGGACAGTCTTTGGAAAACTTGTTCCAAGTGTTGTTTATGTTCGTCGAGGTTTCTACTAGAAATTAGGACATCGTCCACGTATGCGAATACGAATGGAAGGTCCCTAAACACCTCGTCTATTAACCTTTGGAAGGTTTGACAGGCGTTCCTAAGTCCGAATGGCATTCTGACGAATTCGTAAAGTCCAAATGGCGTGGTCAGTGCTGTTTTATGGATATCTTCTTCCGCCACCGGTATTTGGTGATATGCTTTCACTAAATCCAGTTTGGAAAATACCGTGGCGTTTTGCAGTCCGATTGCGAAATCGTGAATGTGTGGGATAGGGTATCTATCCGGTACAGTTTGTGCATTTAATCTCCTGAAATCGCCGCAAGGACGCCATGTTGTCGCGTCTGATTTCTGTACCATATGTAGAGGAGATGACCACGCACTTTTGGAAGGTCGAATAATTCCTTGTTGTAACATGCGTTGGAATTCGTCCTTTGCGATCTTGTACTTATCCGGCTTCAAACGTCTGGGGGTGGCGTAGACGGGTTATCTACTCGTTTTAATATAATGTCATGCATTATGTTTAATATCATCCGCGACTGTGAATGGCTGAGTAAGTTGTGGGTATTTTTGAAACAGCCGACGCATGTACGTCTCTTCAGGAAAGGCAGAACTAATCCCAGTAGACTAGTATCTTGTGGTGAGACCTGTAATTACGATTTTTGTTTGGTTATCAGTCAGTGTGCGATTTGTCATGGCTACTGATAGATTAAATCGTGCTAGGTAATCTGCTCCTAATATTGGTGTCGTCACGTATGATATGGTAAAAATCCACGAAAATGTGCGACGCAAGCCGAGATTGACGCTTAAGTACTTTTCACCGTATGTCGGTATTTGTGTGCCATTAGCTGCTTGGAGGTGGTAAGGCCGGGGAGTAGCTTTCTGTTTACCTAGCGCTGGTATCACGCTTATTTCGGCTCCGGTGTCTATTAAGAAGTTATATCCGTGATTACTGTCACGAATGAACAATAGACGACCTTTAGTGGAAAATCGAGCAACAGTTGTCGTCCCTACTGGCTGGAATGATCGTTTCCCTGATTCTTGTTTTCAAAAGTACAAGGATAAGTGCAACGCCTCGCTTCTGTGCCGAATTTTTTGTGGTAAAAACAGATTTCGTTCGCTCGTTCTCGTGTGTTGCTTCGACCTCTGCTAAAACTTCGTTTTCGGTAGTTAGGTCGATTATTAATGAGTAACGACGGTTTATTTGCATTAATTCCTGCAATTTACGAGTGAGATTTTCGACCGTAGTTTTTAGTCCGGCCACTTCGTCGTCTCTCGTCTGTTTTGGCTGTGCTTGTGCTGAGTTTACTTTGCGGCTCCTCAGATTTTCATGAATTCGGTCTGCTATGTCGGAGAGCTTTACAGTGCTTGTCTCTTCCGTTGGTGGTGCCAGAATTTGTACTCTTGTGTCTGGGAGTTTATCCAGCCACAAACGTCTCATTATAGTTTCGGACATTTTGTTGTCTCCTAGCAATGATCGCATGTATCGTAAAAGTTGCGACGGTGTGCGATCTCCCAATTCTACTTGGGTGAAGAGATTGCGTAACATTGTCTCGTTTGATAAGCCCGTCCGTCTCAAAATAGCCTCATTAAGTTCATCGTATGGATTATTTTCTGGTACGTTCTCAAATAAATCAGTCACTTCCTCGACGACGTCTGCCGGGAGTTTTTCAACCAAATAACAATACTTGGTTCGCTGAGACGTAATCCGTTTTGCGTCGAAAAGGGCCTGGATCTGGATAAACCACGTCTTTATATTGGTGGGATTAAAAGCTGGAATATTTAGCGTTAATGTAGCTAGAGGTGTTTCAACGCGGGGAGCTTCTATTTTTCTGTTTTTCGTTTGAAAATTATTTTAAAGCCTTTAAACTGTCGGTTGATTTGTTTAATTTCGATTTAATAGCGACTATCGGCATAACTCGCTAATTTGTTGCTATATTGTACTGAGATCCACGCTCCGTCTGACGGCTTGTATCACCCCTTGAGATTCGCATCGTCTTTTTACTTCCTTTGAGTGTTACCGCATGCATGATATCGCCAGTAGGTTAGGAAACCGCGTGTAGCTTATAAGGAGATTCCGTTGTGCATGCAATTTTCTAAGTCTGGGTCACCAACTTGTGGTGGTCGTCATGCCTTTTTTTGTTATAACTTCCTCCACAAATTAAAATAATAATAAGAAGACTTACATGCAAAACCAACGGAAGTTTATTCACTGAAATAAACCATTAACAAATATAACATATTTCCTTTTGTAATGAGTTCAGAAGTCCTTTCTTTAGTTTCAGGGTAAGTAAAAAGGAGAATGTCTTTTGTTTTGTTGAAATGCTCATATGTTATAAAATGTTAAGAGAGGCAATAGGTAATGTTCGCCTGTGAAATTGTACGAAGCGCGCGAAAGGTGAAATGGAGAGTGATAGTAAGACGCGTGTAACCTCCGAATGAAGAGTCAGTTGAGAGAGAGGGTTTGATGTTTGTGTGTGCTTAAATACTATTTGGATAGGCTCCAGCGAGCTTAAGGAGAACAGTTTAGAAAAATGTCTTTGGAGAAATCCGATTGGACAGAAATATCACGTGGTGTGCTCCCTACTACGTCCGCTCGTTTTGAGTTGATTTAATATATAAGGCCACGCCGGAATTAACGTGGGCGTTATTTTTTATTTGTCACACGCCAATACAATTATATTAACACTGCGCGCCTAAATTGTATTCATCCCAAACAACAATTTTTATCCGAATCTTAACCGTGTCAACTGGCACACATTATACGTCTTACCAAAAGAGCCAATAATTACATAGAGATATTTCAAGCACAACTCACTTGCATATATTAAATAATTATAAGATTGAGACATAACAAATGTAGTAAAAATACAAAAGCGTTAATTAACATAACATAGGTTATACTACAGACATGCTGTAATGCAGACTCGTCAGGGAACTTGTACACTCTAAATGAGAATCCTACCCTTAGACTTTAGTATATGACTGTTCTAAGCTTAATTTACCTGCGTATATTACAACATATAAGATTGAGACTTAACAACAAAAGATAAAATAACTATAGAGTAAATAAACTGTTTGCTACTTAATAACTACTGTTATTCTAAAAGTATTAGACTCGTCTGACATTTGAGCACGGGATCTTCCCCCTTCCTAAGAGAAAAGCATACTCCTAGACCAACGAGCCAACTTTATCATGGTGCTGTTTCAAGACAAATGTTCCTGCATATATGGTAGAATTGTAAGATTCAGCGATAACAGAAGAAGTAAGGGGGCTTGTACGAGATTGGACTTGTCTATCCTTAAACAATAATCATAGCCCTAGAATAACCAGACAGCCTCTGTATTCTTTTGTTTCAAGCCGAAATAACCGGCATGTATTAAAAATTTAAAAAAAAATTTAAAAAACAAAAAGAGAAATAGCGTAAATAAACTGAAAATGAGTGACTCTTAAGAAAATATGTAATGCAGACTTTCATGTCAAAAAATGTTGGGTTCGTCTAGGATTTGAGCTAGAGGCAAGTCGTACATTAAGCGAGATTCCTACCCCAAGCTTATTAGACAACTTCTGTATAGCACTTTATCAAGCCGTATAAACCTTCATGTGTTACAAAATTATTAGATTTAGACATTGCAAAAGAAGTAAAATACAAAACGCGTAAATGAACTGAAAATGTGTGATACTATAGAAAGTCTGTAATGCAAACTTCCAATTCAAAGGCTATTAGGCTTGTACGAGTTTTGGGTCAGATTCCTGTCTTTCACTAAACGAGAACACTACTCTAACACAAACATTCCGACGTCTGCATGCTGCTGTTCCAAGCCAAATTGACTAACATGTGTTAAACAAATATAAGATTGGGAAATAACAAAAACAGCAAAAAGACGAAAACTGTAAATGAACGGCAAATGAATGCTATTAAATTAATTCCGTAACGTAAATGTCTAAAAGTATCGGGCTCGTCTGGGATTGGAACCAGATTCCTACGCTTAAGCTTATGAGAAAACTTCTGTATGGCTCTGTTTTAAGCCGAATTTACCAGCATGTATTAAGTAATCATTACAGAAAAAGAAGTAAAAGGACAAAAAGTGTCTGACACTGTAGAAATTGTGTAGTGAAAAGTTTCAATTCAAAAAGTTAATGGTACTATCATAATCCTAGACAAACGAGCAACATTTTTATGGTACTGTTTCAAGTCGAATTTACTTGCATGTATTAAATAGATTGCGGTATCCCGAAAGAAGTAAAATAACAAAAAGTGTAAACGAACTGAAAATGTGTGATACAATAAGAATTCAATAATGCAAACTTTCAATTCAAAACGTATCAGGCTTGTACAAGATTTGATCGATGGACCTGTCGAACCGTGACCGAGTATGATACCCGTAGACTATTACACACCTCCTGTATAGTTCTGTTTCAAGCCGAATTAACCTGCATGTATTAAAGAAATATGAGCTTGGGGAATCAGAAAAAAGTCAAAAAACGAAAAGCGTAAATAAACTGAAAACAATCTCTGAAATGTCAACTTTCCATTTAAAACGCATTGGGTGTGCCCGGATTTCAACCCGGGACCTGCCGCACCTTAAGTGACACTCATATCCATGGATTAACAGGCTAACTTCTGACAAGAATTATTTGAAGCCGAATTTATTTGCATGTGTAAATAATTATAAGATTGGCATAAAGAAGTTAAAAGACTAAAAGCGCAAATAAACAGAAAAATATGTGATGCTATAGCAATTCTGTAATGCGAACTTTTAATCAAAGAAGTATAATGCTCGTCCGAAATCGGAACCAGGGACTTGTCGCACACGAAGCGGGAATTATACCTTTAGACTTACAGTCACACGTCTGTATGGTCCTGGTACAAGTCGAATGAACCTGCATGTATAAAAATATTAACAGATATAGACATCACTAAAAAGAAAAAGTAAAATAAAATGAAAATGTGTGATACTGTAGAATCATACAACTACACTTACGAGCCTACTAATGTACATTTGGATTTCCAGTCGAATTTACGATGCAGACATTACAAATTATTAAAATGGCAATAAGCGTAAATAAACTGAAAATGTTTGATACTATGAAAATGTTGTCATACAGATTTTCAATTCAATAAGTATAAGGATTATCCGAATTTGGTACCAGAGATCTCTCGCAACATAAGCGAGAACATTACCCATATAGACAAATGAGACATATTACTCAAGGTTACTTTTTAAAACTGAATTTTCCTGCATGTAGTAAATAATTCTAACATTGATGCATCATAAAATAAGTAAAAGATAAAAAGGCGTAACTACACTGATACTGTAGAAATTCTTTAATGCAGAATTTCAATTCAAAACGCATTGGTCTTGCCTGGAATAGAAACCCGGGACCTTACGCACTCTAAGCCAAAATCATACCCCTAGATGAACGAGCCAACTTCTATATAGTTCCTTGTCAAGCTATATTAACCAGCATGTATTACATAATTATAAGAGATCACAAAAAATATAAATAAACGTAAACTGTTTTATACGGTAAGAGTTCTGTAATGCAGAATTTCATTTCGCAATTTATTGAGAAGTCCTCGATTTTAACCAGTCCCCTGTCAAAACCTAACCAAAAAAATACTTCTATACGAAGGAGCAAACTTCTGCATGGTTCTGTTTTACGCCGAATTAAACTGCATATCTTAATAACTTATGATGTTAAGACAGAACAAAAGTAGTACAAATACAAGAAGCAACAATACCCTGAAAATGGCTCATACTTAAAGATATATGTAATATACACTGTAAATACTAAAAGTATAAAGCGCGTCCAGGATTTGAATATGGGGCGTCTCGCACCCATATCCTACTGCTAGACACTAGCTAACTACTATATGCTGCTGATTTAAACAAAATTAACCTGCATATATAAAATAATTGAGACAAAACAAAAGCAGTCAGAACCACGGAAAGTGAATTAAATAAATATAAGTAATAATAAAAAATATATGTAATACGAAATTTCAATTCTAAACGTATTCGACTCGGTAGTGATTTGAACTGTGGGCCATCTAGCACCCTAAGCGAGATGTTACGCTTACACGAACTATCAAACTTCTGTATTGTTCTGTTTCAAGAAAAATGTACCTGCTAATATTAAAGAATTATAAGATTGAGACACAGAAAAATGTATTTTACCACGCGACCTCTCGCAACCTCAACTGGAATCATACACCTAGACCAACATGCTAACTTTGGTATGGTGTTGTTACAAGCCGAATTCACCTGGATATGTTAAAGAAGTATATGAATAAGGCATAATCTATTAGTAAAAAGACACAAACTTAATTTACTAAAATGCGTGATAATAAAGACATTCTGTAAATTAGACTTTCAATTCTAAAAGTATTGGGCTCGTTTATGATTTTATCTGGTGCACCTCTCGCATCATAATCGATAACAATACATCTAGACTAACGAGTCATATTCTGTATGGTCTGGATTGAGACATAACAAGTAGTACAAAGACAAAGACCTACATTAATTAGAAATGTATCATACTAAAACATCTATGTAATGTAGACTTGAGTTATGACATCCTAAGCGTAACGCATACCCTTAGACTCACGAGCGAACTTCTGTATGGTAAGAATTATAAAATTGAGTATAACATTGATTTACACGACATAAACATCATTTTTTTTTTAAATGTGTGATACTTAAAAAATGTGTAAGGTAAAATGTTAATCTTAAAAGTATTAGGCTTGTCTAGGATTTAAACTCAAGCCCTATTGCACCCTAAGCAAAAATCATCCATCTATATACACGATCCAACTTTTATATTGTTCTGGCTCGAGCCAAATTTTCCTATATAGATAAAAGCATTAACGGATTGCGACATAACAAAAGTAGTAAAAGAACAAATAGCGTAAATTAACTGAAAATGTGTGATACTAAATAAATCCTCTAATGCATACTTTAAATTCTTAAGATATCATGCAAGTTCGTCATAGTAACATGTGACCTCTCGCACCCTGATCCAGAATCATATCCTAGACCTAAGGTTCACCTTCTGTATGATTCAGTTTGAAGCCGAATTCACCTGCAAATATAAAATAATTATAAGATCGAGAAAAAATTGTAAAATTGCAAACACGTACATTGACTCAAAACATGTATAACTTTGATTTGAACACTGTACCTCCAACACTCGAAGCAAGAATCATATCCTTAACCAACGAGATACCTTCTGAATTCACCTGCATATATGATAGTGTTATACGATTGAGCCATAACACACGAAGTAAAAGGACTGACACGGAAACAAACTGAAAATGCGTGACACAAAATAATGTTTGTAATGCAGACTTTCAATAATAAAGTTATTGGGGTTTTCCGATGTTGCTCCATATTTATTAATATTACCCTTGGAACAACTAGCAAACTACTGTATGAAGCCGAAATCACTTGCATATATTAAAGTATTAGATTTAAACATAACAAATAGAGTAAAAAGACAAAAAAGTAAACTCACTGAAACTATGTGATACTAAATACATTTAGTAATGCAGACTTTCAATTCTAAAAAGATTTGGTCTCGTCCGTTAGTAGAACCCTGAGACCCCTAGAACCCAAAACAAGAATTATACCCTAATATTTATGAGTCAACTTTTGTATAGTTGTGTTTACAGCCGAATCCGCTTGCATATATTAATGAATCATAAGATGAGGCATATAAAAATAAAAGTCAAATGTCAAAATTCGTAACTAAACTGAACGTGGGTGATACTTAATAATTTAGATCAAGCAGGGTTTTAATTTTAATAATATTAGATTCGTCCGGAATTTGCACACGGAGCATCTCGCACTTTAGCCGAGAATCATATTGCTAGAATAACGATTTAACTACTGTATGATTGTTTCAAGCAATAGTAACCTTCATATATGACAGAGTTATAGGATTGAGATATCACAGAACGAGGAAAAAAGAGAAACACGTAAAGTCACTGATCATGTGAGGTTCTAAAGAAATTATGCAATGCAGATTTTCAATTCTAACCGTCTAGGATTTAAACCCGGTGTCACTTGCACCCAAAGCAAGAATAGTATTCCTAGACAAACGAGCAAACTTTTGTATAGCTGTTTTAAGCAAAACCCACCAGCATATATAAAAGCTTTATAAGGTTGAGACATAACAGCCGTTTCAAAATAACAGAAACGGACATTAACTAAAAATGTGTGATACTGAAAAATATAGTAATGCAGACTTACAATTCTAAAAAGTATTCGACTCCTCCGGGTTTTTCACCCGGGACGTCTCGCTCCCAAACTAGAAAATAATCCCACGAGCCGACTTCCGTATTTTTCTATTATACCTGCATATAGTAAATCATGATAAGCTTGAGACATAACAAAGGTAGTAAATGAACAAATAACGTAAATACACTACACACGTGTGATACTTCAAATTCTGAAAGTGTTAGGTTCGTCTGGGCATCCCGTGACATCCCGTACCCTAAACGAAAATCATACCATAGAGCACCGGGCAATCTACTGTGTTTCAAGCCGAATTCACCTGCATATAAAAAAGCATTATAAGATTGAGATATTGCAAAAGTAGTAAAATGACAAAACGTTAATTAACTCAAAATTGCTGATACTAAGAAAAGTATGTAATGCACACTTTAAATGTTTAATGTATTGGGCTTATCGCAGATGTTCTCCTTTGACCTCTTGCACTCTAAGCGAGACTCATATCATTCAACCAACGAGCCAACTTTTGTAAGATTCTGTTTTAAGCCAAATTCACCTGCATATATTCATTTATATTGTAATTCAAACTTTTAATTTAAAAAAGTATTGGCGTCGCCAAGAGTTTAAACCAGGAACATTTCGCACCATAAGCGATAACTATTCCACTAGACCAACGACCCAACTCCTGTTCGGTTTTGTTTCAAACCAAATTCATTTGCATATATCAAAGAATTATAAGATCGAGACATTGCCAAAGGTAGTAAAAAGACAAAAAGGTATATAAACTGAAATAGTGTGAAACTATAGCAATTATGTAATGCACACGTTCAATTTTAAATGTGTTAAATGTGTTAGGTTCGTACACGATTTGAACAAGGGACCTTAGTCATGCTTACCGAAACTCATATCCCAGGCCAACGAGCTAACGTTTGTATGATTCTGTTTACAAACCGAATTCACCTTCATATATAAAAGAATTATACAATTTAGACATTACAATGCAATTTCAGGAAGAAAAACGTAAATTAATTAAAAATGTGTGATACTATAAGACATTGTGAAGTGTAAACTTTCAATTAAAAATCCGAGATTGCAGACCTGTCTTACACTAAGCTAGAATTACCCCTAGACTAACAATCACACTTCTGAATGGTTCTTTTTAAAGCCAAATAAACCTGCACATATAAAATAATTATAAAGTTGAGATCCAACTATAGTAGTAAATGAACAAACGCGAATAAGACCGCTCGACTAACGAGGTAACTTTGTATGATTCTTTTTTCAAACATAATTAACGTGCATATATTAAATACTTATAATACTTTGTATGATTCTTTTTCAAACAGAATTAATGTGCATATATTAAACAATTACAAGACTTTGTATGATTCTTTTTCAAACAGAATTAACGTGCATATATTTAAAAAAATATAAGACTTTGTATGATTCTTTTTCAAACAGAATTAACGTGCATATATTAAATACTTATAAGACTTTGTATGATTCTTTTTCAAACAGAATTAACGTGCATATAGTAAACAATTATAAGACTTTGTATGATTCTTATTCAAACAGAATTGACGTGTATATATTAAATACTTATAAGACTCTGATAACAAAAGTAGTAAACAAGAACGTTGATTAACTGGAAATGTGTGATACAAAATAAATGTTGTAATGAAGACTTCAAATTCTGAAATTATTAGGCTCGTCCGGGATGTGCCCACTGGATTTCTCGCACCCTCAGCTGGAACTATACCTTTAGCCCAACAAGCCAACATTTATGTGCTTCTCTTAGGAGCCGAATTCACCTGCATATATTAAGAATTATAAGATTGAGCCATAAAAAAGTAGTAAATTAAAAAGAACGTGAATCCACTGAAAATGGGCGATACTACAGAAATTAAGTAATGCAGACTTTCAATTCTTAAAATATTAGCATCGACCGAGATTCGAACGCGAGAGCTTTTGCCCACTAATCAATAATAATACCCCTAGTAAAACTTCTGTATGGTTCTGTTTCACCCCGAATTCACCTGCATATATTAAAGAATTATAAGATTGATACATAACTAAGGTAGTAAAACGACAAGAACGTAAATTAGCTGAAAATGTTTGATCTAATAAAAATTCTGTAATAAAGACTTTCAATTATAAAACTATTACATTTGCCCTAAGCGAGAATAAGACCCATAGTCAAACGAGCCTACTTTCGTTTGAAGCCGAATACCCCTCTGTAAATGAAATAATTAGAAAAATTTGAAACATCACTAAAGTAGTAAAAGGAAAATAACGTTAATTAACTTAAAATGTGTGATAGTAAAAATAGTAGAAATTATGTAATGCACAATTTCAATTCTAAATGTAATGGACTCGTCTAAAATCATATCCGTAGATCAACGAGCCTACTACTGTATGGTTCTGTTTCAAGTCAGATTGACTTGCATATATTAAATAATTGTAAGATTTACACATCACACAAGTAGTAAAAAGGCAAGAACGTGTATTAACTGAAACTCTAGTCTGAGTCTTGTAAAGAGCAATATGTGTATACATTTATATCGACCACCGACAAGGAATTGAGCCCTCGAATTCAACTAAAGCTTATAGGCAAATTTTAGAAAAGAACAAAAAAAGCTAACTTCATGATGTCTTGTTGCTGAACTGTCTATATCTTGAATAATTGCACATATTTACATTGCTACGTCTACTTGAAGAATATTGTTGGTTCGTAGGTTTCTCGTTTCTTTTTGTTTTTTGTCCACGACAGTGTATGTGCATTTCTTTTTGTTGTTCTTGCTAATATTCTGCTTGTTTGCTTTTTGAAAGTGTCAGCGCGTTCGAAGTGTAATATATATATATATATATATTTATATGTATATATATATATATATATATATATATATATATATATAGATGTGTGCATATGTGGATGGACTTTTTTTACCTGCGAAGGCTCATAATTCCACGACTAGTAGACCCACGCAGGCTATCCTCTCTCGGAGTGTTAGACTCGTAGACCTTGTCAAATACTCCATTTAGGAGAAAAACAACTCTGACAATAACACCTTTCTACACACAATTTATGTATTGAGAGTAAACCGTTGCGGAGGGAGGCGTCCTTAGTCTTGATCGAAAACCTTCCCGAATGCCACACATAGAATGGATTAAGTCACAACTAATTGACTGATTGTGGGGGCTTATTGGCGCCAAACAAGTACCAACGATGCCCTACCTACTCTATCTCAAAATTAAAATAGATTTACCAAAAAAACAACCTAAACTTGACACCCAACAAAACATATTTGTCCCCGCACTCACATTCACAAATATCCTGGAGCTTATAACCAACATAAACGACGTAGAAACTGTTCTTTTGATAAACTCCCCGGATATCCTAGCTCGAAGTAAAACGAACCTTTGATTCTCAACTCCCTCTCACCACTCTGACATGACTGATTACATTCCACTACAGCCGTAAGAGCTCTGCCAAACATATGCATGGGCTAGGAGTTTATGTTTGGTACACCCTTCACTTGACTAGATAACATAGGTTAGAACGAGATCAACAAACCTACATCTGGTGTGAATTGAGTTTTAATCACAGAGTTAGTTACTTATATTTCTTATATCGTTGTCTTTCGACCCAAGAAGGTGTATTACTTGATTCTGTCTCTGAAAGCTTAGATAGAGCACTCTAACTCGACTCGAATTCCCAAATTGGGGATTTTAATGCAAACTACCGTGAATGGTTCGAGATTCTCCAGCGTTACTGATGAAGCTGAGAACTCTACGTTTAATTTCTCCTTAGCTCACAACCTCTCACTTTTACGACCCGCCTTCCCGATCGCGCGGACCAGCAAGCTTCATTTCCCGAGCTGTTCTCGAATTCACCGCCTGTGTCCTGTGTGGAGATTGCACATACCCCGCTAGAAAACTATGATTACGTTACGGTAATGGTAGAATCACCTGTAAAACTCGTACAAAAGCTGAAGAGCCGTTGCTTAAAACGACGATAAACTATGAGCATGGGTATGTAAATCCCTTCTAGATAACATCACCTACGTCCAATGGGGTGTAACCTTCTGACTCCCTGTTTATCAGTGTGCAAACGAGCTAAGCGAATCGGTTAAAGCAGGCATTGATGTTTATGTCCCAACGCGAAAACTTTTCATCAAACCCAACTCTCCTCAACGGTTCATCTCAGAATGTGCAGCTGCTATTGCTGAAAGGCAGAAGGCATTCCGAAAATTCAGCCGCCATAAGTCCACTGCGAACAGACATACAAGAAATGATTGAAAGCTAGGGATAGATGAAGAAGAGAAAACATATACACAGATAACGAGAAAACACATTCAGTAACATAAATTTGGTGATCGTGATTTCTGGGAAAATTACAATAGTGTGATGAACTATGGGCAATCGACAATTACCCCGCTATCAAATCACAACAGTGTTGTTTGCACGGCAACTGATGAAACTGACCTACTTGTCCACCGTTTCGCTTTAAATACCTTTTTGAACTCCGCCAACAAACCCCTCCCTAATCTCACATTTCGGACGAGAGCCACACTTGAGAACTTCATCATCACACACTCTCAAGTGAGAGACATAATACAGATAATTGACCCATTCAAAGAATGTGGCCTGATCTTATACCAGTAGTAATAATAAATAAATACTCTGTTGAGCGTACCCCTGTACTTTCCAAAATATACAAACAATGCTTTTCTGAATCTTGTTCCCCTGATAACTTGAAAGTTGTGTTTGTGATATCAGTCTTCATAAGGTTTGGAAGTAGAACTGATCCTCTAAAGTACGGCTCAATCAGTCTACTCCAGATGTTTGCTATAGGTTTGTAATCATTAATCAATCTAGCGAAAGGCAGGCTCTTAGTTAATGCTAACCATCTTTCTGACACTTAATACGGATGCAGAGAAGCACGATTTCCTACATACATCTTAATGGTCATCTCTGAAAGCAGGTGAAGCCAGGGTGGGAGCGCGCGATATAACCAAGGCCTTTGACAATGGCTGAGATGAAGGGCTTCTAATAAAACTGCACTCATATGGTAGTACTTGACAAATATTTAATATAATTTAAAGCCTTTCTACTCAAACAACAGATCCCGGTTTTACTCGGTTGCCGTTCCTATACGCAACATTAAATACTTTCTGATGCAACCAGGCGCTCTATTCTTGGACCTCTACTGTTCCTGATTGTAATAAATGACCTCCCTGACTTTATTGAGACTAATGTAGGAATATTTGCTGACGACACCACGCTCTACTCTCGTCATGTAGGCAAAACCAACGCGCACATACCTTAGGCAATGGCTGAATACTTAGAAAATGGCATCCTGGCTGTAGTGAAATTGGGTCAAAAATGGATGGTAACTTTTTATGCCGCAACGGTAAAGCTACTTCAATAACTACAATGCACCTCTTAAACTACCGATTGTCATGGCAAATATCACCCTACCTGCGAGTTCATCATTCAAACTCCTCGGCCTAACTTTCACAGGTAACATGAATGTGAAGTAATCCATTGAAAACATTGCTAGGGCTGCTGCAAAGAAGGTGGTCTCTCTCTACCGTGCTAGTAAACTTCTCACACCTGAAATACCCCGCATCTCTAAAAAGCTATGCATAGAGCATTGTTGCCGCATCTGAGCTGGTGCATCATCCACTACTCTCTTCTTATCAGAGAAGGTCCAAAAAAGACTTGCACACTTCATAGGTCCTTCACTATCCACGAAGCAATAGCCCATGCTTCATCGCCGCGATGTTGTTTGTTTGCGCCTGTTTTACTAGTCCTTCCATAGATTGAGTTCTAATGAGCGTTAATTCACTAGACCAAGACAGCAATCTGATAATCCCATCCATACACTGGGGAGGTCTCCAGATGCCGAAGAGACTTTTACGCCTAAAGCTTCCTTCCTCGTGCTGCTGCACTCTGGAACTCTCGCTCGGATTCCTGCTCCCTGCTTTCCTTGCATTATCGACTTGCAGAAATGTAAAAATAAAGTAAACAGATATATCTGTGCAGCTCCGAATTTAGGTTGAACCCCCATCTAGAATTTCACCCTTATTTCTAAAGTAGTTGTCTGTCTTGTTTGGGGTGAACTATAATAAAAAAAAGGAAATGTGCTACCCCAAATGCAGACATTCAATTCTAAAAGAATTGAGTTTGTTCTATATTTGAACCTGGGACTTTTCTTCTGCAAAGCGAAAATCATACATCTAGACTAACGAGCTAACTTGTGAATGGTTTTGTTTCAAGCCGAATTCACTTACATATATTAAAGTATTATCCGATCGAGAAACAACAAATGTAGTAAAAGACAAGAACGTAAATTCTTTAATGAAGAATTTCAATTCTAAAAGCATTGGACTTGTCCGAGATTTGAACCATGGACTTCTCGCACTCTAAGCGAGATACATACAACTCGACTAACGAACTAACCTCTGTATAGTTCAATTTTAAGCCAGATTCGCCCCCCCCCATGTATTAATGAATTATACAATTAAGACATAACAAAAGCCTAGAAGTGAGGCTTGCTGGTCGACTGGATCACAGGGTGATTCGGGAAATTATACGTAGAGCTGTCGGATGTGTCAGTAAAACTGGAGAACCCTAACCAATCACGGCGGTGTGCATTAACATCTCCAAATATATGTAGGTGGGCATTCACGTCGAGTGCCAGTTCTCTATCTATAATTTCACAGACAGAGTTAAGCAGGGTACATTCCTGGGTAAAATTTGAACGGTATAATAAATAAAAGTAACTAACGCTGTGATGTGAGGCTAATCATAACACATGTAGTTTTGATCATCTGTTTCTGACATATGTCCTCTAGTCGTAAGGAGGGTACACTTTAGTAGTCGGTCGAGAATTTACTGTTTGAATGTTCAACGAATTTAATAAAATTATAATGTACTTAAACATCGTTACATCACACAACGAAATCAATCGTCATAGCTACTACATACACTTTTCAAAAAAGGTTGGGATATGTTACACCTTGTAAAATAGGTTGCACGTATTTACCTATTGTCGACACTCATAACTTTTGTTTTACCTCAGTAAACCCATAACAAAGCTAGTTGCAACTGCAGACGTAAGAAGCTACTGAGAATGCAGGTGATATTTTAGGTAGGCATCTATAATGTGGAGCTGGTCAGCTAGATGTGTTTTAGTGTAAGTTTTAAATGTCAGCTCGGTGAAATCAATTGGAGTATAAGGCTTCTGAAAACCTCCCCAGTAAATAGATATTACTTAAACTGATTGTTTTATTTGTCAAGTGTAGTTACGTACACTGAGCATCAAGTTAATCAGATCACATTCTATTGGAGTGCTTGTAAAACACACACAATGATACAACAATAGGTTGAGCTTCGTAAATAGTAAAGGACTTATTAGATTATAGATTCATTTGTTAAGCATGTCTAAAATAAAGAGGCTAGTGAATCGTTCGCTAGCCGAAATTTGACAACAATACTCTATGCATTGGCGGATAATCCTTTCGAAATGAGATATCATATTTCTGGTGTGAGAAGTCTTCTTGCACGGTAGAAGGACCTTATATTTTTGCAGCAGCCTTGGCAATTGCTTTGATTCATTGGTTCGAATCAATGTTACCTGTGAATATTAGTCTCAGGAGTTTTAACGTTGGACACTCAGTTAAGTTTTTTTTAGAGTAATTGGTGGTTACAAAGATGCATTTTAGTTGATTACCGGAAATACACTTTGTCTTAGAAACATTAAATTAAACATTCATTTACAACTCCATTACACTACAAATTTGAGAGCACTTGTAGATGGTTTTAGTCAATTCCGCAATATGCGTAGGCCCATTTAACCCACGGCCCAGGAGTAAAACGTAAAGTTGTCATTGTCAGCTTACTCACAGTACCACACATAGTGTCCAGAATTAACAAATGATATAACTTTTCTAACGTTTGTTCTTTTCATGATTAGGATTTGCTCTATATCAACAATGTTTTTAATACAAAAACATTCACTTTCTAATATATATATATATATATATATATATATATGTGTGTGTCTGTGTGTGTGTCTGTTGGTGTGTGTGTGTATAGAATTATATATATACATATGTGTATATATATGCATATAAACACATACACACATATATGTATATAGAGAGAGATAAAGAGATACATTTATATATATATATATATATGATTATATATATATATATATATATATATATATATATATATATATACATATATACATATGTGTATGTGTATATATGCAGAAAAATGGCCGAATTAATCAGGTCAGTTTCATTTTATTCGAATTGGGTTTAGCAGAGTTTGCATATAACCAGGAAGTTATGGTTGGCATTACTCCTTAAAGATCATAAGTACCCTGAACGTGGACATTATAATATTACACACCAAGTGAGTTTTCTGAACTTTTTATATGATTTGTTATATCTATCGTTTTTGCTATCGTTTTATCAATTTGCATACGCCTTGAATACACTTTTCACTGTTACTTACTGCATCACTATTAAACGAATTTCCCGCCAGGATAACTTCTTTCGCGTTTGGACAACCATTTACCATTTCGATTATTTTTTAATCAACCTATTTGATATATTTTCTTGGAGATATTTTAAACTTTCTGATTTGGAGGAACTGCGTAGATTTACAAGAAAGTATGTTTGGGCCGATATATGATGTATTAATATTTTCAAAGTTTAAATTATATTACCTGCAGTAATGTCACTGAGGTAATGGTCCTCTGAGGAGAAGATTTTCTTTGAAAACTCATGAGTTAAGGACTTTTAAGTATCTTGTCTGAAAACTGGACTGTAATAAAATTTGATCTGCATTTTAGTTTATTATCTCACTTCATCTATTGCTATATATATATATATATATATATATATATATATATATATATACATATATATATTTATATATTAGCATAAGCTTACGAAATACTAATGTGTCAACCTTTCGTTTTAATTATGAAGGATGGTGCATATATTATACGTGATTAATTCCAATGTTCCTTCTTATTTGAACAACGACCCAATGATGATGACAAAAACAAAGCAACAGAAATATATATAGCTCTTAAATAGTTAGTTCTTGGTTATGTCATGGATGCTCAGCTTTCAATTAAACAATTATTCTCTTAGCCCTGTGGTAAGTACGTGTTTAAGTAGCTGGTTTATATTGTAATTACAAACGCCCCTTATATATCTAGTCCCTTTCAATTGAATTGAAAATGTACATGGTGTGATATATGAGAACGATCAGGGAATACAAAAAACAAATTTAATGTAACAATTTGCCTAGATCCATTGTTTAATTGATGTTAATTTTGAATGATTCATTTAATAATAGTATAATATATTAGGTTATTGATACGTAATTATTTTAGCGTGTTCAAGTCCCAAATGCACGACAAGTACGGCAGAGCTTTTTACCGTGTGAAATAAGTGCATTGAATGCTGTGAGAAGTGGCTTAAACTTCTCTTTTTTACAAAATTAGGTAAACCATGCATTATGTTATATATGTGAATGTGTGATTATGGAAAACACTGCAGAGAATGATTCAGGGTTTCTGTTTTCGAATACTAATCATGTTATATTCTTTCAGGCCGCATAAAGTATGCAACAATATTATTACTTGTACACTTTTTTGTTGTATTTTAGTATGTATAATCCTATAACATCGTGATAAAATTTCTCTGAATATTCAATTTCGTATAATAGCGTATGCTCCGACGTTGCACGAGATTAAATGATGATTACTACTTAGCAGTTTGGCAATATGTCTATACCACTAGATGTCTTTAATTTTTCCTCTGGTTTTACCATCAGTGTTTATATATGTTAAACTTTCATTCAAAGTCGGATATGTTTTTTTTTAACATTTTGAAGTTTTTCTGTTTTTATGGGTCACTTATTAGCAAATGTACGAATGAAAATACGGCGCATAAAGTATACCGTACTAATTCAGGGCAACTTCTAGTTGTTTACCCGGACAATGATATACATATAATATACATTCTATAATAGTAAGGTGTCTTTGAATATGGAAGGGGGGTTCTATCGAGGGTTACGCTAATTGTTGTCTGAAAGTTTCTTGAACACTTAAATTGGAAACCAAATAAAATGTACATTGATATATACAAATTTACATTTATATACACTTTTATATTATATGTAGATTTCCTGAGTTTACATTTTATAGGGTACACACACATTTCACAAAAACGCATATAAACACTGACATTACATTTCACATTAATACTTAATTATTCTTGATTTATTGACTGCCAGGATATCATTTCAACTTCAATGTTTAATAAAAATTGATCCGATTTCATGAATTACAAAAAATAAAAGAACATGTTATGTAATATAAAGATTTAACATACATATTGGGAAACAGTTGCCACATCTGATTAGGGTTACATTCTAAAGTAGCATCATCATTTTGCAAAAATTGTACACACACACATATATATATATATATATATTTAAGTTTCAATATCTGCTGGAGACACAAACTGGTCTAGCCGCACTGAAGATATGTGATACATCCAGAAAGTCTGTGTGTTGATCACGATATAAAGCTCCCTTCTTTAGCAGAGCTCATTTGTAAGGATATCGGAAACTGGCATTAGCTTTAAGTCATATTTCATTGGGTGAAACAAATATATATATATATATATATATATATATATATATATATATATATATATATATATATATATGATGTTACCTGTTTAAATAAATATCATAACGTTTAGGGAATTACAACTATATTTTTAGAAATATTTCTGTATATTTCATCATATATTCATGTTGGTGTATTACACGTGTGTTCTTTGAATTTAGCAATGCCAATAAAATCCGTACCAGCCGCATTATACAAGCATACTAAATAATGTGTCGATCTCCTACCAACGTTTGATCCTCCTCCTTTCACGCTGAAGCGACAGTAGCGAGCGGGGTCAGTTAATTGTTTAATTAAGTTAATTCTGATACATTTAACAACTTATAGTTGAAGGTAAAAGAAATAAATTTCTCAGATGTTAACTATACAATATCGTTGTACTTGTCTTATTTGTTGTCTCTATTTAGTAGTTTGTTACATTGGGACCCGGACTTACTTTGACCCTGACACTGACACTAACTTTAACCTTAACTCTGACTCTACACTTTATAGCCAATCCTAATTCCCCACTGACCCTAACCGTAACGAAGGAGTCATAGTTAGCGCTAGCCCCGATGTAACAAAACACCCTCAATGTGTTAGTAAGTTATTCTTGCATCATATAACCTTCCCCCTCCCGGATAAGAGTGAAATGTTTTTGTTAAATATTTATTTTCATTCAAATAACTCGTGTACAATACACACTGAGCATGTCTACTAAAAAGGGTTGATATGCCGTAACACTGGCATATTTACCGAAAGAAAACAAAACTGTACTTGTTTTTTTTTTCGATTAGATGTTATTTCTTATTCTGCTTTGAATCACGACTTTCGTCTCTTTCGTTTTTGTTACATATTTGTTTTTACTTTTTGCGATTTTTTTTTTGTTTTTTCACTTTTCAATTACGTTTATTCTCTCTCGCTCGCTCTATTTTCTCTCTCTATCACTCTCTTACGAGCACACCTCCTCTCTCTTTCTTTCGTACGTGCTCTCTGTGTTTCACTGAAACAAACAAAACAAGCATTGCTTAATGTGAGTTCAAAAAACAACTAACAATAATAATGGGTGTCTCTCTAACCAAAAGAAAGGAAACAAATAGTTTTAACGTTTTAAGTTATCGTCTGCCAGCGTTTGCGTTGGCACAGCTCACAGTAGTCATGTATTCCAAACATTGCTGTCATTCGTTACCATTCTAAATATATTTATAGAAAATATATTGGATTTTTTTATATATGTAGAGTATTTGAAGCACATGAATTCATAGAAGTTTCATTCATTTTTGATAATGTTGCATTGAAAAAGTATTTCACAGTTCTCTCTCTCCATCTCTCTCTCGTCGTTCAAATGTTCAACCGAACCCAAAAAGTGCTTAGTTTACTTATTATTATTTCTATTATGATTTTTATTATCATGATTATCATCATTATAATTAGGCATATAGTGTTATCAACAAGAACGCAACAATACACCGCAGTTTAGCAAAACAAAATGCTTGCCAATTAAGAAGTAAATAATAGTGATGAATACTAAACGTTGCCAATCAGATAAAATAGAACAGCTGGCAATGAAATGTGTTAAACACTTAGTCATAGAGACAATTGATTTAATATAAAAAATAAATATGAAGAATACTCGTAAAAATTCATACGTTGTATTCAGAAAATGGTAGACTTAATGCAGCACACCAAATGGTGTTAAATCGATAATAAATGAGCACTTGTCAACATTTTTCGAAAATTTAAAAAAATAGATAAACACGCATATTAATTTTAAGTAGAATAAACATCATAAAATACTGCAACACGGATGAAATACATATAAAGGCAAATACTAATTATCGGTGACAATAACATGCAAACATTAAATTTATTTGATGCAGGCGCACGAAAATGAAATATTCTAAACTTTACGATTATAATATTTAAAAATAACAGTGACAACTTTGGTAACACAATAAAAATAATAAAATAAGATGTTCCTCTTGTACAATGTCATTCCTGTATGTAAAATGTAAGTGAAGAGAAAGTGTCATTAATTTGAAATAGAGATTAGCTCATGAATTGTTCCAAATGCTTTTTAAATGAAATACTTTACACAAAACATCAAAATACATCTCTCTCATATATATATATATATATATATATATATATATATATATATATATATATATATATATATATATATATATATATATATATATATATATCAGGTTAGAAAATAAAGACACATTCAACTTTTAAAGTACATCTTATCTTCAATATAAAATGCGTTATATACAAGCAATACACAGTTGATTACAATAAAATACTTAATATGTATTAAATTAATCCTACAACAGCTATCTAAACACTTATGGTTATCATTATTTCATTGATATGTACTACTATTCTCTGATTATCGAGAAAAGTCAATGTATTAGTAAGTACACATTCGATCAAACTTAAAATGTATCTCGTAACAGATCAGGAAATACAAATTCCACGAGAAAAAAAGACTCGCAAAACATAAAAACTGAAACTGAAGAGGTCGAATACCATGAAATCAAACACCTCACTGTGGAAGAAACAAGTGAAGTGAAACATTTAAACGTGCATGCCCCAGAACGACGCTAAACTGCTATCTATTGAAAATAGACACAGAGAATGTAAACATATTGCTCGCGTATAGCTCCACAAACACTATCACAGACCTAGGCAACTTTATAGATGTCGGAGCAAAATCAATACTAATTCAACTAAATAGAGAAATCATAGACTAGCCAGGATAAGAAAAATAACACTGGAAACCCAGATACACCAACTTCGAAAACAACGTAAAATCTTAAACATGATCAAGAAGACACGAAACGATGAAAATGCAGGAATCTGAATAGAAACACTAACCCTCACTGCATATATGAAGAACTAAAATTAAATATAGAAGCAATACGAGTATACTGAGAAAGCATATATATATACATATATATATATATATATATATATATATATATATAGGAAGGAATAGGTAAAATAAATACTTTTTGAAGCATTAAGATGCGATATCAATTTTTTTATAAAAATGAAAAATAATAAATCGAAACCGATTTTTATTTTATTTATTTATTTTTTTTTTTATTATAAACTAGCATTTTTTTTTTGTTAGTTTAAAGTGATACATATATTTCGCCAAACCTGGCATCCTCGGTGTGTAATATATCCTGATGTCATCGGATTTGTATTATTTGTTTTCCTTTAAAAGGTATTTATTTTACCTATTCCTTCTTAAATTTCACAATAGATGCTTTACAAAAAATATGAACCTTAAAACACTTATATATATATATATATATATATATATATATATATATATATATATATATATATATATATATATATGTGTGTGTGTATGTGTGTGTGTGTGTGTGTGTGTTTGTGGGTATGCACATATATATATAGTACATATCTAGAGAGCGATTATACATATATACATATATGTGTGTGTGTGTATACATATATATATATATATATATTATATTTATATATGTAGAGAGAGATTACATATATATGTTTGTGTATATATATATATTATATTTATGTTAAGAAAGATTATATACACACAGATATATATATATATATATATATATATATATATATATATATATATATATATATATATATATATATATATATATATATATATTGCAAGTATCATGGGAAGATGAATTCTGTCGTTCATGCTAAGAAGTTAATCAAGAGAAGAAGAAAAAGCCAGCTGACTGGACCCACTAAACTGTTAGTCTACTTACGATAGTCCTTTTTAATAATAAAACGGAGGCAAATTCATCATTCTCTTTACTCAATAAAATGCATTCCGTATTAAAATATACCTATGAAGGAGAGCGTAATTCCACTTTAGTTTTCCTTGATGCATTGATAAAAAAAACCATCGAGTTTCCTTACATCAATTTACCGTAAACCTACGTTTACATGATTATATACTCGCTGGGATTCATTTTGTCCTAAAAACCGAAAGGTACACTTGAGTTGGACATTAACACATAGAGCCCATATGATTTGTTCAAAATCCAAATTGACCAAGAATTTTAAACTATGACTAAGACTTTGTCCAATAACGGATATCCCCTCGATGTGATTAGGGCAGTCCCCCAAAGGAAAATCATTTTTTTTCCGAAATAAAAGCAAATACGGTGGCTAATTGCCCAATTTACATTCGTTTATCTTGGTTAGGCACAGTTAGTCAGAAATTCGCCAGGCAAATCAGCTAAGCGGTTGACAATTGTTATTTTTCTTCGAATTTGCGTGTTGTGTTTTCTACAAAACCATTATTGGCGTCCTCTCGTAAAGACGTTAACCCCCCCACCATAAAATAATGTAATTTATTATTTTCAATGCAGTTGCACTTCTGACTACATGGGTAGGACGACTTTAAGATAAAATAGTAGAGTCAAACAGCACATTCTGAGTAGGATTAGGAATCGAACCTTCTGATCAATGGACGTTCAAAAGAACACATACGGACTTTCCATACAGACCATTTACTGAAAAACACGCCGTGCACTAAACATGTTAGCGTGGACTCTTTCACAAATATCAGGCATGCTCACTCGTTATACTATCTCAAAATCTTGGAGAAGATCCACGTTCGTCTTAAACGTGCCTCCCTTTGCAAGCAAAGGGAATGTCTATAGGGACTAGATGTGATCAGTCTTTAAGATTAATCTTCCATTGTACATATAACAAAACGCTGTTTTATTGTCTGCACTCTCTCTTTTCACCCCGTTTTTTAATCCCTCGTTTTTTTTAAACCCCTCGATACAGCCTTTGATGATAGAATGCGAAACCGGTCGGCTGTTTTTTTTTCTCTTGATTGACTTTTTATCATGAACGATAGAATTCGTCTTCCCTTCACACTTGCAATAATAAAATGTTGTACTTCACCAAAAAGTATGATATATAGAGCACACATAGAACAGGGCAATTTTTAATAATTAAATACAGGCTTAAATAAAAATAAACGGAGAATTAATACCAAGCGAACAACCGGACCTGATATTTATAAAGCACCTCTCGACCAAGATATGAGGAAAATCGAAAACATAAGAAACATGGCAATGGCTGATAGATGCCCTACAAAGAATTAAAGAAAAGCAGGAGAATAAATTCATGAAAAAAGAATTAATACATATTAACGAAAATAACAAACTGGAATATATTACGATAGTATACATGCATACTTTTGTTTTAATTGGCAACTCCACATAAAGTCTAGGGAAGACACTGAGATAATTTATCGACAAAAAAGACGCATCAGAGTGGATGACAAAAGGAAGAATGACGCTAATAGAACAACATATCTTAAAAAGAAACGGGAATTACAGACCGATAATCCGTTTACCAACAATCTGGAAAATGATAACGACACAACTGAAAGAAAAAAATGTACCACTCTCTTAATAATCATCGACTGCTCCCGATGAACAAAAATGATGTCGGGGGAAGAAACACGGACGCATGATATCAAAATGTATTTAAGGGAGTAAAAAGTGGAAAACCAGCATATCGATTGCGTGCATGTAATACAAGAAAACTAACGACATAATTTCTTAATCATGGATTATTTAATTTCTAAAAAATGCACAAGATACGTGACAAGATTATCAATCTCACGAATTACACAAGGAGCACATGGAGATTAAAACTGACAGCTAGAAGACAACATTGCAGTGATATACCAATACACCGGGATATTTTAAGGAAACTTTACATCGCCACTACTACATAGCTAGGATATTAAACAATATTAGAATGAACAATGTTCAGACAGCTAGAGCTGAAAAGTAGAAAGAAAATACAATAACGGGGAGGAAACTGCCGCACTAAAAAAGATGAAGACGCTAGACGAACAGGATAGCTATAGATAGTTCGAAGGACATTAAACCGACACCATCCGACTCACAGAAATGAAAGTGATGATTGGAAAATAATACCAGAGAAGATCAAGTATATTATTTTGAAACGAAAAACATACATATAAAAAGAATCTGGACCTTTGCAGTATCACTAATAAGATACTCTGTAATATTAATAGTCTAAACTAAAGAAAAATTCAGGAACTTTGACTTGCCAACAATCACATCAATGATCATGCGCAAAACTAAAACCACGATACGCAGATAATCTACGTGTGAAAAACGAAGCGGCGACTAAAACGGGTAATTATGTAATACACAATATAGTATAGGAGCAGTGCCCACCCCAGAACGCAGAAAGATGTATAAGCGCAGAAAGATATAACCGTCTTAATGAACAACTACGGATGCAATCGAAGCAAAATGAAATCAAAGAAAAGTGGGAGGAAAAACAACTCCATAAATACCTGTACTGAGAAGTATACTCTCTACTGACAGATTCGGTACTATGGGAATTGATTCCACCTTCTCTTTAGAAAGAAATGATATGATACGAAAAATGGAACACCTTCTCAGAGTCATGTTACTTCCAGTTACAGAACTCAGCCGGATGCTCCACTAGATGATGAATAATTGTCCTATATTCCGGTAAGACAAAAAAAGTACAAGTAAAGTATACCATAGTAAACGGGTCAATTAGAGAGAAGACACTTTAGTTTTTTTTTTAACTTCTTTACTCACTAAGAATTTGGCAGGTAAGCGAGAACCTAATGTATTTGTTGAGTATCTATGCATCTCATTAGCTCCAGTAAATGTCCTCATTGATTTCTCAGAACTTCGACTGAAAAAAAAACAAAAACCACACGCATATATATATATATATATATATATATATGTATATATATATATATATATATATATATATATCCATATATATATATATATAGATAGATATACACATATATATATGCATATATATATGCATATATATATACATATATATATATATATATATATAGATATATATATATATATAGTTATATATATATATTATACATGTGTACTCTATACACATAACCTGTTTATATGTACAACATATTTCTGTATTTCCATTTTAGCTTAATGTTATTATAGACAATTCGCAAATCACATGTGACGTTTCTTTATAACATTGTAAACGATTTTGCATGTAATCAAATTATATATTGATATTATTCGATTTTGTCTTTGAATTGTAATAACATTTGCAAGATATAAGTAAGAAAACAGACATTGAATTAGGGCGTAAAAAGATGACGACTAATGAACTGAATTATGCATGTGACGTGTTTATCTAATTATTTGAATTTGGTTTCTGACGTTACACAGTCTTTACTGTTTTTTAGTCGATACTTTATTTTTATTTTAAGTTTCGTTTGTCTATTTTTTCACATACACTCTTGTGTTTATCGCAATGACCCTGACAAGGCAGACAACCACTGAGATGTTATAGACATTTGTGAATTAAGGGGCAGGTAATTGTGGCATCCGCAGAATGGCGTGTTTTCAGTAGGAGCGGGTTTACATTAGATTTATCTACCTGCATTTCATAGTGTAAGCTTGTATTGAAATGGCGAATAATAATATCGTTATAATAGAGAACGCATGTGTTTATTGGTGATGTGCAGACGAACATAGTGTTGCACATGTGTTACTACACATTATTTATATGCAGACTTACAAAGAGTGTAATGTCATCCAGTAAAGTCTATTGGATGAATGTGCGTTTATATGACTTTTTTGTGAAGTCAAGTATCTCAATAATATATATATATATATACATATATATATATATATATATACATATACATATATATATATATATATATATATATATATATATATATATATATATATATATATATATATTACCTAGATACACTGAGTTAGTTAGTAGTCTGGATACCATATCCTGTAGTTTATGTTTAATTGCTATTATAAAACACTTTATTCACCATTATATTAGGGGGAACTTAAAATTAATATTTGTATTTGTTTAATTAAATATGTATTGTATAATATGATGTGGTTTTCTCAAATTTGAAGGGAAACACATTTTTGTCGAGATAGACGTTTATCAAAACTAGTTTTCAGTTACTCACATCTGACTATCAACCAATATTACAAATGATTAGACACGTCATCGTCCATCGTTCGTGGAGATATAAACGCCTCAGGAGTTAAAACATAGTAACCTGATAAACCGACATTTTGTGATTCCTTGCATTTCATTTCGGACAAGAGAATAAAGATTCATTATCACCAGACAAACTGAGAATAAAAATCACACTATACCATTCACAAAAAAATATGATGTTACATACACTTAATTGTTATTGTTGGCTTTATAAGAGTTCAATAAATTTTCGGGCTAACAGTTGATAATAGTTGATCTGTACACATCGATACAACCCCTGTTTCAATGTAAGCGTTTTAACAGCATATACGGGAGTTGAACCAATGTATTGATATAAACTATATTTAAAATGATGAAATAAACTCGGGAATGTTCTATCACTCGTGAGGAGTTTACGTTAACCCAAGGTCAGTTATGCAAAACATACGGTATAATCCATAACGTATGATATTTTAAAGGTCGATGGAAAAAAATATCAGGTTTATGTTAAGAACATTTACATAATTTCATAATATTGCTTTTTCGATTAGCTTTCTAGATTCGACTTAGTCAAAATAATGTTCTTTTGAAGAAATACTTCATGATAATATTCATTTGGAAAAATATATATTCGAACGAAACATTTTATATGCTTTTACTTTTGACATAGTCCTATGTATTCCGTGAACAAATGTATCCCTATACTATGGCAAACTGTCTTCGTCATCATCATCATAAGAATCATCATAACAATAATAATAATCAATGGGGTCACCATCATCATTGCCATCACCATAAGCATTATCATAAGCATCTTTATAATAATCATATTTATGATGATAATTATCATCATCGTCAACACACATTAGTTTACACTTTTACTTGATATCATATATATATATATATATATATATATGAAATATAATGTTGTATTTCATTATTTCATATATTTGTAAGGGATATTATATTGTATTTTCTATGATTGATATGTGCTTTTTAACATTTACAATTCTAACATTAATAACTTTGACGTTGTTTGCAATATCAAGAATACATTAATGTAAATTTGTTTTATTACTTTTCCTTTTAGAAAACTCTATCATGTTCTGCAAATACACACACAAAATAAAAATGGTTTCTTTCTAGAAAAAACACAACCGACTATGAGTACCGGTTTGAAAATATATAGAACATGAAGAATAACACATTTACCAAAAGTACCGGATTTAACATGATATAACGTGAAAAGATGTGTGTACAGTCTAACGAAACAAACAAGCACATAAGCCATCCCCATCTTATCTCCAGCGACTACGGTCTTCAGTCCCGGAAGTCGAGTATGTTGTGTCGATGCCACCTACTGTCATGATTCGTTAGTACCCATCTTTCTAGCGTAGGATATGTCTTCCTGCTTGTCTGGAGCTATTTGTTAGATGCCCATAAAGAATATCGTTTGAGATTCTCGAATCGTCTATAAACCCGGCATGATCAAGCTACCAGGGTTGTCGGTGAGGTACCGGAGTGAACATGCTCATTATATGCACCTTGCCAACAAAAGAATATTATTTTTGATGTGGCACTGCAAAATGATTCCTAAGATTCTTTTCGGCTTGCCAAGATAAGCCACGAGTCTGTTATCTGGGAGGAGGATGACCTGCTGTGAAGTAGCGTGCTGAGCAAACAGGGCCAGTGCACGTTAATCTAGGAATTAGTGGTCAGCATTTATTTTACAGACTCTTTTCGTCAAGCGAGCTATTGCTGTTCTCGCCTTACCGATACGTTTATAGATGTATGTATCAAGCGATAGATTGCTGGAAAGGTTTAAGTCGAGGTATGTGAAGTTTTTGCCAGCCCTGATAGTGTAGTCCTAGATGGAGATGTTTGGGTACTGTGAACCAAACATGTGATTACTTTCAAGACTGGCACTCTATCTTGAGGGCGCGTAGCATTTCTTGAGCTGCTGCAATGCTTCTTCGGAATGTGCCGACATTGCATCTCACGTATAAGTACTTTCCGCACTTTTTTCTTAGCTCGAAAGCTGTTGAAGTTAAATAAGCTGCCACTGTTTCTGGTATAAAAGTACAATCTATCATTCGATTTGTTAAAGGTGTAGAGCAACAGCAAGGCGGCGAAACTTCCATGGTGTGTCGGGGCGAGCAAACATTAATGTTTTACCCCGCTCTTGATTGGGAAAACGGTCCGGGGAAGGGCCATAGCACTGTACGGTGTTTTGCATGCCCTCGTGTAAAGATGTGATAATTCCAAGAAAATAGGAGACATCTGATATCTGACAGTAGTAAAATGTCCTTTTGTTCTCACAAGGTCACCACATTTTGTTAAGTCGATGGAGGCGATGTACAGCGGTTGTCTTTGTATTGGTCATTTTTTTTCTGAAGGTGTCGTAGGGAAAAGCTCACGTCGACGGTTGATCTTACTTCTGTACAGTTACACTGCCATTCGAGGTAAACACGCTGCGCGAGTAACGTCGTTGATGACCCGAGTGAATATCTGTCAAACAACAGCGAATAGAAATAGTTAACAGTAGTTTTGGCAGTCATCCAGATAACACTTATTCTTGTACATAGTGATGATGATTGACTCACGAATCTCTTCGTCACTGTGTTCTTTCTCCCATCACTGATGTATCAGATGGTACAGATCGTAAAACAGGCTTGTATTTCCCTCCATCTTAATCATACGCAGTTGGTGCAATTTTTCTTGAAGCTTTGCCGCAAGTAAGAGAGCTAATGGTCTTGTTTTGGTTTTGGGCTCTTCTTTTAACAAATAGGTTGATGATGCTTTTAGCGTCTACATCGGTAACCACGTTATTCTTTCGTGTAACGTTCATAATAGTTGTTAGTGTGTCTCCCCATATGTCGGTCATTAGTTTATATTATGTCCCCGGCATACCATTTTTTTATGTTTGGGTCAATGTAAAAGTAAGCGCCAGCTTACTTAAATTACTCTTACTGATCAATAACAATTCCAAGTCGGACAAATCACATAGACACGACATATGTAAAACTATAAAGTTCAATTGATTTATATAGAGGTACAGAAAATTATTTGTTTTATTTAAAAATAAGCATTTCGATCAAATCACACACAATTTTTTGTAGTAGGTACCATCTAAAGTACACGAGTGCGATAAAAAATGTGCTAGCTCTGGAATACATATCGTCACAACAAAGTAGTTCACTTTACCACATGTTGACATTGTGTTTATAAAAAAAGATCCACAAGTGGCTAGCGCTTCTAAATAAGATCTAAATATGAGAGACGATTGTGTCTGGGCGAAAACATGGCAAGAGCCATTGAAAAGATACATACAATAACATCAGAATAAATGTTTATAGACTACAATCAAAATCTCAAAAACAAATAGCCGCTGATGCTAGCGTGTTGGGCATGCTAGAAGTCATATTACACACAATAGACGACAGAACGAGTTATGGGAAAAAGTGAATTGCAACCGCATACTTCAAACATAGTTGAGATATGGAGGGACATTCTCTTTAATTACAAAATTAGTATATTCTAGCGTCAATAACTATTGATGCTGACGAATTATTTAGACTTATACAAACATATGCTCAGATCATGGAAAACACAGTGTTTGACTTTTTACATCCAAGGTAGAAATAACAGCCTAAGTGCATTTTTTTACCCATAACGGAGTTTCTGGTTATACTCCAAAAAATAATAGAAAAAGCGCTAGGTGAAGATTAAAATGGACGCACATCTCAGACTGAAGTAGTTATGTGTGACATTTTATTTCTGTATCATTACGGAAAAAAATAAGGAAACGATGCCATGTTGGTAACCCGTGTATTCTGAGATTGAAAAGTATCATGACACTTTATGTGTATTTGGCAATCATAAGTGAATACATACAATTAAAATAAATATTTGAATATACGCTTACGCAGCGAGGGTACCTGTAATGCTCAGACCTAGGCCCCAACACTGACCGGCAATAGTGTAAGATCTACGTAGATCTTGCTAGTCAAATGCTTTCCTTCTTATGTCTTTATAGTTGTGGAGCGTTTGTCAAACTGTATTTAAATGTTAAAATAAAAGAAAAAACACGGAAGTAACCATTAGTTTAATACGTGAATTGTCCGTCCGTTTGAGTGTCGTTGACTGATTTTAATCAGATAACAGCACTAATTAAACGTCTAATGAATTTAAAATATACTTTTGCTGTTGAGCATACACCGATATCGCCGTAGCATTCTATTCTCTTTTTTTGTAAATACACACTGCTGTAAATATACCAAAGTGGTGTATTTTTATTCTTAATGTATTTCTGTATCCGCTATAGTTTTAGTGTTAATTTAATGGAAATTAATTTTAATAACTGTAAACGCAGAAGGAATTTTTAAAAAAATACATTCATACTGTTTTATCAGCAACAAAAACAGTCAAAATAACAACCCTCCTCGCAAGTAGAATATCTTTTACAAATTAGTTATTGTAATTCTCTTTTCGATCCCTGCACAAAAATTAAAAATAGCAAAACAAGTTGTATTTGCAGAACTTAGCCGATTAATTCAGTATAACCACTTTTAAGTGAAGTTTTGATGAAAAACATGCATTTGTAAGTGTGAACACAGACTTTTATAACCAAGAGTATATTTATGTATGTACTTTGTCGATCTCGGGAACTTAGCAGAATTTCGAACGCACCCCTTTTATTTAATCTAACTGTAGTACCATGTCTTCGTTCCATCTGCAATGACAAGGTAGAACTATTCAGTAATTAGCTATTCTTCGTATCGGCCGAACTGAGGATTGCACATTCAACCTTCAGATGTTTTTCATTTAGAACTGAATTATACTTAGTACTATACCCACTTCGCAGTTCGACAAAAATATTCCCGAGATTGACCAAGTACACCCTAAGAAGGGCGAAAGTTACATCGGTTGAAACTTTGTGACAAAACACACCCTCATCTAAAAACTTGCGAAGCATAGTACTCTTATTATTCGCTTTGAAAATCCCTGTTTTATGAAAATAATAAATCTGTGAGGTTTTTACGTATTACATATTTGTAAAGTTTAACGAACAACTTATTGTTTATATTTTACCAACCAGCTATTTACTTTTATCATTGACAAATGAAAACAAAAGTGTACTAATTATATCCACTAATATGTCAAAAAACTAACAAATAGATGCATATGTCACTATAATTTCTGGATTAAAAAAAATACATATACTCCAAGGAAATCACGTGTAAACATCCTCATGAATTTAGCGGATAGAACAAGAAAGAAAACGATTGTTTTAGAAGTTTGGGTAAACGATTCGGTTTTATTACTAATTTAATGCAAAATAAAATTTAATTTTTGAACAATTCTACCATTATATAGAAGTTTACTAAATCATATTTTGAGATGAGAACAAAATTAGCTTCGTTTTTTTCTGATGTTAGGGATACGGTAATTAGGGGTGATCCTCCGACATTTACACTCGAATTGAGGATTAATGATGAAGAAAATACAGTTGGTTAACTACCCTAAAAACTTGGAATGCCGTGCATTTGGGAGATCATTTAAAATATAATATATATATATATATATATATATATATATATATATATAAGGCGTATACCGTACTCCGAATTATGAAACAGTTGTTTTTTTTTCATCTGCTCAATTGTCACGGTGTTCATTCTTTATTGACTAAAACGCAACATCTAAATTCGATTGAAGAGGAGAGGGTAACACCTTTAAAAGCTGAAGCGACATACCTCGCGCTCAAACATCACTTCAGATATAATTGCAAATGTGACTCCTACTATAGTGCACCAACAATCGCACGTGCTCCAAAAACATTTCAGACTCACTTGCCCTCATCACTTAACATTGCAGGCACAATTGTCCTACAGGCATCGAACACAACAACTACACCGATTCCGGTACGACAAGAAAATGTAATACGCCTTCCTCATGTAACCTTCTAAATACATCATAAAACATTTCAAAACTATAGGGAGTGCATATAGTATAAACATCATTTACTCAATATAGACGAAATATTGAACTAGGGTTTACTTTCGGCAGCCCATGACTCTTGTACACGTATTTTGTTCTTTAGTCCTTAATTTAGTGAGCGATATTTCTGACAAAGAGGTAATAATTTCTCGTTTTCTGGGTCAGAATTTATCCATCTGACACTGATCGTAGGGTTGTTTTTGAACTTGAATTATTACTTTTAGCATATTTCATCAATTAGTTGAATACTTTTTTTCTGAGGCGATTACAATTTGTTAAAAGAGTGCATTTACACAGACTCTCGTGAGAGAGCGTTTTCAGGCTACATTAATATTTACGTTTCGCGATCGAAGAAGGCGAATAATTTAGTTATGAAAAGATTGCATAGACCGCTTCTGTTACTTTGTATGCTTAATCTCCTCTACCGCCCACTCTGAATGATATTCTGTGTTTAAGGTTTTTATATGTGAACACCGTATAACACGAACGTAATGAAACAGACAATATTATTATCATAGTTTAGAGTGGGGTGTACGTGTCCCATATAGTTACTGTTAAATAGTGAGACATATACATGTTGGGTTCTGCTATATTTGTAAAGTTGGTCTGTAAGTTTGAAAAGACACATACACCTTGGTATGTACTGGTGTTAAATCATGTAGTTGCTGCGATGTTGATCAGCAAATATCGAGTTGTGTAAATTAGTTGTTTATATAAAGCTGTACATTTACTTCCATAGTGGTGTTTGTGGTGCTTTCCTTGGTTACAATTCAGGGCATATTAGTGCTGGATTAATGTCATGGAAAGTTCACATGATAGAAAGTGTTAGTTGTCTGTGAATGGTAGTCTTTGAATGGTGATTATAAGGTTTGGCTGATATTGACTTTAAACAAACAGCATCAAGTCAGTAATTTTTTGGGCTTAAATAGAGGATTCGCCGTTGCTTGTAGTATCACGGGTCTATTGTAAGGCAACCTCTTTACTATGGGGTTAGTGCTGCTTTACTAGCTTAATAACTTGAAACTTTTACTCACGTTACGCGTTGTGAATCGTCGATACGTCAAGGCTTCTGTGTAGTAGACTTATTATCCAAAGTGGGTGTCAATAAACAGAAGTATACAAATAAATACATAAGTTGTTGTTTTTAATAATTTACTTTTTTAAATACCGTGTTGGTTTGTTGTATGTTTTCTTTGTTGTTGTTTTTCTTTATATATTGATCCACGTTGTTAGATAAAAAGAAAGGATAGCGTAGACAGTTTGTTTAGATGCTTTCTGTTCTTATTGTTTTATCATCTTACGTGATGTTTTCTCTAAAAACTTGTAGTTTGATTTTTTTGTTGCCTTGTTGTCAATGTGTTTTTTTAATATTAAGCTCAACTTCGTCAGAGATAAATCATCGCATCGCAGGTTTTTTTTGTTTCTTGCAAGTGGTCACACATATAATCATAGAACTGCGGTCATGAATGTGTTTTTACTTTTTCACAGACGTATATCCAGTAAAATATATGAGATTGATAACTTCTTCAACCTGTGTATGTTTTCTATTTGAGAAGGTATTTGAATGTTGTATTGTTGAAATATTTATCATGCTTTGCCTACGTTGCGAAATAGAAATTATCGAATTCGCACGTGGGTAAAATAGAATTTCTGTTTTGACACCCACTTTGAGATATTTGGATGTCTCGTTTTTTTTTTGTGTCGCCATTCTTAAATAAAGCAAGTGTATATGTTGTGTAGGCTGTACGTAAGTATGAATTTTGTCTCAGTCAGCATAATTTATACAGTCAGGAGGTTACCACATTAAGTGATTTGACCGACGCTTTGAAGCATTGCTGCGAAACCTAGACAGCGCTACTACTTCGTATATATTTATGTACTCAATATGCCACATAAAAAGAAACAAAGTAAACACCAGAGAAAAAAGAAGTATAAAAAACCCATTTATTGGTTGCTCTGAAGTAGTGTCTATGAAAATGTGTTCAACGTGTCTCTAAAAAAACTCACTTTGCTGGTTAGACTGTTTCATTGTGTTGAGCAAATGTGATAATGCTACAAAGTATATATATATATATATATATATATATATATATACATATATATATATATACATATATATATATATATATATATATATATATATGACAACTTTAAATGACTTCAATATCGTTCATAATCTGATCCCATATTCATTTTAACATTTCCTGAACCATTCAGTTATTCGAGTCTAGTTTGGCAATTAAGTAACGTTTTGAGTGTTAGATACTTGAGATTAATTCAAAGGCAAATTAATTTATGCGTTTATAATATTTTAATTAAAACTAGAGTCGATGGAAAACTTCAGGGTTTCCAGAGTTTGCACAACTATATGTTTTAAAATAAGTTATTTTTAAAGTGAAAATAACTAGCGGGCTAAAATATCAAAACTAAAAAAGAACTCAAGTACGAACGTAATTAAATAGCTTGATTTATGGGTAAGTGTATAGGAATACGCATATCGTCAGGATAACAAAATATGTATAGCAATAGAACAATGTTTGTGTCGTTCTGTTCGGCTATTGACTAAATATAATAGCTCCATATACAAGTTTCCTGAGTTAGGCATCACTGTGAATTTACTAGCATAAATGTGTCATAGTCTTGTTATGATATTTAATCACACTTCTGTTGTAATGTTATGTAGTTACACCTTTTATTGAGTTTAAGCTTTAAATAAATATAATACAGGGTGTTTCAAAAGTCTTGGGAACATTACAAATGCGCATATCTCATGAACTATTCCAGGTAGAAAAATGAAACTGGTGCCATTTTAAAGCTTGCTTAATCAAGTTTTTGGTCATACTAATGATTTTCGTGTTATCTTTCCAGGTGCAGTAATGGCGTTCTCTAAACAAGACAAGGCATTTTGCGTCCTCCAATTTGCAAAGACTGAATCGTGGACATGTGTTCAGCGTGCATTTCGCAGGAAATTTAAAAAAGAAGCCCTTGAAAGGAAATCCATTGTCAGATGGCATGCTAAATTTGTGAAAGATGGGTGTTTGTGCCCAAGTAAGCGAGCAGGTCGCCCTTCAACTTCAGAAGATGCAGTTGAGCAAGTTCGGACAGCCTTTCAGCGGAGCCCCCGTAAATCAGTGAGAAGGCCAGCAGGGAACTTCAGCTTGCTCCAGCAACTGTCTGGCGTGTCTTAAGGAAACGACTGCAAATGGTACCTTACAAGCTCAAGTTGGTTCAAAAGTTGAAGGACACTGATAAGCCACTTCGCCGTGACTTTTGCATTGCAATGCAAGAGAAGTTGGAAGATAACAGCTTTGATGACCGGCTTGTTTTTAGCGATGAGGCGACCTTCCATCTGAATGGCAAAGTTAACAAGCATAACACTCGCAAATGGGGTACTGAGAATCATCATGAACTTCTTGAGCATGAGCGAGATTCACCAAAAGTGAACGTGTTTTGTGCAATTTCCAAGAAAGGTGTCTATGGACCGTTCTTCTTTGAAGAGGCAACTATCACTGGTGAATCCTATCTCAACATGCTGGAAGACTGGTTAATGGCTCAGTTGGAACAAGCAGAATCTGATGACTTCATTTTTCAACAAGATGGTGCACCACCACACTGGAGTCTTAGAGTAAGGCAGTTTCTTAACACAAGGCTGCCTGGTAGATGGATTGGGAGATCTGGGCGAGGTGATGACGTTCTCATGCCCTGGCCTCATAGGTCTCCAGATCTTACCCCGTGTGACTTTTACCTTTGGGGCTTTGTCAAGCAACAAGTCTATGTGCCGCCCCTTCCAAGAGATATTGACGAACTAAAGGCTCGAGTAACGGCAGTTGTGGGAACCATTGACGTCAAGATGCTGGAACGCGTTTGGCAGGAAATGGACTATCGACTAGATGTCTTCCGTGTGACGAATGGTGCTCATATTGAGCAACTTTGAAGATTCCCCACAAAACTTGAAACTTTAACCTTTCCAACGGTACCAATTTCATGTTTCAACTCCTAATAGTTTTTGAGTTATAAAAAATCGTTATGTTCCCAAGACTTTTGAAACACCCTGTATATAGAAATAAATAAATTAAAATAAAATGTTTCAATTATGGTTATGGTTTTCAGAGAGAAAATAAGGAGTTGTATTTAGATAGATAAGTGAACTTATACAAACACGAAATTGATTTGCAACTTTAATTGTTGAGGGTTTACACGAAAATAAAATTGAAGGTAAATAACACCAACGCCTTTCTTTTTGCAATAGCATCAGCTGTGGCAGTTTTAAAAATTCAAAGAGTCAACATATAGACATGCAGTAGATAAAAGTAAATAATATTATATGTATTTCCAAAGATCTCGCAAAAATACAAAAGCATGGTTTCATTAAAAGGGAATAGGTTTTAGATACAAATCATGCGAGTATTTACGAGAAAAGGCTAGTATACAAAGGTAATTTACAAAGATGGTTTAACCACCTCAGGAGCACGCTTCTCTTGGCGTAAACAGACATATAAAATATAAAAACAAATACTATACAAAGCAATAAATAAAAAGGTTTAGAATAAACTAAGAAACTTCGGAAAGTGCGAGTGAAAAATAAAATTAGCTTACGAAACGTAATTAAAAAAGAAATGCATATTCGAAAAAACATTGGGAAATAACGTCTCCTCCTTGGGACGTGAAACAGTAAATAAATAAAATAAATGTGAATAAAATATGCCCCAAATCCTAACGTTGAAAATCTGTGGAGATTACATGGTCGCCTCCATCCCTGTAAGGACGAGTGTTGCGTAGAAGAAACCAAAACTCATTTCGCGATGCCACTAGGAGAGAAAAAGGACGTTTGCTTAAATCAGATTAAGGATTAATTGACATGCCTGCATAGATTAGTATCCGGGCTACGCCACAGAAACGTGCGTGGGTTATTGAACACGGATTTACGAATGCAATGGCGCAGTGTACAAGCTGGACTGTGGCAATGATTCTATGATATATTTCGTGGTTTAGTCTGTTAAGTTGTGTCCTTTTAAATTGTGGTGTAAGAATAAACGTTATTAAACTAAATATACGTGTGCACATAACCACACATAAATATGTAGAAAATTAAAACAAGTAAAATAACGTACGGAGATAATATACTAGAACAAATAGGAACACATATCTCATGAGTAATCTCACAATTCATATAATGTCGATTTAAACAGCGGCTCATTTATACAAAAAGGGCTATTTTTTCTGTGATGGCTTGCATTTTGTGATTTTGGTTATACTATTTTGCCGCAGTTTATCTTATATTTGCGTCTAGTTTTAAACATGCTTTCTGATGTACATAATCACTAATGAACACTATATTTATACAGTATATTTTTTTATATTCACATAGAAATATATATATATATATATATATATATATATATATATATATATAATATATATATATATATACATATATATTTATATCGGTTTGATGTTATTACTTATATAATGTATATACGTGTAAGTCAACATTTCCCACGTAAGTTTTATAGGAACTTCCTTTTATATTCAATGCATATGAACGAATCATATTAGAATATATATATATATATATATATATATATATATATATATATATATATATATATATATATATATATAGGATAAAATATGTACCAAAAGTAACACTTTTAGTAGATGGAACCTATTGTGAAGAGGTTTAGCTGAATATACGAGATAGAGCAATTGAAGAAATAAGAGTGATAAATATGCGACGATTGTCCAAATGTATTTCAAATGTCAATTGTTCAATTCAAGGTGTATTCAGTAATAAACTAGTGTTTATTATTCTTTCCTTAAGCCAAGACTTTTCAATATAACCCTATTTAACGTTCATAAGCTATCTAACCACCCTAAATCCATCATTAATTCAATAGTTCCTTCAATTCCAAATAGAATTTCCAGACTTTCTGCTAATAAACACATCTTCGAACAAACTTCTTGTTTTTATAATAACGCACTCCTTAATTCGGGATACCCTGATAAAATTAAATATGAAAATAATCCCCCTTCTCCAGAGGAATACACCTTTAAATGGTATTACCTACAAAATCGCTACACATGATCGATAACGAACTAGCAGCACGATACCCAGGAAACCCAAGAAATATGTAAATAGACCCACTAAAACTATTAATACGGATAAAATTGCTAACCCCCAAGAACACAGGGAAAATAAAAAAAAATTAGAAGAAAGAATAATATCTGGGTTAATCCACCTTACAATTGCAATGTAAAACTAATATAGCTAAGGAATTTTTCAAAATGTTAGATAACTTGTTCAAGCACCCACATTAATACAGCACTATTTTAAATAAGAATTATATTAAAATGTCCTACTCCACAATGCCCAATATAGCACAAACCATCATCACATCAAACAACAACAAAATTAAATCTGCCCAACAACCAGCACCTACCATACACCCCACTAATAACTGCAGCTGCCAAAAATCTAGAGAATGCCCATTAAACGGTGATTGCATACAAAGTAACGTTATATATTCCTGTACTGTTAAACAATACCCCATTATACAAACTAATACCAATATGCAAAATAATACCAACCCACAATCTCCCCCCTTTCCTCTCAACCATCCTCATATGCAACTCCCTGCACTAAATAGCACCCTTCACACTGACCAACAACTACCGCTAACTAATAATAGATCTGAACTCACCCCTCAAGGTATCTCATCTTCCCCAAACAATAACTTTAACTTAAACTTTAATCAGAACCCGAGCATACAAACCGTAAGCATCCCTAATACTATAAACAACACAAATAATATAACAACCCCCGCCCCCCACAAAATACATACCTCTATTGGTGCTAGTGCTTTCCCCATTAAGACTCGAATCTCTAACCATATCTACTCTTCTAAACACAATAATAATAATACCACTAGCACTTCTTTATTATACCTAATAAAAAGCTTTAACATCAAAAAGATTTCCTACTCTCTAAGTTGGTCTATATTAAAAATGTCTAACTCATACACTCTTGGTTCTGCCTTCTCCCAACTATGTACCTTGGAAACGTATATGATAGCTACAGCACGCAAGAACTTAAATGTTATTAACTCTAAAAATGAGCTATTTAATATTCTAGGAACAAGCGAAAATTTAAATAAATTAATTTCATTACTCCCTCTGACACTCCTCCTCCCAGCCAATAACTCCCTTTTTTAGCACTAGACAAATCTCTAAACTATATATCTCGGTAATTTTATAACTTCTATTCTGAACGCCCGTAATCTCACCCAGTAACCTTCCCAATA